>JAFIRS010002669.1:0-193214 GCA_018342105.1 Gonioctena quinquepunctata | reverse complement strand
TGAAACAATTGATTCCATGAAGGAGAACAAATAAAAAAATGAAAATTTAGGAATAATAAATTGTAGGTTAACAAATTTAATAGGTAAGTTAGAGAATAAAATGGAAAAAGTAAAAAATAATTTGATAGATAGGACTGTTTCAGAAACAGAAAAAAATAAAATAAAATGGAAAATTAACTTAACAAAAAAAATACATCAATGAAAAAAAATATTAAGGAAAAAAGAAAACAATAATATTGAATAACAATCATATACAAAACAAAAAAGTTGATATAAATTTGGCAAAGTTAGATAAAAAAATAAAAAACAAAATAGATTGGAAGAATAAAAATATAAAAGGGATAATAAATAATGTGAATTTTGAAGAAAATTTGAAATGAAAAAAAATTTTTTGTGTATGAAATGAAGTTGTGAAAAATAAAGTGGAAATGATAATAATAATGATACTGAAGAAGTATATTATAAGAAATATGATGATGATGATAAAGGTATATTGATAAATAAAATGAAGGTATATTAATGAATTATAAATGAATATAATATGTTGATTATGTGTGAATGATGAAAAAGCGAAAGAGTATGTACACAAAATGAAAGTAAATAAAATGAAAGATTCCAATTAATAAAATATCCAATTCATTGTAAATAAAAAGAACATTAAAGGAAAGATAGGAAAAACAATAGAACAAAGTATAATTGAAAGAAGTACCAATAATGATAAAAATCTAATCGATAATTGGAAATGATATTAGTATGAAATATAGAATGGAAGTAAGATAATCATAAAATATAAAATGTCATATATGAAGATATCTCAAGTCAAGTTTTTCTGGAACAAAAGAACGTAGTACTAGTAGTTGTAGATAATAGTTATCGTTGTAGAACTTGTTTTTTTTTTTTGAACTGGCGGGAAATCCAGCAAAGTAGTTTTCTGAAATTAAAAAAATAGTATTAGTTAATGTAGATTCAATAACTGTAAATAGAGGAATTGATATTCAAGATTTTCTAACTAGTAGAAAAATATTGAATATAAATTTAGGAATGTTGTTATGTTATGAAAAACCAGTTATATATTTTAAAAGGAAAAAAAATTAATAATTTCATAAAAAACCCACGAAAATAATAATTAGTTGATAGCTATTAGTTCGAAAGATATTGTTTTTACATGTTTTTGAAATTCTATTTCCTTTATGAAGCCTCTGTATAATAGTAATAGATAAAAATATCCAAATACTATAAAACAATCAATTTCATACACTGTCATAATGATTATAACCATAATTGTTCAAAAAACAACAGAAAAGGTCCAGATTTACAAAACCATCCTGAATAAAATGTGATCAACAAAATTATAAGTTTGAAACATACAGTATATGAAATTGTATCTAACTAAAAATAGCCAATGGGAGAACAACAAACTTCTTGATGACAATAGCCAATCAGGGAACAGTATGGTCAGATGTAAGATTTGAAATTGTGAGAAAATAAGAACGGTAAAGTGTCAGAGACAATTATCATTGAATATTGTACATAGTTTGTAAGAAAAGAAAAATAGTTTGATTTATAAGTTTTGACAAATAACCCCAAACAGTGAAAATGTGACAACGGAGTGCGCGAATTCAAAAATTCGAATGATAGGGAAAAAGGGGAGATGGTATCCAGGAGACAGAAAAACAAAGCCACGAGGAGATTGAAAATAATTTTAGAATGATCGCCACGTTTGGGTTTGAGGTAAAGAAAAATTCAATAACTTCATCAATATAAGCAACAAACAACATTACCTTTTGATGTACTCCATGTGAAAATATTCCAAAGCTGATTTCTGGATTTGTATGGTTCCTTTTTGGTATTGGGAAGCCTAAGAGCGGTGGATTGAAGGTGTATTCAAATTCTTGGTGTGTATTGAAACAGCGACAGTTTCAGCGTCATGTATAAACTTTTCTAGTGCACATCACACACTGAATAATTCCACAATAACTCGTATCATATCAGAAGAACTCTATTTCAGTGTGATATTGAACTATTAAAGAATTATTCAACCTTCAAAGTAAAAGTGAGGTTGTGTATAATATATTCGTCACCGTTTCTCATGATTGTCTTTGAAAAATTATAGATTGACCATAGAATAAGTTATTTATCGTAGGCCAGGTTAATATTAGTTTTCCTGAATAAAGGAAATAATTGTTTTTCGATATTTTCTCGTTTGTTTTCCACAATGATCAGCAATCTTACTTATAAACATTGACTAGATTGAAATTTGACATCAAGCAGTGGCTCTCATGCCTGAACCGGCTATCTGAGACGAGAGGCGTACCAACTGAGTTCAGTCGAGGTAAGAGAAGTGATAAAAATTGGCAGCAACGTGACGAGAAAACAGTGACGTTAGCTATCAATTATTATTACATTGCAAAATATATTATACAGGGCGAAAATACTCATCTATATCATATCAATTTGTACCCAAAGTGGGAAAAGAATAATCAACAATTTGTTTTTACAATTAATACAACTTAACAATATATATATATATATATATATATATATATATATATATATATATATATATATATATATATATATATATCTGAAGAAGACACATATGATTTTGCCGAAACTTTGTGAAATTTGAGGACCAATTCTACCATACGCGGAGAACAACCTAAGAGAGTAGTTCCACATATACAGGGTGTAATCTAAGCTCTTTCACACTCAGGAATGACTAGTGTATGAGGCCATTTCATAACAAATTCGAAAAAACCTTTTTTTTTTCAAATTTTTTCAAATTGATTGGTATTATTCTTGATACATTTTCCTCGTGCATTTTATTCTGGCTTATTAAGAATTCATCTTCAAAATAATAAAGGATAAATATGTATATTTTGATATTATCGGTTATATATTTAGCGATATATATTATATACATATATATATATATATATATATATATATATATATATATATATATATATATATAAAGAAAAAGGGTAGTCTCGTGACTGGACTAGTTGAAAATAACTATGAATTTGAAATAAACTTAGTAGAAAGGATATTCCTTGAGGTTGCAGTCAAATTTAATGTCCAGTGAAAAAAGAAAAACTCTTTCTTATTCAGTCAAGCTTTCGAAAATGTTTATTTTCATTATCAAGACAGCTGTGAAAAAAGAAAACACAATTGTGAAATACGATTTTAAACAAATCTATAGAACTTACTAAGGTGAGGTTAAGTGAAGACAGCGATCTAATCACCATTTTGTGATTGAGGAAATTTCCAAAATCATATCACTATGAAACACTACTAGTAATATATATAAAAATTGAACAATTGCAAACGCACATATTGTTTAAGAAACTTAATTTAAACAATTTGAAATTTGACAAGTACAAAAATTACCAAATGGTTAGAGCATGACTGAAAAAGGAAAATGGTGGATGACAAGTAATGCATGACATGAAGTGTCAAGTGTCATATGTCAAAGTCGAAATGGCATGGGAGAAACATGTGTTTTGTCCACAGAACGAAAGGAATAGTACTAATCTATATGACAAAAATTGATAAATGAGAGAAAAAATCAAGAAATACTAAGCAGTTTTTTATCTTTCAAAACTTCAATTGGAATCAAGTTTCAACAAGTATTTGTAAATGACACTTAGGTTGGAAATATCAGATCGTTTATTCATGCTATTTGGTTCATTTTTTATGAACACCATTCCAAGGAAATTCCTTCTGTGGAAGTTATTCTCTACTGCTAAAATGGAAGGGTTGTTGAAATTACTAAAATGATTAGAATTTATATTATGTTCAGCTAATGCACAACTGTTTTTTTTAATTCTACAATCACTCTTATGAGATGCTATGCGACCTGTTAAATTCCTACTGGTCTGCCCGATATATATTTTATCACAGTTTAGTTATTCCAACCTGAGTGTCATTTACAATTACTTGTTGAAACTTGATTCCAATTGAAGTTTTGAAAGATAAAAAACTGCTTAGTATTTCTTGATTTTTTCTCTCATTTATCAATTTTTGTCATATAGATTGGTACTATTCCGTTCGTTCTGTGGACAAAACACATGTTTCTCCCATGACATTTCGACTTTGACATATGACACTTGACACTTCATGTCATGCATTACTTGTCATCCACCATTTTCCTTTTTCAGTCATGCTTTAACCATGTGGTAATTTTTGTACTTGTCAAATTTTAAATTGTTTAAATTAAGTTTCTCAAACAATATGTGCGTTTGCAATTGTTTAATTTATATATATACATATTACTGGTGGTGTTTCATAGTGATATGATTTTGAAAATTTCCTCAATCACAAAATGGTGATTAGATCGCTGTCCTCACTTAACCTCACCTTAGTAAGTTCTATAAATTTGTTTAAAATCGTATGTCACCATTGTGTTTTCTTTTTTCACAGCTGTCTTGATAATGAAAATAAACATTTTCGAAAGCTTGACTGAATAAGATAGAGTTTTTCTTTTTTCACTGGCCATTAAATTTGACTGCAACGTCAAGGAATATCCTTTCTTCTAGTTTATTCCAAATTCATAGTCATATATATATATATATATATATATATATATATATATATATATATATATTATATATATATTGTTATGTTAGAAAATGTTGTAAAATAATTAAACTTATAATTATCATTTTTATTATTAGGTATTTTAGTTATCGTCGTTAATGCTATGTTGTTTTGCAATTTTCTCACTATTATAGAATCTTATACTATGCTCCAGTCGATGCAAAAGTATCAAGAGGGCAGTCCTGAAGTAGTTCTATTATCAAAAGTATGTGACCAACAATATTTAATGAAAATCCACAATTAAATCATATCAAAATTGAAATTTATAGAAAACATTGAATTTGAATTAAGATCAACTGATATATAAGTTTTGAACATGCTGTATGACAATTCACATCAACAGGAAACCCACCAATGGGATATCGAGAGAGTTTGTGTGGGAGAAGTGATGAAATATAAAAGATGTGATAGCAGAAATTGTAAAAATATAATTTCATACAAATTTGTAAATAGTATGTAAGATTTAGAATTAGATTTCATTCATAAAATCATTAGTAGTAACTAGAATAACAAATAATTAGGTAGGAAGTGTCACTAAATTCAAAAATATGTGAGAAAATAAAAAATGTGTGTGTTGCCATGGGAAGAGATAACAAGTTTATAGGTGAATGAGAAAAGTTACAAAAAAGAAGCCACATACGAAAATTTTGAAAGAGATATTTATAGACAATTCATGAAAATACCGGTTAAACGATTCTCGAACGAGAGAAATTCCTAAAAGGCACAACTGGGAGAAATAAGTCATCAAAAATTTCCACTTACCAGGTATAGAAGAGAAATCCATGGAGGTACGCACGTAAGCTGTCATTGCAATCCCAAAAGTACGTCCACGGGGCTGGAAACTCCACAGGAAAAGGAGCAACAAGGTATTCTAATCACCGAACTTTGCAACTTTTCGTATATTTATCAAATAACTTTGAGTGTCCGATCCATTGTTTACATTGTTTTGGCTGAACATTCATCCGCATTCCATGCTAAAGAACTGACCATAATTCTAAATATTCTTCCTATTAATAATCATCACTTATATTCAAATTGCACTGTTTCATATTATTGTTTCTTTTTAGTATAAGGTATTTATCGCAGCGTAGGGCAGGTTCAAGGGTTTTTATCTGAATAAAAACAACCAGTTGTTTATTTTCAGCAATCTGTGTTTTATATAACTACACTGTTTCACCACTGAACAGCATTTCTTATCGAATCGTTAGTGCCAAGTCGGCAATACAGATCACAGAACCGACTGCTGAGACGGAGCTGACTCATGTTCATAGGCGTACCTGACTGAGCTGGGATAAGGTGAAAAGAGGTTTGAAAAGAGAAGGATAAGATAACATAGCCGGAGTTTTCATTTGTTATGATAGGGATTCAGGTATTGAAACCTGTGAAATGAATTCAAAAAAATAAATATAAATTTAAAATCAATAATCGAACCATCATAACAAAATATATATGTATATATTATATATATATATATATATATATTTTGTGGAGGGTTGTGGATTTAATTGAAACTGCGGTGATTTTTTCATATGGACGTGTCGCCTCTGATCAGAGGCTTTTTCAGTATGTTAAATTTTAATTTGTTGAAAATATAAATAGGATGTTCATAAAATCAGATGTGGAATTATCTGCGACTGAAAGATAAACTTTCGTCACTATCTTCCATCGTCAAGATAACCTCTTGTGGGGTATTCATGTTGAAAAGGGAAACATTCTCAATTGAATATTGATAGAAAGATTTTTCTGTGAATTGAAAAATCCACGATTAAAATGAAGTTATTTTTTGTGAATGTCTAACAGAAAACAACTACTTCCCCGGCTAAAGCCACGCTGGACATTGAACTACATCTGATAGATATTCTGAAAAGGCCCTAACTCAAAACTGAATTTGAAAATTTGCATTTCCATTCAGATAGTTATTTGATTTTCTATTCCAGTCTCAATTGAGAACTCATTAAGATGAATGAGGCGAGGAAGAATGTTTTCCAAAAGAGAGTACTCACCAGAAATCATTCGTAACATTGACGCAGGAGAGACATCGCATTCACTAGGTCTTCAATACATTTTTGTCGACGAAAATCTATTTCACGCTTCCACGATCATCAGGAAGACCGGAACAAATGGGAAACACATTTTCAAGAAGCAATCTCACTTTGCAACGATGGAAAAAGTTAGAATCATTTCTTTTGATTCTAACTTTTTCAAGAAGCAATCTCACTTTGCAACGATGGAAAAAGTTAAAATCATTTCTTTTGATTCTAACTTTTTCCATCGTTGCAAAGTGAGATTGCTTCTTGAAAATGTGTTTCCCATTTGTTCCGGTCTTCCTGATGATCGTGGAAGCTTGAAATAGATTTTCGTCGACAAAAATGTATTGAAGACCTAGTGAATGCGATGTCTCTCCTGCGTCAATGTTACGAATGATTTCTGGTGAGTACTTTCTTTTGGAAAACATTCTTTTTTGCCTCATTCATCTCAATGAGTTCTTAATTAAGACTGGAATAGAAAATCAAATAACTATCTGAATGAAAATGCAAATTTTCGAATTCAGATTTTTTCTTTTGAGTTAGGGCCTTTTCAGAATATCTATTAGATGTAGTTCAATGTCCAGCGTCGCTTTAGCCGGGCAAGTAGTTGTTTTCTGTTAGACATTCACAAAAAATAACTTCATTTTAATCGTGGATTTTTCAATTCACAGAAAAATCTTTCTATCAATATTCAATTGAGAATGTTTCCCTTTTCAACGTCAAATTTTAGTTATTTACATATTCAAAATCATAATGTTCAACGCCATTGCTAAAAAAATTTTTATGATATAGACATTGAGGAAAGAGATGGCCGTTGTGTTTGGATTACAGCAAGCGGTTAAATATTTTTGGATGTACGTACCTTGGCAACGATTTGAAGGTGTTAATCATCTGGTGTTCGGTTATATTAGTTATTTGGTTTGTGTTTTCTTTCCATAATTCTGAAAGATAAGTTCGAAAACTGTGATTTGGTGTTTGATTTGTTTACTATAGTAATGGTGGATGTTGGGAACTGTCATGTGTTAGGGAAGTAAAATTTTTCAACTAGACTTGTTGGTATTACTGTTGTTCGTTTCTATTGCTTGTCATTCGGAATGTTGGGGTTGAGTCACCCTGTAAGAATATATCACCGGTTTTCAATATTGGCTTTCTATACCTGGGCCTGGAAAATCTTTCCTTTTTCTTAGAAAAAACCGATGGAATAAACAGTTGGAGTGAGTGAGTTAAACAATCACAGTTTTGGGAAACCTCGACATCTGGAACGCAGGTTAGCTGTGCAAGAAGTCGAACACGAAATCATGGAAAACAAAGTTCTAGATCTACGAGCAATACGCGCAGCGGGAACCATGAACCTTTCAAACAGTTGCTTTTGTCTAAGGCACGAACGCTCGTAAAACGCTTGGAATCTTTTTTACTCGGCCATAAATCAGGAATTTCGTGGTAGTCAGATCATGGGAAGTCTATATTTGGAATAGAATATTGAATTTTTAGCAATAATATTCAAATTTGCGGGATATCTAGATTCTTCAGCGAAGAGGTCGACACCCATATGAGTATATGTATTTAGCATAAGGGCTTGATGACATGCCCAGGAGCCTCGAAAGCGAAAGTTTTTTTGTCAATTTTCTTCCAAGAAGTTGATCTTTCGAAAACTTTTTTTGTAAATCCTGACCACTATTGGGCATTGACAAGGAAAATTAGGAATAATTGTTCAAAACCACTGAAGTAGTACAGAGAATCCCATAGTTCGAAGTAGTACCGCTCAAATAACGGGGGCGCCACCTTTCGGATGACGAGGATCAAGCAGTAGCTCCACCCATGACTAGACTCAGCATTGGTCGACGTGGTCATTACGAATTTGTTTATAGTTTTTCAAAATCCCACCCCATTGGTTAGGTAATTACTCCCAGTATGAATTAGTTGTGAATAGGGATTGAATTCATTTTTATTTGTCGGAATTTGACTTAAGTAGGGGTTCTCAAAGAACTAACCAAGAATAATTTCACGTAGGAAATTCTAACAGAAGAGGTTAAACTAACTTTTATTCAAGTCAGGAGTTCTTTTCTGTTTTGGGTTGAGCTAAAGAAAAGTAAAAAATTTATTTCATTCCGTATCGTGATAAGTGCGTACGTGCGAAATAGTCGGTTTCGCGGCAGAGTCCTTTCAGATTATTACCAAATTTCGTTCACCAGAAACCGTGGAATTATTTGTTCTAAGTGGAATTTTCCAACTGTCGAAAGTTGGTTGTGGATGTGGTTTAATATCATAAATTATTGGTTTCTTAAGAAAAACTGGGGGTTTGAGGAAGTCTTGAGCAAAGTTACGGGCGACTTTTGGTGATTAGTGAACGCCAAAAACACACCGGGGAAGGTAAATTTGGGATTCCCAGCATTCCAGATGCAGAGAGACGACCTGGTCCCCTTTTGGAGAGGATTGAGAGAGGTATGTAGTTATATATGTTATCAAAAATGTCTTTGGGGTATATGCTGAGATAACGACCGACTACTAACCCAAATTATCGATATGAGTAATTGGTAATCGAGGAATTCCTAGTAAATTTTCAATGCTAAGTCAAGTCCATCTATTGTTGGGAGTATCCAGTGATTCGCTGGTATTCTTCGAAAATTGGACTCACATTGGGCCAACCGACATATGCGTGAGTTACTCGGTGAAGTCAATCAAGCACAGCAGTGTGTTATAGTGTTTTTAAGTTACATAATATGTTGGTACTTTGATTTTTTGTTTATAATATGGTGCGGTATGACCGACTCAGTTTGTTGATGTCAGTTCCATTGTTGATTGCCTGTTTGCTTTTTTCATATAAATCATTCCTTAGAAAGTTCTTTTTCTCCGTTGGTATTATGGGCGAGGATGTGTTTATTTAGAGCGATGTAAGAGTTTTTATATATTTGTGGCCATTGATTATGTTTTCTAAAACTGTGATGTCATGCCAATATATTCTTGGTTGAAGTCTTTACATGGGATGCTATAGATGAGGTTTGACTCTTTTGTTTCAGGAACTTTGCCTTTTATAGGGGTGTACGGTTGTTTCAGTGGATTATTTGATTTGTAGCAACTTTCTATGTTATGTTATTGGGGGATATTACTTATGTTTTACGATAGAAATGGAATGTACGGTATTGTGGTGAATTTTGCAGGTGGTGTTTTGTTCTGAAGGGTTGTATAGCTCATGCATACGTTGTTTCATAATTCTATTTATTAGGGTTGGAGGGTAATTATTATTTATTCATGTTTCTCGAACATTATGTCTGAATGGAGGACTACTTAGTTGGAGGACTCTGTCAGTGAGGCCTATTATAACGCTTTCTTTGTAACATTGGGTGGTTTGAGGGGTAATTTAGGTATCTACCCAACCAAGTTGGTTCAGTGTACCATTCTGTCATTATACGTTTATTTATGAGTGTCATGTCAAGGACATTGTTTTTATTGTCTTTCTCTTTTTCTATTGTTAATTGTATATTGGGGTGGTAATTGTTGGAGGAAATCAGAAGTACTGGTACTGCCATAGAGCAATCGTCGAAAAAAAGTTTGGAGGTGTAGTTTCAATACTATTTGTGCAATTGTGTTCGACATGGGGGATCCCATGGTACAGTCATCCATTTGTTTGTGAAATGTGTTGTTGAATTGGAAGTGATTTGTGGATAAGGTTTGTTCTATCGCTTAGATAAATTAGTTTTTTGGGAGGTGGAAGTGTTCTTCTAATGAATGCCAAATTTTTTTCTATAACCGTTTTTACTAGTTTGTTAGGGATGTTTCTATAAAGAGATATGACATCTAGTGGAATAAGGAGTTGGTTGTCTGAAATCAAAAAAAATTTTTGGGTAGTACTCGTCGTTTCCTATTACTTGTGATTGAATATTTACGAGAATTTTGACAATTTGTAGAACTGGGATTGTATGCTTGATACGATTGTTCTGAGGGGGTGTTTTCTTTGTGCAATTTGGAAAGTCAATATATTTTTGGAGGGGTGGCATTGTGGATATTTTTTTTTTCTTGTATGATATATATTAGATTTTTTGGGCCACTTTTTCATTACATTGTGTTTTGTATTTGTAATTTGTTGTTGAATCTTGATAACTGCCCTTTAATTCTTCAGATGGTATTTGATCTAGCGTTCAAGTACAATAACAAGGTACTTGAATAATATTGGCTTGGGATATTTGGGTGTCATTGTCTTAATTTTGGGACGCAATTTTTGAAAAATTATCAATGTGAAATGTGAATTTTTAAAACCGTGTTTTATCAGAGTTCAAGTTTGTTTGCAGAATTCAAACCAAGCAGTATAATGTAAATATGTCTGTCCGATTTTGCAGGAATTTCTACCTATACCATGGAAATTTGGTATATTGGTCTGGTCTGGTCCAAATTTCTGACTTCATAAAGAGGAAAATTGGATTGAAGAGGATTTGATTGATGAAAATGTGTTTGAACTTCTGCAAAAATGGTATTCAATGAACTATCTTTTTTTTCTTAAGAAAATTCAATGGAAAAATCTCAATAAATTTTATTTTTCAAAATCTATATTACCATTTCTTGCAAATGTCTGATAAGAAGTCATTTATATGATGAATAATATTTCTAGTCGTGAAAAATGGAGTGGCATTTCCGTTCTGTTTATTTGGATAGCTTGTACAGAAAACTATTTTATGTATCACGTACGAAAATGGCTGAATATCATTTTCATATTCTATTCTTTCCCATTTTGCGTACATGTTACCTAAACCACTTTTAGGTATCTGAAACAGTCATTTTTCCTTTCTTGAATATATCAAATAGAATATGACAACACGCGGACGGAATGAATAACCACTAACTCATATATATATATATATATATATATATATATATATATATATATATATATATATATATATATATATATATATATATATACATATATATATATATATATATATAACCTGAGATCTACACGAATACATTGAACAACTCTTGGGACAATCACTTGGAAGAAGACTCATTTTCCCTTGGTGATTTCTGATGGTCAGCAAAAGTAATTATCGTTTCTCTTCGCAACGAACGTGGACGTGTGACTGAAAAGAAACAAAACCTAATCAGGGGAACGAGAGGCCTGATGACAACACATTACTTTGAAGTCATCCTAGACTCGTCGATGCTATTACCACTGTTGCAAACTTCATTCCCTTTTCCCACGCTCTAAACACTAAATGAGCAATGGAAACTTAAGTGAACAATATAGTTTATTTCCAGCGGCAGCTCATATTGATTTCTGGTTTCGTTTGGTGTCTTTGAATAAAATCAAAGAAAAAAATAGTATGTTGCAGGAAGGAGGAATATAATAAATACAGGTTGAAAATTCGTTCGTTTGGAATTTTGGAAAATCATTATGAGACAGTGAAACAATAAGTTAAGTTTAATATTTTGAAGAGACACGGCCGATACTATTATTTTCACAAAATTGGTTAACTAAACCCACAACACGTGTTTTGCTATACTATAGCTTCCTCAAGTGGAACTGGATTACATTTACTGGCGTTCGATATAAATTTAAGTAGCAGGAGTTAATTGGATAGTAGGTAATTGAGTGATTATTGGACGAAAGATTATTCAATTTCTAGTGAACAAATTTAAAAGGGGCGAATTATTCGAATTAATCTTGTCATTTAATAAATATGGAGAATTATTGTCTTTGTTGATCTCTATGCTCTCTAGGAGACTGAGTTTTTAACCTGTTTTTTCTATATGCAAAAGTTCGAATTAATTAGCGAAGCAATGCTTTCCAGTCACGAGATGGTTAGCGAATGTTGAATTGGATTTGTCATTAATAAAACTATTTCTATGCTCGGATATGCCTTGCTTGAAAGTTCTATCTGTTTGTCCTATGTAAAAACTTGGACAAGTACTACCGTTAGTTCTCCAGATTTGTCGGACTTTTCAATTGGATCTTTGTTGTTTTTAATAAATTTTTCCAAAGTATTAGTTGTTCTATAAGCAATATTAATATCTTTAAGTCTTAAATGATTAGAAATTTTGCCTGAAGGATTGCCGAAATAAGTAATAACCCGAAATTTGACTTGGTATTTGAATCGGTTGGATAAACTACCTGAATTGCCTTTTCATAGAGTTTTTTCGATAGAATGCGGTCAACTAAATTAAACAGATATATTTCAAGTTCAGTTGGCAGTATTCTATCGAAAAAACCCTATAGAAAGGCAATTCAGGAAGTTCATCCAACCGATCCAAATACCGAATCTAATTTCAGGGTTATTACTCATTTCGGCAAACCTTCAGAGATAATTACTTATTATTTAAGACATAAAGATTAATATTGCTCACAGAACAAATAATACATTAGAAAAATTTATTAAAAACAACAAAGATCCAATTGAAAAGTCCAACAAATCTGGAGTATATAAACTAACGTGTGGTACTTGTCCAAGTTTTTACAAAGGACAAATAGGTAGAACTTCCAAGCAACGCATATCCGAGCATGTAAATAGTTTTATTAATGGCAAATCCAATTCAACATTCGCTAACCATCTCCTGATCGAAAAGCATCGCTTTGCTGATGAATCTGAACTTCTGCATGTAGAAAAAAAAAGGTCAAAAACTTAATCTCCTAGAGAGCTTGGAGATCAACAAAGACAATAATTCAAAATATTCATGTAGGACGTTAATTTTTTCTAAAAAGCATTCATTTACTCCACCCCAGCCCAAGATACCATAAGTTAGTTGCGACTGTGCCAAAGCAAAATAAACGGTTTTTATTCCTAAAAAATCTTCTAAATATTTGAATTTTGGAAGTATTCCTCTTAATTTCCTTGCTATGTATTTCATCTGAAGATCGCATCTCAAATGCCTATCTATAATTATCCCAAGATATTTTACCGACTCACCCTTGGAATTCTCGAGTTTTGTCTGAAATTGATGTCTCCTAGATTTGGTAAGCCAGTGGAGTATAATGAGAATGGTAAATAGCTGTTTTTTTTAATTTAACGTAAGTTTATTATACTGTAGTCATTTTGAAATTCTAGTAAAATCAGTTCCAATTTTGTTTGTTGTCTTTCCATGTATTCGACTTATATACAATCACGGTGTCATCTGCAAAACTGATGATTTCACTAGTGCTATCTATAGTGAGTAGGCTATTCATATACAGAATGAATAGAACCGGTCCCAGTACTGACCCTTGAGGTACTCCATAAGTTACTGTTCTAGGATTGCTACATAATCAATCAATTTGTACAACTTGACTTTTCTATAATATTATACGCATTTCCTCTTATTCCATATTCCTGTAGTTTGTTTAAAAGCTTCTGATGACTCACAGTATCAAAAGCTTTTGAAAGATCTAAAAATACACTGATGGTGGGTTTTGACTTATCCAAGGACTCATATATAGTTGATGTTAGCCTATAAATTGCATCTTCTGTAGACTTGTTCTGTCGAAAACCAAACTGATTTTCAGACAAAATTTCAAATTTTCTGAGGAAAAGTGTGAGGCGCGGTTTTATAAGATGTTCTATTATTTTTGAAATGTTTGAAATCAATGATATAGGTCTGTAGTTTTAAATTTCATTTTTATCGCCATTTCTAAAAGGTTTAACAATGGCATGTTTCAAATATTTTGGAAAAATACCTGTCAGAAAACAGAAGTTAGCTATGTGAGCCAAAACTGGAGAAATTTCATGAGCTACTTGTTTCAAAACCTCTGATCGAATATTGTCATGCCCCGGAGATTTCTTCAGTTTCAAGTTTTTTATTCAGATTTCAGATGTATCGGTTGGAAACAAATATAATGTTTTTTCTGAATTTTCCAATCGCTCGTCATAGTTCAGAACATCTGGAATTTCGTTTGCTAATTTTTCACCGAGGTCACTATAATAGTTATTGAATAAGTTGGCAATATGAAACTTATCCTCTACTCAAATTCCATCTGCACCTTAAATCATATTAATATCTGTTTTCAATTGTGATTTACCACTTATATCATTTATGGACTCCCAGAGAGCTTTGGAACTATTTCTATTTCTTTCAATTAGATACTTGCAGTAGTTCTTTTTGGTTATTTTCATTTCTTCATTGAGTTGATTCCTGCATATTCTATACTGTTCCTTTACATCATTATCTTCTGGATATTTCAGTGTCAAGTTGTATAATTTCATTTTTTCCTCTATACGACTTAGTAAACATTTATTGACCCACTTTTTCTTGAAGGCATTTTAAATTTTCTTCCATGATATTGACATCATTTTGCTGATATATATTATCCCTATTTTCTTAGTTAAATCGTTTTATAATTTTTTGAAGTCGATGTATTTTTTCATTATTTCAGAATTTGTTATGAATCTATCATCAATATCAAATGTGAGTGCGATATGGGCATGGTCTATTATATAATATCTGAAAATATAGGATTTGAATTTAATCTGATCTAAAGGTATCCTGCTATTTACAAAAATATGAACAAGACAAGAATTACCGGGTACCCTGGTATAATCGTTTATGTAGGATATGTACCCAGAACAACTCATAATGTTCTTATATTCTTCTACATAATCATCACTTTCCATCAAGTTTATATTCAGATCACCAGTAATTATATATACATCATATTTTTCCGATTCTTCAAGACATTTCAGGAGTTCAGTATTGAAAGCTCCTGGGCATATCATTGGTGAGCGATATATAGCAGTAATCGATATCTTTTTTTTTGCTGTGATTATAATTGTCATTCCTGTAACCTGACCAAGTTTGAAAGTATGCTTCTCAAACCTTGAGTTATCTCTGATGAATATAATAATTCCATCATTTTGATTTGAGCTTTCCTCATTATAAATAGTAACAAAACCCTTAAAGCTATATAGATCCACATTATGACATTTCCAAGTTTCACTTAGAATAACAACATCGAAAACTGAGTTCAATTCATTCATAAATATGCAAAGTTCATCAAAATTCTTTGCAATGCTACGTATATTCATATGACAGATTTTTGAATGATGAGAATTTACTGACTGTTCGAAGCATTTCAAATTTTTGTAGATACATTTTCATTTCATAATCTCTGATGAAAGGGTCCATGTCGAAATAAATGGTATGGTATCTATATTTATTTTACTTTCACTAAGTGTTTGTTTTTTCACCCACCTCCTTTTTACCACTTCTAGTGTTCTTTGTACTATATATATTGGTACTTTTTTCAACCTTTTTTGTAAAACGGCTAGAGTCTGTGAGTACCTTTGGTTGTTTGGAATTTCCGGTAGTTGTTTGACTAAGTTGTGTATTCCTGGCAAGGTTCGATGATACTTCCTGTTCGTCTTCGGAATTTTCTTCTTCGGAAGAAGCTTCTTGATTATTTTCAAGTTTTTTTAGTTCATCTGTTGTGTATGGTTTGTCATTTATGAATAATTTGAGTCCACGTATCTTAGCATCATGATTTTGTGATCTTGCAATTTTAAAATGATATTTCAAAACTTCAAGTCCTTCCCTATCGTCCTTTGAGAGGTCATTCGATATGGATAGTCTTTTCTCTCTAAAATTCCTCAGATTCTGCGGATTTTCGAATAATTTGCGTTTGTTCAAATGAGAAACGAATTCTAATAATACTGGTGCATTTTTCCCTTTTCCCAACTTATATACATTATTTAAATGATCCTGATTTAGATTGAGTCCAAAATTTTCATTGATTACTGAGAGTGTTTTTTGGTTTTCATTTTTCCTCGTCTCGATTCCAAATATGACAATGTTGTTTGATTTAACCTTCCTTGCCAAAAATGAACACTTCTCTTTCGGACAATCTATTTCCTTCTAAGCTTGACCAAGTTTATTTGTTAGATTATCAATAGTCTGTTTGAACTCCGTATGTAACTGATTTATTTGAATTTGGTTTGCTTTCAGAAGTGATTCAAACAGGTCCCTATGTTCTGGATCAATATCGGCTGAATCTTCCATACTTTACAACCAATAGTGGAATAGGATTCTGACCACCGGTACAGCAACGTTTGCGATATAAAATCATAAAATTATGTACTCACGATTTTACGCCTCAAAACTGGCTTGTTTCAATCAGTTTTTTCTGTGTATCAGTTGAAACACTTTTTACCCACACTCTACAAAAATTTCAAGAATATTCATTCACATGTATAGTATTTCTAATCCCAATTGAACCGACATAAAAAGTTTCGAGAAGGAATTCTCTTCCACACGACAGAACTTTTATATGATATGACCAGGAACGCTTTGAAAGTAAAAACACTGGTAGTATATAAATTTCCAATTTGCCGGGGAGTGTATATGAACACTCCTCGTAGTGCTCTTATTTTTATTGCCGTTCCAATTGGGATTAGAATAACTATACCGTGGTATCTGTCGTTTTTTCACGGAGCTCGCAAATTTCTTGTCAACACATTCTGAACATTCATTGTCTATATCTACCGGAATAACAACCAACAACATTATCAATATCAATTTTCCGTAAATGTATTGGCGGCAATAGTGGATATTCACTTGATAGGTCCTTTCTTTCTTCCGTTCCGACTGAATGGCGCAACTTACAGACACTTTTTAGAAAATGAAGTGCCGGGATAACCCTAGAATGTACTATTAGAAATTCGTATCCGCATGTGGTTTATGCATGATGGGGCTCCGGCCCATTTTAGCGTTGTAGCCAGGAAATTCCTCAACACTGTCTATCAAAATCGATGGATCGGTAGAGGTGTGGAAGAAAGTAACCAGGCGTGGGCACCAAGGTCCCCAGATCTAAACCCGCTTGATTTTTATTTTTGGGGACATTTGAAGTCACTAGTTTATGAAACTCCAGTAGCGAACGGGGAAGATCTAAGAAACTGAATAGTAGACGACTGTGAAACAATAAGAAACACACCAATAATTTTTGAGCGGGTACGAGATTCAATGACCAGAAGACTGAATGCCTCTATCGTCGCTGAAAGTGGATACTTTGAACAATCCATTTGAATACAATTCAGTTTCCTTTATTTTATTGTATTCAACATATTCAAAATTTCTTGAAATAAAATGTTGATATTTCTTGCAAATTTCACTAAAACAAATACAGATTTTGCACCCTTGATACAAAAATAACTATTTCAAACGAGTTGAAATAAATAGAATAGGTGGCGCCCCCTACAAAAAACCAAACCTACTTACTCAAATGTCAAATTCATTCATTCTTGGGAAAAATGCAAAATACTGGTAATTTCTTCAACACGCATCGATTATCAAATAATCGACTTTTCAAGTCCAAATATCTAGAAAACGGTTGCTTATAGCGACTTGTAACTAGGTGGGCATTTTCACGTAGATATGATAGAGAAATTAATTTTTTTATTGGAAAATGTGCCAGAAGTACGCTTGAAAAAGTTATGAATCTTCAAAAAAGAAAAAGAATTCGACACCCCAAAAAACCTCCCAATACAATTTTCTTAAATTATGGTTAGTATTTCGAAAGTTATTTAAAAAAAAATGAAAATAAAAATAGAACTTTAACACCCTGTATTTTGGAAACGAAGCGTTTCCGGACATATATTTATTTTGACAATTCATATTAGAATATTGTGAGAAATCACCTCCTGAAGTTTGTCAAAGTACTTTTGAATCACCCTGTATATCACAGTCATGAACATTCTCTCTAGTTATTCAGAGTTTATCCACTCTTATTTGTGGTCTCAAATCAAATAATGTATTGATTATGTTTTCGAAATTATTATATTTTGATGAGATAATTGAAAATTGAGAAATACCATTTAATGCAAATGAGAAAACGTGTTTTCGTTATGAGAAGTTCAACAAAATATAGTTTGTTATTGAATAGGATGGGAAACATCCCAGCTTCCATCAAATTGATTGAAAGAGCATCCTCAATTCCATAATTTCATGATTTATAAGTGTATGTCCTCAAATTCGAGGAGTTTAATACATTTACGATCATGATACCATATTTTAACATATTTTGTCAGAATTGGTTTACAATATTCGATCAGATATTCTAGTAGAGCACCAAAATGGGGAATAAAAAAGTAAACTATAGCAATTGATAATTGAATAGGACGATTTTTCTGAAAACTGAAAGATCTGAGATACAAATGAAGTTATGTTTTGTAATATCTAACAGAAAACAACTACTTCTCTGACTAAATCCACGTTGGACATTGAAATACATTTCATAGATATTGTGAAAGGACCCTAACTCGAAAGAAAAATCGTGAAAGAGACAATTTGCATTTCCATCGACATAGTTATTTGATTTTATATTCCGTTTTGATTGAGAACTCATATAGATCAATGAGGCAAAGAGGAATATTTTCCAAAAAGGAGTACTCACTTGTAACATTTATGCAAGTGTGGCATCGGTTTCACTAGGTCTCCAATAAAAAAATTCAGCAGAAATCTATTTTATGCTTTCACGATCATCAATGATAGAAAAATGTTGGATAGATTCCTATCGAAGTGAACCTTTTCTCCCCCAATCAACATCAATGATTGGAATAACTGTACATTTAATTTTAAAATTTTATATTTTTCTGACGATTAATCATAGGTTGTCATTTCAAATCCTTCAATGTCACTCGAAACGTCAAAGATATAACACCATTCCGACAAATATTTACATATTTTACGTTTTTTTTTAAGTTAATGTTCATTAATCAACCACTCAGATTACTGTAAGTACTTCCTTCATTTTAAGTATTTTTTTTCTCAATTATGTAATTTACATATTTTAGGACCCTGAAGAAGTTTCATAATTGAAACGAAAGCTCGGTCCAACGTATTAAAGAGTTTTTCATACCAATTTTCAGTCGTTATTTCTATATATATATATATATATATATATATATATATATATATATATATATATATATATATATATATATATTATATATATATATATATATGTTATCGTGATATTCACTTAAATGGTTTTTTAAAAATAAACTTTATTTTATACTTGGTTTACAAAAAAAGATATGAAATTATATGTGACAACTAACGGAATAGAAGTGCCGAATAGAAGTGACGCTCTTCGGTTCTTGGGGTCCTCTTATAGATGCGGTGGTGCTGACTCAGAACTGCGCCTTGTTTACGGCTTCTGGAGCCCAGGTGGATGAATGCTGACTTGGCTTTGTCCTATTTGCTCTTGCAACAATGTTGCAACTGCGTTGTGGAATTACTGCGTAGAATGCCTGGATTTTTGGATATAACATATATATATATATATATATATATATATATATATATATATATATATATATATATATATATATATATATATATATATATATGAAATATCGACTGAAAATTGGTATGAACAGTGGGGAATAACGGGGATCTTCAGTCAGCACAAGTGTTGAACAATGAAAAACTCTTTAATACGTTGGACCGAGCTTTCGTTTCAATTTTGAAACTTCTTCAGGGTCCTAAAATATGTAAATTACATTATTGGGAAAGAAAATACTTGAAATGAAGGAAGTACTTACAGTAATCTGAGTGGTTGATTAATGAACATTAAAACGTAAAATATGTAAATGTTTGTCGGATTGGTGTTATATCTTTGACGTTTCGAGTGACATTGAATGATTTGAAATGACAACCTATGATTAATCGTCAGAAAAATATAAAATATGTAGTGGGTGTGTTATTTTTTTTATTATATTCCTTGAGAATCATCAGTTTTAATCCATTCGTTAGAGATAACTGTAGATTTTGCTAAGATTTTCGATATCTGTTTTTTTGTTCATATTTTGATTGGATTTATCAATTTCAATCATTTCAAGAAATAATCTTTTAGGGAATTTTTTTTCTGAATGTAAAACTTGTGCTTTCTCGAATGATATTGCTGTTGACACCATTTGATTTCTTCAAATCTGGTGTGGGATCTTTTAACCTCGTATTTAAATTTCCAATAGTCTTTTTTGTGAAATTTTTATGTTAGTTTCATTCTTGAATAATTTAATTATATTTGATGATAGAATTCCTATATTAGGAATTGAAAAATGAATTATCTTTCATTGTTATTTTCTGAATTTTGATTATTTGTGTCATCATTATTAATTTGTCTATCAGAGTTGGTATTGAAAAGAATTCTGTTAAGAAGTTTTTTGAGGTAAAAATTATCTAGTAAAATATTTCTGAGAATTTTAAAACTTTTGTTTTTCAATGAAGGATGAACCAACATCTCGATTTTTTTTTTCATACAGAGAATCAAATTTATTTTCATTCTTTTTGAGTGGAAGGAATGATAGTTTATGTATCTTTCAGAGTTTGTTGGATTTATATACCAATCTGTGATTAGTGAATTGTTTTCTCTACGAATTATTCTAGTATCTAAATATATATATTTATATTTAGATATATATATATAAATATATATATATATATATATTTATATATATATATATATATATATATATATATATATATATATATATATATATATATATATATATATATATATATATATATATAAATTCAGATATAACGACTGAACATTGGTATGAATAGTGGGGAATAACGGGGATCTTCAGTCAGCACAAGTGTTGAAATATGAAAAACTCTTTAATACTTTGGACCGAGCTTTCGTTCCAATTTTGAAACTTACATTGAACTGCAAAATAATTCAAATTATTGGATGCGACAAATTGCAATGGAAATGTGAACATGAAAAATTTGAGAATATGTAAATTGGCATTTATTTTTATTTTTTTCATGTTGATTGTTTTTTATTGTTTTTTTTCTCTTGATTCCTCTCTATTATAATTCAGTAGTACAGTTGAACGAATTGACTTCTTTTTTTTGCATTATTACAATATATTTCAATCCCGAATAGAAGGGGTGAAGAAGAAGCCAAATGTGCTCGAATATAGAAAATCCAAATATTTCCTTGGACATGATTTTGAGAGGGACCCTCTTTTTATAGGAGGAAACCTCGGTGTACGCAATGTGCCAGGCCTATCGAGGGTTATCAAAGGTGAAGTTGACAACGCCATGGGAGGATAAATCACAAACCCCAAATACATGGAAGACTCACCTCTGGAGTCTTCTCACGAACAGGACAGGACAAGGGACTCTAACAATATGAGTGCACACACAATAGATCTGGAGAGGTTGCAGTGAAGAGGCTCCTAGCACACGAACCACAAACAGCAAATCTAAAATATATCCTGTGTCTCTGTGAGTGCCGAAATATCTGGCTCGACTGCTCTCGAAAATGTGGAGTAATTTTGCTCTGAAAATTAATGATAATTCTTCATCTGTGATTTCGGCAACTTTCACAGAGTACCACTGCCCGATATATCATTATAAAAACAAAGTCATTCTCACATTGTGAGGTTCTGCCAAGTTTTGCTCAGACAAATACTAAAATGGTTGAGAATCGAGAATTGAAAAAGAGTTTATCATTCATTCAGATTTTTTCTCTCATAGTAAATGAAAAAACATCAGAGGTACACACGAAAAAAAAATTGAAAGGAAATCATACATTTCGTACGATTTCAACGACTTTTTTCATTAAATCATCATTACGTGGAGTGAAACTGTACCCCTCTAAGAATTCAGTATGCTCCAATTTTTCGAGCAGAAAAACTATTGAGAATGGAACAAAACATAAATGATTCGACTTAAATATAAAAAAGTACTCAAACTGAAAAACGAGAGCAATTCAACACTTAATGGTCGATGTAATGTATTTGAACGTCTTGCACAGCTACTTGACTATTCAGGACACCCAAGATGAAGTTCTTATATATCGTCCACCGGTGACTGCGATGACCCTCCTGAGTGCCACATCGATCGCAATCATGTACTCTCTTAACCGCCATATGCGCGACTAGGGAAAACACTCATGATGGAAAGCAATCTTTCCCACGATATTCACATCCCTATGTAGCGCTTTCAGATATATAACTCTGATACCTTCATTACCAATTGATATATTTGGGAATGTTAAGTTTTGGAAGTTCTTTTATACTGAAATGAGAGGAAACCAATCAATTAAATTCCAATCTGTTAGGAGGTTTGACGCTCCGTTTTGGTATAAACTTACCTCCATGAATTGTGAAAAGTTTCCAAAGACTGCTTAGAGTTTCCAGATCTATGAGATATCATCAATATACGCTTCCAAAAACCACCAAATGTCGACTTGAATTCCCAACTTGCCACCCTATCTGCCGGCATGAATGATATAGGAGCCTTATTGGCAGAACAAAACGAATGAATAGATGGGAGTATGGCGCACATTATTAATCTGAGAGAAGAAAATGAGTCGTTGAAAGTTAGAGTAACAGACCTAGAAAAAAAATTGGATGCTACTTCAGTCCCAAGAATATATGCAGAACTAACTTCGAAATTGGATCGATAAAAGAATGTGATAATATACGCATTGATGAATCTGAAGAGACTAAGGCGGTGTCAGCTATTTTACTTGAATTTCCCCAAACCACCCAACCCTATCAGGATGCACAGACTTGGTAAACAAGATCTGCCCAAAATACGCCCTCTGAGAGTAGAATTTTCGTCTCGACAGGAAGCCCTCTCAATTTTAGCCAAAAGACCAAAATTGCCTCTGAAAGAGTTTCCCAATGTGAACTCCAAAAATGACTACACACCAAGATTTCGTGAAGAACTTACGTCTATGTACGAAGACGTTGAACAAAGAAGGGCCCATGGAGAAAACCTTCGTGTATAATTTGTTTCCGGTCAGCCGACAATAGCCTCCGTCACCCCAAAGAACCTTGCGATGAAGAAGAATCACCAAATAAGAATGCTGCTAAAATCAACAAGGAAAAAGCTAATTCTTCAAAGAACTAGAACTTAAATATTGGAATTGTCATGGATATAAGAATGTGTTTAATTTGGATGGGACTGACTTTGATATTTTGCCAGACCGGAACCTGGCTTATGCTACAAAAGAAAAATCATTGGGTAGGCCTAGCGGTGGTATGTACATTTTTTATAGAAAACTTTTTGGAGTGACTGTACTATATAAATCGTCATACCTGCTTATTTTCTTGTTCAGTATGAGTGATCATAAATGTATTGTTTGTAATGTGTATTTCAGACCATCTTTAGTGATAGGACAAACTCTTGATTGCTTCCAAATTCTTCTAGCTGAGCTTCTAGAAAAATATACTGATACGCTAATAGTCATTGCGGGTGACTTCAACAGCAGAATTGCTTCTCACGGTACTGTCCCTCATGAAATTATTGAAGGCTCAAATATATTCGAAGATCGTATAAGTTCAGACATAACAATAAATACTAGAGGTAGGCAGATTATTGATTTCATGGATAATAACTCATTTTGTGTATTGAATGGTAGAACATCGTTAGATACACTGGGTCAACTTACATATATAAGCAAACTGGGAAAGAGTGTGGTTGATTTGGCATGGGTAAACAATATGTTCATTTCGGACGTGAACAATTTTTTATCTACTGTTAAAGTTACCAATACAAGTTACCCGCACTCTTGCACAGTTACGCATTGCCAATCAGTTTGAAATTAAGGTCACATTGAACAAAATTGTGTATTCGATCGATCCAAAAGTAACATGCACTGTTTGCAATAGTAATAAGGCCGAAATATCATCTTCGAATGCCCGATTTACACTGTTATGAAACGAAATAAACAATACCTTCAGAATTTGGATGAACTTATCCATGCTTTGTAGAATATAACTATTCCAGTAGACAACGGAATATCAGAATATATCTGGAATATTCTCAGGCTACATTCATTTATATTGAGTGAATGATGGTTAATTATACTTTTAAGGTTTTACAATCCACTGTTAGCAGATTGTTATGTGATTAATTTATCTTTATACGTATATATATATATATATTTTTTTTGTACTCTTACACACACATACTTCTTGCTGTAAACCCGTTTTTAAAAGCAATAAAATTATTATTATTATTATTATTAAATGTCGACTTCGAATAGAATAATGAAATTATTCATGAAATGTGTAATATGGTGAGTTCATGAATATTGGCAAGTAATCTCCCAGATACCAATTTTCGCAGAATCAGACCATGACCCTCAAAACTCCACCATCTATGAGCTGCCATTTCGAGTTCTTGAATTTTCAACATAAACATTAAATGTGATGTCAAAGTTCCGGGATACTAGATCTGAATGAACTCTGATCATAAGTCAAAAACCTATGACATTCTTCTGAAGTATTAATTTCAATTTC
Organism: Gonioctena quinquepunctata; assembly: GCA_018342105.1. Taxonomy (NCBI): domain Eukaryota; kingdom Metazoa; phylum Arthropoda; class Insecta; order Coleoptera; family Chrysomelidae; genus Gonioctena; species Gonioctena quinquepunctata. The sequence continues at coordinate 168,370 of JAFIRS010002669.1, read as the reverse complement.
CCGAAATTTTACGGAAAATTCATATTATTTGACACCAAAAAACCTACATATTGGATTCATGAAAGATATCACCATGAATGATGGAACCCTTCTACCATCTTGAAACCGCCATACTGAATTGTTCATTCTGACAATCAATCAAAATATCATACCGAAATAAAATTCAATCGCGTAAGTTATGGTTCAATTAGGAGCAGAAAATCGTCAGTTGAAAATGCACTCACCTTGATCCCTCTTCTAGGCGACTTCCAACTCTTCTTCGATGTGGACTGTATATAGGTTGCGTAAGCGTGTAGCGGAAATAGCAGCAAGCGTTGCCTTTGCGGATTTAAAATAGCGAAAGCGTTAAAACAGCGAATTTGAAATCACTCACTATTCGTGCGGAGTCTTTCGTTCAACTGGTTTTTCGTTCGGTTCCTCAACAGAGGGAGCGATTGGATTTGTGCGATTTTCAACATGATATACGCGGTAGATTTAAAAGGCAATAATGAATTACAATGCTACTAATACTATAAAAATGAAATATGTTTCTCTCTAATCAAAGATAATAACAATACAAAACATAAATGAATCAATTGGTGGAAAAGATTGAACACATATGTTCCAAAATATTTGAAAAAATTGCAATTACGCTCAGTCGATTCTTTCAATAAGACATTTCTCAAATGACTTCCCAAATAATCTTTATCTGAGTTGTTATTTTTAAATCCTTGATGAAACTGAGTTCACCTTACTCTTGCCAATGGATTCACATACACCATTATGCCGATGATAGTCATATTTGCTTTGTCCACCAGAGGACTCATCCAGGGCTATGAATTATATTGATCACCGCATGTAACCCCTGTATGACATCTCAATATCTCACATAACCTTAAACTAAACAGCACCAAGACCTTTGTTATGTCATTCGATTAAAAAAACAATTAGATATATCGTTGAAAAAAAAAATAGCACAATGAATCATGAAACAACAATATGGGGCTTCATTGCCTCGCATTGCTCTCAAAGGGTACAAAATTAATTTTGAATCACACACACACGATAAGATTTCCACAGAATGTGAATTTTGTGGAAATCAAATCGTGTGGGTTGTGATTTGAAGTAACTATGGATTTCCATCAAGTAAGGGCCGAGTCAACGAAAAAATACAGAATTAATGTTTCTGCTTCTCTATTATGAGAGAAACTGTATTCACAATGGATCTCGAATGCTGGAATCAGGTTATGCGGGGTTGGGTAGGAAAGAAAAAATTTATCTATTGACTATCATCCAGAAGGTACTGAAGTTGCAGAAGTCCGCAAGTTGCAGCAACGCCAACACACGAATTTCAAATATTCTGAGTGACGAATATTGGAAAAAAACCTGTCATGCTAGAAATCTCGAAAACCGTCAATATTTTCGAAGTGAAGATATATATATATATATATATATATATATATATATAAAGTATCTTTTATTTTCTATGTAAAAACCGAAATAGCGAACAAAAATATAGGTTGCTATTTAAAAAAACACAGTTGGGATCCGCACAGAAAAAATTTAACACCTTGTGTGACCGACAATTTTTTTATTTTGTCGAGCTCGAGCAATAAGGTAATATTATAGAAATATAGATGCCTATCTGTTTCCTACATAGAGATATGGAACACCGCGCCACTGTTGCAGGACCCTGTATATATATATATATATATATATATATATATATATATATATATATATATATATATATATATATATATATATATATATATATATATATATATATATATATATATATATATATATATATAACGACTCTTGTTTGTAGCTGAACACTATTTGAAATGTAAATATTTTGTGGGGATGCAGCTATGTTTTGATCAAACTCTTTTTTACTTCTGTGAAAGCTTTCGAAATAAGTTTATTTCTTCACAAAAGTAGAAAAGAGTTTGATTGAAACATAGCTGCATCCCCAAAAAATATTTACATTTTGAATAGTGTTCAGCTATAAACAAGATTCGTTATTAATATGGGGTTTTCCCAATATATTGCATCAATATATGGAATCAATTGTATGCGATATTTTCAAAAATGGGCGAACTGCAAATCCAAAATTGGAATAACAGAAAATATTTTTACTTCAATGCAGAACACCAAGACATATTCAAGACAAGACTTGAGATGTATATAGTTTAATTGATATACAGGAACGAAAAACTTATCAATATGTAAAAAAGTTAGTTAAAATGTTGAACAAAAATGTTTCGAATATAGAAATAGAAATTACACACAGATATATTGAAAGAATTATATGTGAAAAAGTTAACTTAGAAGAACAGAATAATGAAGTTTTTCCTCTGAATATTTGGAATGATTTTAAAAGGACACAAATTATCAAATATAATAAAAAATATAATGATGAAAAAAAAAACAATTCAAAAAACTTTGAAAAATCGAATTTTTTCTCTAGAACTAATATAAAAATAAAAGAAAATTGGTTTAAAAACTTAACTAACACTGAATTTCCCAATGAAGTTGAGAAAATGTTATCACTAGGTCCAAAATTAAGTTTGCAACCAACTATTAATGACATTTCTATAAAACATCTTTTGGCAGATATTGAATTCATAATGAATGAAATAAATGATTCTGAAAGTAAAAATATTAACATTTCTCGAATCACCAATATAGTCACTAACTTTTTACATAGTGAACCTTTCCAATTTTCAGAATTCAATATATGGTATAATACAACTAGACATTTTCTGAAAGAACACCCTGAAATATTCATAACTAGATCCAATAGAAGTAATGCCACACTAGCTATCAACAAAGAGCAATATATTCAATTAGCCGAAAATAGTGTTAAAGATGGGATTCATTACAAATAAATCACCAACACTCAACAGAGAGCGAACAAATTAGTTAGTCAATTGAAAAAAATAAAATAAAGATAATGAAGATAATGTTGCAGAAACTTTGACAATTCACAACTCTGTATGTCCAAAATTATATGGTTTACCAAAGATTCATAAACCTATGTTATCACTAGACCTATTATTGCTTCTTTTGATGCACCCACAAGCAAATTAACAGCTTTAATTACGGATATACTCTCAAAAGCTTATAACATTGATAATGAGAACTATATTGAAGATTGTTTCAAGTTTTCGGAACCCAACAATGATTTTCAGTCACCTCCAAATTATATTATTATAAGTCTAGATGTTGTTTCACTTTTCACCAATATCTCCAAAGAGCCAGTCATTAATAGCATCAATAATAATTGGAACACGATTGAAAATAATTGTTCTTTAAATAAAGATACATTTGTAAAAATAATAAATTTCACTTTGGACAATATTTGTTTCTCATTTAATGAGCAATTTTATCAATAAATTTTTGGAACACCAATGGGACAAAAATATCACCTATTTTTGCTCAATATGTTGAGGATGATTTATTATATTATTGTATGCCTAAATTATCTTTTGAAGTTCCTTTCTTGAAGAAAAATGTTGATGATGTTATTTGTGCCATACCTGAAGGAAAAAAAAATGAGATACTTGATACTTTTAATAATTATAATAGTCATATTCAATTGACAATTGGAACAGAAATTGATAATAGTGCTCCATTTTTAGATTCAAAACTCTTAAGAACTACAAAAAAAAACATATTAGGTTGGTATATCAAACCTACAAGTTCTGGAAAATACATGAATTATTTCTCCTATCATAGTGAAAAAACAACAATAAATTTAGTACTTTGAATGAAAAATAGAAAAGCCAAAATATTTCATTCAACTTTAAAGACAAAAAATTCAAAAAAATTATTCATTATACTTTCAGAACCAATCCAGAAAGACTCCTCAATGAATTTATATTTTCCACAAATAATATTCCAACTCAGATAGGAAATAATAATGATTTTGATAATATCGAAAATACAGAATCAAATGTCATTAAAAAAAATCAAATCGTTCATTTCCATATTTAAAGGAACTCACTCCCAAAATGAATAACGTTTTGAAAGAAGAAACTAATATAATTTTATCGATGCGAGAATTTTTTGCTAAGCCTTCGTTTTCGGCGGTAAATATTTTTCGATCTCTCATTTTCTGTGCGAATTTGATTTTGGTTTGTGACGATCTGTTATTCGATAATATAGTAGCTATTCACTATTGATGATTGGTTGAGTATGATTATCTGTTATTCCTTGTTCAAATTGACTATTCATGAATATATTTTTCAGCTATCTGAGCTTATAATTGGATACTTGGCATAATTATACCGCATGTGATTAGAGGTTAAGATTTAGATATTTCCATAATCTTACAACATCCTTGCTTATTTTGGAATTCATAAAATACTTGTTTTTTCTATATTTTTCACATTCAATATCGTATACCATTTTTTTTCGTTCATATTTTGTAGTAATTTTCAGAGAATTTTTGGCATGAGATTTTGAGGTTACCGTTTGATATTTCGTTAGTAAGGACCAGCGGTTTCTCGTTTTGGCTTGTATAAAAATCAAATTAAATTCAGTTTGGCAACGCTTACTTTTTTTTAGTTATTTCGCCCGCGTTAATCTTTTCAAGGTATCTAGGTACTAGAGCTATTGCGCATGCTGACAGGGCTGATGTAGTAATCTTGTTTTTTAACCGACGAAACCAAAAAGGAGGAGGTTCTCTAGTCGACCCGTGTATTTTTTTTACATAATTTTTTTTATGTATGATCACGCATAACTTTTTACTTAGGCGTCCGATTCCGATAATCCTTTTTTCAGTGGATAAGGTGTACTTCGAAATTGGTCCCATTTGAATTTAAAAGATGAAATCCACCCCTAAGGGTAGCAAAATGAAGGATATTGATCACTCACCCTCTGAATTCTGGTCCGTTAACCGATTCTATCAGGCATAACTTTGTACTAGGTTTTTCGATTTGGATGATTCTTTCTTTAATAGATAGGGTATACCTTATATTTGGATTTCTAATGGAATTATTCACCCTTACGGGTAGAAAAATAGGGGATAATTGATTTTTCACTTATGAACATTGGCACACACATACGTAGTTGACAATGACAGACCGCTACTGACATTATTTCTGTTCCACATCCGTCAAAACCATTATATTCTATGAGAGGATGGAATGATATACAAAGTAATGGAATGAACTAACCAGAACAACAAAAATAATTTATATTACAACAAATAGTAAAAATAGATAATCATATTATTTAACTGGTAATAGTTGAAGTAAGGTGGGTAAGTAAGTATTTTGGAAGTAATCAAAAAACAAGTAGCTAGTAATTAGTAGATTTCAGCCACAAAAAATTTAAAAATAGAAACTTTTCAACAAAAAATTAAACCGACGAAATACGGAACTGAAAAGTAAAAACTAAAATAAACCTTCTTAGTCTCAGTAACTAGCTCCTAAATAATGTAAGTAACTAATTTTGAGTCGGCGCCAAACAAACAATCAACGAACATCATTAAATTACTTCAAAAAAATTATCAGAATGTCACCGCACAACTCGATGCCATCATTTTACGCCTTATCTAATTCATTTGCTAGTTTGTTTGGCCTCGACTCAAAATTAGTTACTTACATTAGTTTAGGAGCTTAGTTACTTAGACTAAGGAGGTTTTTTTACTTTTCAGTTCCGTATTTCGTCGGTTTAATTTTTTGTTGAAAAGTTTTTATCAAAAATAGATTCTACGTTCACTTGGAGAAAACAGTTTCTATGCTAATCCAATTTCAGGTACAAGATATTTGGTGAATTCGAGTGGAGAATGTATACCTAACTATGTCGGTGTTATTATAATTAGGGTGGTTCCAACCATTGGAAAGAGTAGTAGTCTGTGACACCTACCCAGTACCCTTCTAGGATAATTTTTCCTGGTGAGCATTTGTTTCCCTTGATATTATGACCTGTAAGATGATTTATCATTTTTTCTTTGAGAAAGAATTGCTCGCTGGGAGAGTTGTTCCTCTGGCTTAAACCTGTCACGGAGTACTGGATCTCTTGGGACTATTTCCCGTATCGAAGAGATATTGGGCATATCTTTTTTTTTAAAGGAGACTTACCACCCTCATATATCTCACCTTTCTTCAGTTAGAAGAATTATCTATATTTATCTTATCGGTATTCAGTGGGAAGATATATATATATATATATATATATATATATATATATATATATATATATATATCTCATTTTTCTTTATTGGGGAGATTTATCAGGGCCTACCTTTTGAGGAAGGATTAGCCACCTCCAAACCATACCAATTGACTTTTTTTGTGAAGTTAGCAGATATACCTTTTAAGATCAATGTATAGTAACTAGCTGATTCTCAAGAAGGCTATTAGATTTGTCTTCAAATTCATTTATAATCCTTGATCAATTATTCTGGGAAGCCATCATAAATATTTGTTGAATAGGGCTTGGCCCTTGATTTATCGTTATCTGTAATTCTTTCTTGGAGGATTTTGTGAAAGTTCACTACTCAACTCTTCTCAGTACTCGGTGTAAACAACAATTCATCAAAGCTCATTCTGAAATTTCCTTCAGATATCATCTGTTGGTAACTTTTGAAGTTTCGCAGTCTTGCCACTGTATCGTGGTTACTATAATACAGCAGCGATCTGGTGTCATAAGTAAATATACACTTGGTCATTGTTTTTTGTTTTGAAAAAAATTGATTTGTTAAGTTTAGTTCCTGTTTTTATTCTTCCTTTCCATACAAGCTAGGTAACAATTTGCTTTATTGATATATTTCTTTATCTTTGGCTTTTGTATTTTTTTCTAGTGGCCTAATCTGTAAAAACTATTGAAAGTCATTAATTGAAGCATACCCTCGACCTTAGCAAATCAAACTGAGCAGCTTATCAGCCAAGTGATTTCCTCTTTTATAATTTAATTGGTTTCCTCAAATTTTTTATTTGAAAAATAAAGGGTATAACAAGAGTGACAAACTGAAGATGAAAATCTTGAATTCAAAAGGTTGAAAATATTGACAAATCAGGGGTGCCAACAGGAATTTTATTGGATTTCTCAATAGCTGTCTTCTACCTACTGGAGAGGCTTAGCAAATAGGAGTGAATGATGCTGAGATTGTCAATATCTGTATTTGAATTCGTTGAATTAGGTTGTTTGAGAAGTTCCTTTTTTAATATTAGATTCATGTTCTTCTATAGTCACAGTAACGGTCACTTGGTTCATCGAAAATATATTATTATTTAATTATGAAATAATTTGAATCGATTCGACAAAAATCGAAAAACGTTTCAATAAATGATTTTTATTTTGTTTTTCCACCCTGTAGGAAGAATCACTGTTTCACTTCGAAAGAGGCGCCGTCAGTAAAAAATATTCCTTAATGTTTTTTGGTAGAGCCGATACCAAAGATATTCGAACGAATGGTTCGACAGAAATATTCGCCCCATTTGAGCATTTTCTGTTTAACCTTGTTGAAGTCATTTATTTGTAAAGTGTGTGAAAAGGCCATTTAGATATTGAAGGAATAGAATTTTACTTTTCATTTCTCTTGAGGATTTGCATTTGACTTTGTCAATTCATTGGTGAATTGAAAATAATGTAGTTGAATTTTGATTTTAGATTTGCTGGCATTTCTCTACTCTCAATCCCTGATTTCTTATCGGAGAGATCCACGTACGTCAAAATTCAATTTCATATCAAACAAGTTTTCCACTTGAAAGAGCCACAAACATGTTTAGGAGTTTTTTGGATATGTGAAACCACAGTCATCCAGAATCAAGTTCTAGAATATTCATCATTGCCTTTTAACAATCCCTCATACAAGAAATGACAGTGAAAGCTCATAGAGGTCAGGTCTTCCCAATTGTTCGTTGTTACCCCACCAGTTTCGACACTTCCACTTCCAGTCAGTCCAAAATACGTATTTTATTTTGCAAAGCTTCGAAACTCATTTCAATTGAACCTCAGCTGACTTTATGATTTTGTTCAAAACTGGTGTTGATCGGATATAGGTACTAAATAAAGATTGTAATTGCAATTTTCAACTTCACCTCACACCCTCTCTATTAAGTACCTGTGGTGGGAGGAAGTGAATTCTTCAGCCCATCTTGTGGTTTATTTGATCACATTTCGATTTTTTTGGTTCTCAGTTCTGTTTTGAGCAGTGTTACACAAATCGTGTAACACTATTTCTACTAGGAATACGCCTGCTCCTGAAAAATAATGAGAAGCCACCGCAACTGTGCCCAGTAACATGAATAGAGTTAAACCACAGTATCATAATCAAGTTTGTGATCTCCATTGATGGACTGTTGAGCTGAGGAACATCTTTTTTTTATTTATAATGTCTCTTCTGTGAGAGCATATTCACTCTTTGGTTTGATTTCACATGGTGAATAGGGACTGCTTATGTTTAGTGAAGACTCTTTATCTTTTGATTTAGAAAAGGACCATTCATCAATAAATTTTATGTTGTGTTTCATTTTTGGCTCACAATGTGAAAAAAATTATATTGGTCAATCCAAAAGAAAATTGAACAGAAGTGATATTAGAAATTTCAAAAAACTTGTTATCATGCTCAATACTCTATGAAAATCACAAAGCTGATTACCATGTAATTATATTAGACCATGAATCTAATTGAAAAAAAGTTAACTTTTCCGTAATTGATAATCTCAACATCATCCACTCATATTTGTTAAGACACGGGAAGGGTGACATTAGAAGACAGCCATGAAATAATGCCACCAAGTAAATTTTCTGTTGGCACCCCTGATTTGTTGGTGTTTTCAACAATTTGAATTTTCGATACTCACCTTCAGTTGGTCAAAATGTTTATTGTCATTAGTCACTTTGTCAATTGCATGTGTTTCCCTTCAACTCTTCAACATGCGCTCCATTACAAGTATTTCAAACATTAATGTCTGAAGATGTTCTTTACACCTCGAAAAACAAAAAACAGTTTTTCTTGTTTGTTTTTTATGATTATTGTTTTATGTTGTTTTTGTTTGGCTGATAACTAACCTCACTTCCGTAAGAAATTTTTCATCTCATATATATATATATATATATATATATATATATACCGGGTGACAATAGGACTAGTGCCATGCCTATATCTCCTTCACTTATCAACCGATTGGAATGAAATTTTGTACATAGATATGAGACACAATTTCGGATTGACAGAATATGGAAACAAAATGGCCGACTTCCACTTTCGCCAGAATAGCCACCAACTTCGAGTTTTCAAATGGAGCACCTTGTAAGTTTGATGTTTTTCGGATTCTACGGCTCAGATTACAAAAGGGTAGCCAAATTTCCATTTTACAATCGAAAAAAAAAACTCAATTTTTTTATTAGCTCAGGAGGCTTTGATCGGTTTAAAATCTATACTAATTCAAATCAGTAACTCATAGTAATAGTCATTTCATCGATAAGATCAATAACAAATCCTACAGCAGGAATTGAAATTTTCTGAACGCACTTTGGACGAAAAAAATGTTTTTTTTTCAAATGGTACCTACCGAGGGCCATCTTGCCATTCGATAGAAAATTTAATTACCAATTCAACGATACACATTATGTACCACTTTCTTTTTGTTCAAAACTGAAAACCATCAATGATTGAATTTGTACAATATTTCATAGGATGCCTACAAATTCCAATGATTTATCCGGTTAGGTTTGATGAAATGAAAGGTATCCGTGGAATCATGAAAAACAGTAGGTGATTGATTTCATGTCAAATGTGAAATATCAATTTTACTTGTCATCTCGTTCCGGTTGTAAAAAGTTTTTTTGAAATGGAAAATAATGATCGTTATTCTAAAAACGAACAAATCGATATGATATTGATTTACGGAGAATGTCAGAAGAACGCTGTCAATGCTAGTATGCTGTACGCTGTTCGTCAACTGTTAAGACGGCACCCATCGAAGACCTATTTCAGGAAATAATAAATGATGCTAAGGAAAGAATCAGCTGATTGAGACCACATCCACTTCATCGTCAGTGAAGATGCGGAAACTGATGTTTTAGCTTATGTTCATTTCACTCCATCTGCCTCAGTGCGAGGATTGGGAATAGTCGGGAAAGTGCCAGAAATGTTTCGAAAAAACATAAATATTGTTCCTATAAATACAGTTTGCATCAGCATCTATATGAAAATGACCCAGAAAGGAGACTGACTTATTGTAATTGGCTTTTGCGTCATCATGATTTGAATAATGGCTTTGTCTCGAAGATACTGTTTACAGATGAGTCTAGCTTTACGAATAATGGTATGTTCAATAGGAATAATACAAGGTATTGGGCTCAAGAAAATCCTAGGTTGCTGAGAGAAGGTATTCCTCAAGAAAAATTTGGATTCAACGTCTGGGTAGGAATAATAGGGACAAGAATCATTGGATCAATTCTTTTCGACGGCCTTTGACGGGCCAAAGATATCTACAATTTTTAGAGAACGATATTCAAAATAATATGAACAATTTACTTGAGAACATCGGGGAAAATACATTTTTTCAGCAGGATGGTGCAGGAACACATAATGCTGATATTGTTCGGCAATATCTTAGTTATATCTATGGGCAGAGATGGATTGGAACAAATGGTCAAATCAGATGGCCAGCCAGATCGCCCGATATAACCCCTATTCATTTTTATTCATGGGGTCACATAAAATCCAAAGTAAACTACAGGAGACTAACTTCTTCGAAGGACATGAGAGAAAGAGTTGAGCGCGCATTTCTGGAAATTCCTGCTCGCGAACTGATAAATGTAATGAGGTGTACAATAAATAGAACTAGTCTGTGTGTTAGGGAAAACAAGCAACACTTCGAACATATCATTGGTCATTAATAAATTGAATGACTTTTCGATGGTTGTGAAACTGTTCTATTGAAAACAGGATAATGGTATTATGAGTAATAATTTTTACATTGAATATTTCACTGTTTCAGTCGTTAGATTTATTTATCTTTCCTCTAATGGGTTAATGATCATTACATATTATCAAGTCGATTCTTTTTGGTAATTCATTGTTACCATTCTGAAGTAAAGTTTGAAAGAATGAATAGATATCATGTTACCTACCAATTTTTTCAGATTGATTTCATTTTGTTTTGAACAAAAAGAAAGTGGTACATAATGTATATCGGAGAATTGGTAGTTAAATTCTTTATCGAATGGCAAGTTGGCCCGCGGTAGGTATAATTAAAAAAAAACTATTTTTTCGTTAAAAATGCGTTTAGAAAATTCCAATTCCTGATGTAGGATTTGTTATTGATCTTATCGATGAAATGACCATTACTATGAGTTACTTATGTGAATTAGTATAGATCCGATATTTCCAGAGTACAGTAAGTAACGCATGTGAATTTCTATATGGATTTCACGTTTAAATCTTAACAACATTTTTTTTTCGAAGGGAAATCTTAAAGCAAAGGTACTATCGATTGATCGAGGTCTTTGAACATGTATCAAATAGTTTTATTTCCCCTGGTGCAAAAACAATTCACAACTTAATGAATTATCTAATTGAGTCCTATCCCGCTCATCATGGGGTTATCAAACTTGAATAGATATACCAACGTGTGGTACACTGGATGAAATGGGGATCACAGTAGAAATGTCATAAGTGATTTGAATACTAATCCAAATAGCTAACATCTGTGAAATTGGGCACGAGTAAATTTAGTGTAGCCGCAAGCAACATTGCAGTTTACATGAGGAGTTCCTCATACCCTGAAGATTAATTTAGGACTGATTCGATGAGGGGTAGTAAGGCGCCCTTTGCAGGCGAGGACATGTCGCGTAGAAAGCTCGAGGGTAATTACTAACAGTGAATAATATACCGACATAGACTATTCTAATTACATTCTTCACAAGGTAATGAAATCTCCGTGCTATTTTCCCCATAGAAGGCTCCTGCTGGCCGTGGTGGCCGTACTGGCCGACTACTGATTTTTCATCTGTGGCGGAGAACCTAATCTATCGTCATCGGAATTCAAAATTGCTCTAGATTATCCGGTTTCCACTGCTTGTGGCACTCATTGAAAAATAATAATCAGTGTTTTGTATGGACACTAATAGTCTCATATCGGTGCTTGTTTGTCCCATTTTCTGTCACAGCCTTTCGATATCTGAACCAAATGATCTTGGAAATTGAAATTTGATGAGGATAAACGATTTGATAACACCAAATTATTTCAGTTATTGAATCATGATACTTGAATTATGTATGTGTGGGAAATAAACAATTGAAGTTGATGATATGTAGAACTCATTCATATATATATATATATATTGTTATGTTATGAAAAATCAGTTATATATTTCAAAAGAAAAAATGAAAACAATTTCATAAAGAAAACCCATAAAAAGAATAATTACCAAATAGCTATTAGTTTCAAGAGATTGTTTTACATAATTTTTGAAATTGTATTTACTTTATTAAGCCTCTGTATAATATGAATAGATAAAAATATCCAAATACTATAACACAATCAATTTTATACACTGTCATAATGATTACAACCCATAATTGTTCAAAAGACAACAAAAAGTCTAGATTTACAAAATCATCCTGAATAAAATGTGATCCACAAAATTATAAGCTTGAAACATACAGTATATGAAATTGTAACTAACTAAAAGTAGCCAATGGGGGAACAGCAAACTTCTTGATGACAAAGGCCAATCAGGAAACAGTATGGTCAAATGTAAGATTTGAAATTGTAAGAAAATAAGAACGAGAAAGTGTCAGTGACAATTATCACTGAAATTGTATATATTTTATAAGGAAGTAAAAGTAGTAGTATTCATAAGTTTTGACAAATAACCCCAAACAGTGAAAATGTGACAATAGAGTGCGCGAATTCAAAAATTCAAATCGAAAGGAATGAGGAAAAATGGTATCCAAGGGGACGAAAAACAAAGCCACAAGGAGATTGAAAATGATTTGAAAACGAATGCCACGTTTCATTTGGAAGAAAAGAAAATTCATGAATTTCAACATAATGAGCAGAAAACCAACACAACCTTATCTGTACACTATATACAAGTATTCCAAAGCTGATATTTGGATTGGTATGGTTCCTTCTTTTTGGTATTGGAGTTCCTGAGAGCAATTGGAGTAAAAGGGGATCCAAATTCTGGGTGTATCTTGAACAGCGACAGTTCCAGACAGGTATAAACTTTCCTACTGCACATCACGAACTAAACAATTCCACTAATAACTCATATCCCATCAGAGAAACTTTATTTCACTTGATTTTGAACTATTACGGAAATTTTCACTTTCAAGGTAAAAGTGAGGTTGTGTCTATTTATCCATGACCTAATTCTCATGATTATCCATGAATATTTGTAGATTCACCTTAGCATAAGTTATCTATCGTAGGCCAGGTAAATTTAAGTTTTCCTGAATAAAGGAAATAATTGCTTTTTGATACTTTGTTGTTTGTTTTCTACAATGATCAACAATCATATTTATGACCATTGAATAGATTGAAATTTGACATTGAGCAGTGGCTAGTGGCTCAATTGCCTGAACCAGCTATCTGAGACAAGCGGCGTACCAACTGAGTTTAGGTGTGGTAAGGAAAGTGATAACAATTGGCAGCAACGTGACGAGAGAGCAGTGACGTTAGCTAGCAATTATTATTACATTACAAAATATTCTATACAGGGCAAAAATAATATTTGAAAGCAAAATAAATAAATAAAATATTAAATTATCAAATTAAATCATCATTACATAATATATATATATATATATATATATATATATATATATATATATATATATATATATTTTTATATGAAAATGGGGGTGAGAAGAGGGGTGGAAGTAGAAGTGCCGTTAGTTTTGCAGTTAGAGTTTCGGAAATTGGTATTTGGGCTTTTCTTCCTAATCAAAGAACATGTTTGTCAGGAATCTTGAAAATTCAATCATGAAGGTGTTGAAAGTTTGTATTATGAAATTATCGTTGGTTTCCAAGATGGGGTCATGGAGATAGCTGTTCTAGGTTTTTGTTGCTAATAAAAAAATACGGGTTTCAGTGTTTCTGGAAATACGACCCCTAAATGGGGGGCTGAATGGGGATTGAAAGTTTGTATGGGAGTTCCGTTAGTTTTTATGTTAGGGTCATGAAAATTGCTATTTGAGTTCTTTGTTACAAGAGAAAAGGGGGGTTTCGATAAGTATTTTCGACAATGTTGACGTTGATAAGTTTTTATCTTCAAATGAGTGGAAAAGCCATCATCAAAACCTATTTGTCTAATGATGTTGAGTTCATTAGTGAAATTAATTTCATTTTTGGAAACAAGAAAGGAGACGTGTAAAAAGAACATTGGAAGAAGCAAACTTATATGTGTTGAGAAACTGGCCGGCTGGTCAGTTGGGCGAGAGTCTTATCAATATCTGAAGCCCAGCGCGACTGGGCACAAGTAGTACTTGGATGGGTGACCACTGGCTGCCAAATAACGTTCACGTTATTTAGCCCGTACCTCTGGTTGAAAACACCAGATAATTCGACAAAATTTGCGGTTGAGGAAAGTTTGTTCGTCGGCGTCGGTATTCAGACTGAACGTTACACAAAAAAAAATTATGGAATTAAATAGTATTTATTCGAATCAAACGAATAAAAGTGTCGTATATGCACGACCAAATATTATCTCAAAATGAATCAAATTATTTCTTGGTTTTGGAATGAATTTCAAGTTCAAATCAACTGAAACTAATTTGCATGAACCAAATATCTTATTCGACCAACCCTATTCATAACTCGTTCTGGCAGAAATGTTGTTCCAATCATGTAATTATTTTGTTGAATCGAATAATCAGATCTACAAAATTTGCTGATTGCTTTAAAAAAAATATTCATTCAAACAAGTATTCATGCCGAATTGGTGAATTCAATGAAATGTCGATTCAACGAAATAAGCTGATCTCTTCACTGAAAATATTTATTCAAATGAGTAATCATTTTGTTAATTCACTGAATTGACAAATATTGCAACCGTGCATGAGAGCCTACATCAGACATTAGAATCCAGACGTCGCATCGATGATGAGTCTGGGGGCATATAAATCAACCAATAAAATATTCTTCTATTTGAATTAATCTATTTCCGTTGTTTGATTCAAATAAATATTATATTTGTGTTAAATTAAATTTTCATTCAATATGAGTTGGATATTGTTTCAATAGATGAACATTCATTCAAATCAAAGAAATGTTGGCACGGCATTGGGAAATCAATTTTGTCACCGCAATATGATGATTCCATCAATGGAATAAACCTATGTTTTGGGATGAATTCTATTCAGTCGGGTCAAGCCAATAAGAGTGACCAAATGAGTTTGGTTGGATTAACAAATCCTTTTTTCCGTGTAAATAAATGATGAAAAAAACGTAGGTGTGACCGGGTGAAGCGAAGCGAAAGGTATTATATCATTAGTATGGGTCGGTTTTCCATTGATGGAGAATTTAAATTTATTGTTATTCTTGGTGATCAATAGATCTGAGTAAGTCGAAGAATCATTAGTTTTAACTTCCAGTGTGAACTCAATGGCAGAATGGATGGAATTCATGTAATGTGAGAGATTCTTAAGTTCAGTAAAGTTACCATAAAATAAAAACAGAATATCATCAACATGTCTATGGTAAAATTGATGTTCTTGAAGTGGGGGTATAAAGAGAGTTCCTTTTAAATCGTATAAAAAAATTTCAGCTAAGAAGGGAGATGAATTGAAGCCTATGGCTAATCCAGAATTTCGGTGATAAAGCTTATTATTGAATTAAAAAAAATATGTTTGAGAGAATTGTGTACAAACAAATATTCAAACAATTATGAAAATTGATGTAAGCTTCAAAGAGTTAGTTTCTGAAAACTTCGATGTAATCCTCATGAGAAACACTTATAAACTAATTGACAATATCAAACGAAGCTTCGGGAAATAATAGTGTTTGGAATTTGAGAAGTTAATTCTTTAGAATTCTTGATAGAATTGGGGTTATGGAAATCTAATAAAACTTTCCAAATATAATTTATCCCAGAACCTATTTTGGTAGTAGAAGGATCATTATAAGATACAACTGCAAAATTAATATAAGAAACAACCTAACATACCCATATGACCAAAGAAATTAATTTATATTTATCAAATTTTTTTACACTATTCTTAATTCAAATTTATTAAATTCATTTTCTACTTTTTCAGTTTGGTTTTCTATAAAAGCGTGTCTTTTAGTTTTTTAGACTATTATTTATTTATTTTTTAGTTCGGTTTTACAAAAAAAACGTGTTTTTCAGTTATTTTAAACTATTATTTATTCATTTTATATTTCCTGATTATTTGAAGTCGGCTCCAGATGTTGTTATGAACTGAATTTATTTTCTGCAACACATTTGACTCTCGGAACGTTTCTGTAACGGATACAAAAAAGTTTCCTTGGTGTGTGGTTTCGAATTCCCCACGGCATTCCTACTCCAGACTGAATGTTTTATATATGATTTGATGTAGAATCGTCAAAACCACTGAATGTATCAAATTGGTTTCGAAAGAAATCACCAGAAAATGAATAACATAGACAATATTGCTGAAGAGTCCACGCTTGTTCATATTTTTTCTGTAAGGGTCAACCCTAACTGGGAATCAGTTTTCCCCACAAGTTTTACGTGAGTGTATTGGTTTGTTCAGACTGTTCAGAATTCTCGTCATCGTTTGACGTCTTTTCATTAGTTGTTCGAAGTTGTGATTCGGAACATGAAATAACGTTAGGCTTCCTCAAGTCGTGGAAGTGTCTCAATGAATATAAGGCAATCACAGATCTATTTTATCATCGCAGGCGCTCACATAGATAAAACCAGAGAGAATAGACGAGGATCTATATATCGTCCACCGCTGTTTTGTCAAACTTCTATTCAACTACATTTGCTTGTTCATCCATCTTTCTGTTTGTCGCTAATTGAATTTTGTAGCATACATTTCACGCCATTTCGAATATTCGAATAAATTGAAATTTGGCTTATGTACATGATTTGCGTGACAATATATTTCGATTGTTTCATATAAAAACAATTCGAAATGGAGAATCTAGGATGGCGTCGCGAGATAAATTAATCAATTCTTTCTTCTTGTATTTCAATAAGTAAATCAACTTTAACGAAACTTAGAGGTGTGCCTGGTTAACTAGAGTTTTCCACCAATGTTGTGATAACAAACTTACAATCAATATTGAATTCTTCCGAAGTTTTTGCAGATTCTTGAGTTTTTTAAAAAATGAATATTTTGTTAAAGAGTTTCATACAAAGTGAAAGGAGGTGGATAACTTCGTCCACCTGAAAAACACGATATCTATTCTTTAAATAATTGTGCGTTGTAACTATGGAAATCCAGATCAAAAACAATATAACAGATATGAGTATCGATAGCAACCTACACATTGCCATGTCGTGCATCTATAGCAAAACAAGCAGAATTTATATGTGCAAGATCCACTTTTTCAATGATGAAGTTTTCATTTTTGGAGATGTATCAGTAGCACTCAACTTCATATTTTTTCCGAAGAAATATCAAGAATTATTTCAGTTCAACGAGGCTATACACAAGCAGATAATACCAGAAGCACAGGATGAAACGGAGTTCTGGAAACAATGAATTTTGCTGATGTGGCCACGAACATTCTGTAAATATCACTAGTTGTTTTTTACGATGCAAGTGAGCTGCCATGATCGCGATTTGAGACGAAAACCCATACTAACTTCACAGATAATTCAATTCAATACAATTTTTATGTATTCCATGGAGCTGTGAGGCTATCGGACAAGTCAGATACAAACAAGGTTTACATAAAGTGTATAAGATAAGATATAGAATATAGGCAAACAAAACATTTTATCTAAAACTATCAAAAAATTCATTTATGTTATAGGGGCAGAGGGCGAGGAGAAGTCTTTTCATCTCTTTTCGGAATGGGTGCACTCTTTCTATCAATTTCAGTTCCTCAGGAAGGAACGTTATATAATCTTAGTCCCAGTATATCAGCAGATTTCTGAGATACTGTTAAACGAACATTGGGCGGATGGAATTTATTTTTTGATCTTGTATTATGATCATGTAGTGAGTTATTCTTAACCAAAGTTTTGCGTTGCTTGTGTATATATGTTAAAAGTTCCAATATATGTAGGTCATAGAGAGGAAGAATTTTAAATTGTTTGAATAGATCCCTGCATGAGGTACCATTGGAAACATTAGCAAGACATCGCATAATCCTCTTTTGCACCAGAAAAACCTCATTAACTGCAAATGAACTACCCCAGATGGTTATTCCGTATGTTAATCTGGATTGGATTTCCTCGAAATAGAAGAGCAGGAGTCCCTGTATGTCAATTATAGATTTGAGGGATCTCAGTTGAAAACATTTAATACTCAGTGTGTTGGCTTAAATTTCACAGTGAGTATTGAAGGATACATTCTGATTAGGTCTAATACCTAGAAAAGTAGAGCATTCCACCTTGTCTATAATTTGATCATCTATAGTTATTTCTACTGCTGGGTTATTCTTATTCTGTTGTGAAAATTTATATGATTTGTTTTAGTACTATTCAAAAATGGAGAATTATCGTATAACCACTTACGAAGTGACTGAAAAGTAGTGTTGATGTTGTTTTGAATTTGTACCTCAGATTTGCCTGTGAATAATAACTTGGAATCATCTGCATGCAAACAGGTGAATGCATTCGGGAGGATCAGAGGTATTTCATTGATGTAAAGTGTGAATAAAATAGGGCCCAATACTGAGCCCTGAGGAACTCCTATTCCTATCGGAAGTTCACTAGAAGTAAATACCAATTTTTCATTGTTCGCCACGTGATTTATCTTGATTTTCTGAAGACGTCCTTTGAGCTTTGACGAAAACCATTCATGAAGTTTGCCCCGGATTCCGTATCTGAATAATTTATCCAATAAAATGTCATGTTGAACACAATCGAAGGCACGGCTGAGATCGCAGAATACACCAACCGCACCTTCGCCTTCTTCCAGGGAGAGTAAAATTTTTTCGTAAAAACTATTAATAGCTGTTATAGTAGAATGTTCAGTACGGAAACCGTGCTGGTTTCCAGCAATTGCCTTATTTTTTCCTATGAAATTCAGTAGTTCTAATATCGCATATTCAAAAATTTTCGAAATGATGGGTGTAATAGTGATTGGACGGTAATTTTCCAAATTTTGTGGATTTCCTTTTTTCAAAATGCGCGAAACAAGCGCGGCTTTCATTCTGGATGGAACTTTTCCTGTTTGAAATGATAAATTAATCAGATAAGTTGAAGGTTTTATAATCGTATTTGCGATTTTTTAAATTATAAACCCTGAAATTTCATCTGGGCCACATGTATGTTTATTTTTTAGTTAATGTTTTATAATAAAGAGCACCTGCTCTTCCGATATATGGGAAATAAACATACTGTTGACCAGACTTTTATTTGTCATAGTTGATGTTTCACCTGTCAACAAAGGCTCCTTTACTTTTTTTATAGTTTCATGTGTAGCATTCACAAAAAAATCGTTGAAAATTTCGGAAATTTCCGCGGGGTTAGAAATACTATCATTTTCCTGTTTTATTGCAATGTTTCTGTTTTGCTCTTCTTTTTCCTGTCTGCCTAGTTCTGAAATAAGGTTTCAGGCAGTTTTATTTATGTTATCAGATTTCAGTAGTTTGTCAGAGTAATAATTAGATTTGGTAGTATTTATTAACATATTGTAGCTTTTTCTTGCATTTTGTACTGCTCCTTCAGAATAGGATGATTTCTTAGAAGCTAAAAGAGTTTTTCCAAATTGGTTCAGAAAATGATGAAGATTTCATGGGACAGGCTTGATTCAGGTGAAACATCAAAGTATCGTGGAAATTATTGAATTTTTGTTAACAGTCCATGGCTGCATAGGTCTGTTCCCAATTTTCATTTTCAAGGGACGTCTTCAGATTGTTGATATTAGTATCACTTAGGGATCTCCTTTCAATATAAATTTTTTTTGGTTCACTGACTTCGTTCACCCCAGTGCAAAAGAGGACCGTGCGATGGTAGACCACTTCAGTGGTGTTCACCAACTCCCAGCCGAAAATCCAATACCCCATGATGTGGAACTACCCCCGACAACGAGTATATTGTCACTCCGTTCACGGAAACTGAGGTTATGAACAGGCTATGAAAGACCTCAAATAGTGCCCCTGGTGAAGATGGCATCCGTTATTCAGCCATGAAGAAACTTGACCCCGGGTGCATAGTCATGACAGCCCTATACAACAAGGTACTGAGCCTCGAAGACATCTTCGACTCATGACGCTCGGCCTCGATTGTTTTAATCCACAAAAAAGGGGCCCGGGACGATCCGAACAACTGGCGACCTATCTCGTTGTGCTCATGTCTCTATAAACTGTTTACTTCTTGTCTCTCAATAAGAATATCACGTTGGGCCACTTCTAACAACATAATATCCCCTAGTCAGAAAGGATTCGGGCAGTTTGAGGGCTGTTATGAACATAACTTCACCCTTCAAAGCATTCTGGACACGACGAGGAGGAAGAGGAAACGTTGTGCCGTTGCCTGACTCGATTTAGCGAACGCCTTCTCCTCTGTCCCCTACCGCCACATCCTGGACTCCCTTGAAGTGCTAGGGTTGAATCGTACTGCACTTGACCTGCTAAAAAACATATACGAAACCAGCACCTCCACTATTAAAACAGCACAAGGTGAGTCCCAACCTTTCCCAATCAGAGCTGGACTTCGCCAAGGCTGCCCCCTCAATCCAATCATATTCAATATCGCCCTAGAACCTGTACTCCGGATAGCAATAAACACAAATCGGGGGTTCAAAATTGGCGACCACGACATCACGGTGTTGGCTTACGCGGACGACTTAGTGCTTACGACCGAGACTCCCGAAGACCTGCAAAACGTCTTGAACCGAGTTGGAGAGACAGCAGCGTACTGTGGGCTCACTTTCAGGCCTGAAAAATGTGCCTCCCTCACACTAGACTGCCGGTACCAGAACATTTGCCACATGGCGGAATACCGCATCCAAGGTAATCAGTTCCCAGCGCTAGCGGAGGGATAGGCGTATGAACACCCCAGCATCCCAATGGGCTACCACGTCGATCAATCCCCCGAAGACACCATTGACTGAATGACTTTTGAACTCGAGCGACTGGACACATCCCTACTGGAACCGTGGCAGAAAATCGACGCCCTCAGTACATTCATCCTGTCAAAAATATCGTTTGTCTTGAGGGGCTGTCAAGTCCAGAAAAATCCTCTGAAAGTGCTAGATAAGAATGTGAAGAAAGCCCTGAAAGCCTGGATGAACCTTCCCCAGAGAGCCAGCCCTGAACTGCTTTACGTGCCAATGAAGAAGGGGGGTGCAGGTGTACTACCAATGGCGGACCTGGTAGAAGTGGCTTCCATCGTCCAGGCATACAAGATGTTGACATGCCCCGAGTCTTTACTTCATGACACCGCCACCAGTCAATTGCGAGAAGTGGTCCAGAGACGAATAGGACGCCACCCCTCAACAATGGACCTAGCCCGCTACCTCTCAGGCGACCTCACCGAGGAATTCGGTAGAGATGGTGGCGACATCTCGTCTCTGTGGTCCAGAGCCAGGAACGCGTCAAGAAGACTCTCAAAAAGGCTGGATGTAAAATGGCTGGTCTCTGACGACACTCTCTCCATTCAACTAGGCCGTGACAACGCGCCTGGCTCGTTCACAATAGCGCCATCTACTAGACAACACCTCGAATGGAGACTGAAGGACGCTCTCAGAAAGTTGTACGCCTCCTCGCTCTCACGTAAACCCGATCAGGAAAAAACATTTGAGTGTTTCTCGAAGAACGCTGCAAGCAACCACTTTTTGAGAAGCGGCTTCGCGACTCGCTTCTGTGACTGGAGGTTCATACACAGGGCTCGTCTGGACTGCGTACCACTAAATGCGACAAGGAGGTTCGGCAATGGGGACAAGCGCTGTCGGAGATGTCAAGACCAGAACGAAACTCTCCCTCACGTTCTCAATCACTGCAGAATACACGCTGCAGCCTGGCAAAGACGTCACAACGCGGTCCAAGATCGCCTGGTCAAGGCAGTTCCCCAGCGCCTGGGCACCATATCCATAAACAGGCAAGTCCCAAACACAAACTCAAACCTCCGCCCAGACATCGTCGTCATAAATGAAAATGAATCAAAAATCACAATCGTGGACGTCTCGATTCCATTCGAGAATGAATCCCAGGCCCTCTCCAGAGCCAGGCAAGCCGAGCTGAAAAAATACAACGGCATTGCTGAAGAACTGCGAGCTCAAGGGTACGAGACTTCAGTGGATGCATTCATCGTGGGGGCTCTAGGAACATGGGACCCTGAAAATGAAGAAGTCCTAAGGAAGTGCGGGGTGTCCCAAAGGTACGCGACGCTCATGCGTCGCCGTATGTGTAGTGACGACATCAAGTGGTCTCGGGACATTTACGTCGAACTTCTAACAGGGGTTGGACAATACTAACAATTCTTAATGTACCTCAACTACTGTGATATCTCCCTGTGATAAGTTCGATTGTTCTGTTTTTAAATACTTCACCTTGTCTCTATTTTTACAATTTCATCCTTTATAATGTTATATGTAATTGTCTCTTTTTATCGTACTATATTGTTCCTATATATTTTCTTGCCATTGACAATATCATAAGACTGAGTTCAAATTTTACTCTAAAGAAAACCATATTTCGACAATATTTTGTATCCAATGACTATGTAATTTCTATTTACAAATATTATTGTCATGGACATACCACTTTCCAATACTGGGAAGGTTGGTGTATACTTGATCCAGTATTGATTCGGTGGTTGAATTTATACGGGTTGGGACTTCGATCCTGGGTTTGAGGTTATAAGATGTGAGTAATCGTAAAAAGGTATCGTTTTCGTTGGCAGTCATTTAATTAATATTGAAATCCCCGTCCAGCACCATTGGAATCATTGGGTCAAAAAGATTATTCAAAATTATATTTATGTTTTGCATGAATTCTTGAAAGTTTCCGGATGGAGACCGGTAGCAAGAAAGAATAATCACCGTTTCATTCGACGTGGTTTCCCAGATTAGTCCAGCGATTTCAATACCTTTATCGATACAGTACGTCCTGAGATCAATCGGTTCAACTTTCAATTCTTTTTTATGCCATATACTTACTCCTCCGCCCCTGTACCTATTTCTACAATATTAATTACAAAGGATATATCCAGGGAATACAAAGCTTTCTACACTTTCAGAACAACACCAGGTTTCTGTCAAACAAATAAATTTCAAATCATCATTGATATAATCAGAGATAATATTGTCTAATTTAATTTGAGGTGAATTCTGAATGTTCAGCAGAAGTAGATCACAACCAGAAGAAGACTCTACGGGTGTTTTGTTGTTGTGTTGGGAAATTGAAACGGGTGCATGTTATTTCCATATACCCGGAAGGCAGAAAAATTATTATTGAATTGATTGAAAATCAGGAATATTGCAATTGGTTTTTTTTCAGGGCATACAATATATTCAACTCTTATTTTTCTGGGTAATATTCCACATTGGAAGGAAAAAACCTTTTATCGGTCCAGAAGGGTCAAATCAATTATGTCTTTCATGATATACAAAAATATTCAAAACAACTTTTCAATTTGTCAATTAATTGGTCATAATTCCGTGCAGAACTTGTGATAATTATTTTCATTATTTTACTATTACATGTATTCGGATAGTATGATATTACTTCTCTCATCACAACCAACCATGTTGGATATATATAAACATAAACATTTTCTATTTGGGAGTGTCATTCATAGAAATAATATGAGATACACGCTGATTAGTATTCCATGTTCAGGCATATTCAATCCAATCATCAATAATAATTTATATCTAATGACATCATTTTATAGTGTAACGAATATAAGCCACAACTAACTTAAAATAGCTTATTAAATTTTCATAAACACAGTAGTATTCGGTAAGTTGAAAGCATGCTTCGATCACCCTATTTTGTCTGAGTTCATAGTAATAATAACCTTCAGTTATCAGGTTGTGAAAATACGTCCTCTCGAGATGTTTTCTGTTTCATCATTGAATGTGATCGTGACTTGCTCCGATCGTGACACATTCAGTATAACGTACAAGTGGGTATTTCCTTCGTGTATAAACATATACGATTTTCTGGTTCACGCACACGTCAGACATGTTCTTAACTCCTTCAGGTTGATATACGGAAACAGAGTTTAGAGAAGAAAGTAGCTCTCGTTCTGAGTTAATAACAGTATGGAGATTTAAACTTTGATTGCGACTCTTCCCAGCTTCCGACATTCATGCTCACCATGATAGTTGAAGATTGTCCATTACATTCTGCGATTACGGAGCATTCCATCGAAAATAGACCAACTTTGCAGACGTGCCTTAATGAAATGTTTTAGTTTCCGCAATGTAAGCTCCAACATGTGATGAACTTCAGGTTATTCTACAGGGAGAGTAATTTGTGTGCCAGATGATACTTTAATTTACCAGCGGCCTTTTAGTTGATCAATTAATTGGGCAAATTATAGTTCATGAAATTGAACGTTACTTTTTGATCGCCGCGCGGTTGCTAAACCAAACTCAACCCTAAAAAATTATTATTCAGATAATTTTTTTTCTAAATATACCACGTTTTTTCAAAAAGGACTGAAAAGTATTATGATTTCTCCTAGCCCCATGCAGATTCATAACCCTATACAAATCCCTTATTCCATACAGATTGTCTCGAAAATTTATAATTGTGAATTATCATTAGCTATAAAAATACTCGAAAGATTCACAACGAAAAATGTGTGACGCATGCAATAAAAATAGTGAGAAGTATAGGGAGTAGTTGTCGTTGAGAAAACGCACCCAACAGTTCATACCATTTGCAGGTCATTTTTGGTGACTCAGGTGAACTAGTCATTCATCAATTATCTATTACATACGCTCCACGTTTTTCGTATCAAATCTAACTAGAATTTTCGTAGCCTTTCAAAATTCACGATCACAAATTTTCAGGACAATCTGTATAGGGTGAGGAATCTGTATGGGGTTATAAATCTGTATGGGGTTGGGAGACATCATTTTCTACTTTTCGGTCCGTTTTATAAATGTGGTATATTGTACAGTGGTTACAATACTAACGCTTGTACCACTGAGCCGCTAGCCCATTATCAATATTATTATTATATACATACGGTTTATTTTTACTATGATTTCGTTGTTATAATGAGAAAATATTTGGAAGGCAGTTGAATTTAGTGCACATTCACCTATCGATCATTCCACTGAGGAGAGTCTGTGTGATCCTAACCTCACTTCTTGTGTTTCATTTTCAAGCTATTTCTGAAGTATCTAGTTCATCGGGAAGTAAGTTTGAAATCGATTTCAAGATCTGTACCAGACAGAAATAGACACAAAAGCGAAATAATATAAACGAAGTAAATCATACAACTTGCGTGAATTCGGAAAAGCGGGCAGAATAATTTCCCCAAAATATTTTTTTCACCTACCGGAGTTACTGATTTATGATATATCCGAACCATCTCGAAAGTAGAAGGAATCTTGATCTTGATAGCACTTCAACTGATTCTATACTTTTTGTGTTTTCAACTACTGAAAAATTCGCACCCACTCTCTTTCATAAAACTGTCATTCTGTCTACAATGAGTTCCAGAGTTTTTTTTTACGTTCTCTCCCATTTTTCAATAAAATAACGTAATTCTTAGGCTTTCGAACAACAGATTCGACATTATTAGCTCAATTCAATGAATTATTCTGTGGCTCTAGGTTCTTACCATAACTAATTGAATTACAGGAAGGAAATATATTCATATGACAATTTATAGTAATTGAATTATAATAATACCAATCAACTTGACCGTATTCTGGAATATACTACTACTTGATTGACTGATGAATATTGAATCAACCGAAAAAATCAGGTTGGTGAGGCTTATTTAACTAAATGAAAATGCTTCGGAAGATGTATATCATTGGAAATTTCGAATGATACTGCTGCCCCTCAGAATTGGATGAATATTCTTGCTGTCTCGTCTATCATTTGACAATCATCTGTTAGTAAATATAAATCTTTGCGCAGACAATTCTCATGGATTTTTCCAAAATAGGTTGAGGGCCTGGGCTCATAGCTCAGTCATTTTAGATAATACCTATCTACGATATACGACAAATTCATTTCATCTAGACACTTTGTATATTTATTGTCGAAAAATACAATATTTCAATGCTCATTGGCATGTGATTTCTAAACGATTCCTTGGAAAAAACTTCACATACTCAGTTGTAATATTACCAGAAAGTGAGAATGGAGTAGATTTTTCAATTAACAGAAACATATTTCTATTCAATATTCAATTGAGAATGTTTCCTTTCTCAATTCGACAAATTTTCGAAAACTTATTTCCAGGCAATAGACACGAGACTCCAACGGGCTCGAGTGGCTATTGTCAAAAGTTTGAGAAAGAAATCTGGAGAATTATTTTCTACTTTATCGAACTCTATAGATAACTTTTTTATGTTACGATCATAAACACATTTCTTCGCACAATGATACAATGTACTAAACCGGTTTCGATTCATTTCACACTTTCCATGCGAATTGATGTCAAATGAAAAATATACGTTGTCAGATAATAAAAACAAATTACCTCAAATTATTCCCGCAGCAATTATCTAGGTAGAATATTCCCACTATGATAATGTTTTGATTTGCCAATTTCTAGAAATATAAAAAAATTATCTCCGGACAATCTTTCGTAAATCATCATTTGATTACCCCAAACGGAATTCCAAATTGAGAAATAAACCACCCGTAAGGATAGCCACATAGGGAATGATTGATTTTCACTTTCTTTCAAATATAGTTTTCTCATTGGAGCAGCAGTTTTTGCAGGCCCACCCATGTTGGTATGAAAAAACTGTTGATCTCAAAGTACTATTGATATTGTTGCGGGAATAACGGAAATTCTCTGGGTTTGCACCTGTGCTGGTTCCTGTGGACATCATGCTCCACATGTTCGATAGCCGCCATTGAACAAAATTCGAGAACCGGCCGTTACCGACGATGTCAGGCTCCAAATGTTCTATAACTGCCATTCGAAGACTCGAGAAGACATCCGACCGTTAGCGATGACGTTATGGAACATTCCCAATCAACACTATTCTGGAATTTTTGGCCGTCCTCTATATAGGAGTCAGTCAGAAGTCGGCATTCAGTCAGAAAATAGTCCTGAAGATATTGTTGGGCATTGTAATTGTGAACAAGTATTGTATTGTTAAAGTATACTATTGACTTTTGTTTCAATAGAACGGATTGAATTTATCGGACTATTTTTCAACCCCAGTTTCGTTACAATTGCGGTCAGAAGTGTGGATTCTTAGTGAATTTTCGAGGATAATTGATGGTGAATACGATAAATACACCCTATGACGAGATGGAGGCTATGATGGAAATGATTAAACAACAGTTTGCCGAGCAGAAGAGACAAATGGTGGGAAAAAAACGAAAAGGAAAACAAGAGGAAGAGAAACGGCGATTGAAAAAGAAACAAGAGGAAGAGTAACGTCGATTGAAAGTACAATAAGAGAAAAAAGAGGGACGAAACAGAGAAAAACAAGAGAAGAAAGAACGTCTGCAGAAGGAGGAGGAACGACCAGAAATGGAAGAACATGAGGGAACGGAACAACGAGATCAACATAAATTATTTTTCAAGCAGATGTTACCGAAAACCTAGGGGCAAATCGCAGGACTGAAGGAAGAAGTTGATGCGGTCCCTCTCTTACCGCATCAACTTCTTCCTTCAGTCCTGCGATTTGCCCCTAGGTTTTCGGTAACATCTGCTTGAAAAATAATTTATGTTGATCTCGTTGTTCCGTTCCTCATGTTCTTCCATTTCTGGTCGTTCCTCCTCTGCGACGTTCTTTCTTCTCTTGTTTTTCTCGTTTCGTCCCTCTTTTCTCTTATTTTACTTTCAATCGACGTTACTCTTCCTCTTGTTTCTTTTCAATCGCCGCTCTTCCTCTTGTTTTCCTTTTCGTTTTTCCCACCATTTGTCTCTTCTGCTCGGCAAACTGTTGTTTAATCATTTCCATCATAGCCTCCATCTCGTCATAGAGTGTATTTATCGTATTCACCATCAATTATCCTCGAAAATTCACTAAGCATCCACACTGCTGTCCGCAATTGTAACGATACTGGGGTTGAAAAATAGTCCGATAAATTCAATCCGTTCTATTGCAACAAAAGTCAATAGTATCCTTTCACAATCTAATACTTGTTCACATTTACAATGCCCAACAATATCTTCAGGACTATTTTCTGACTGAATGCCGACTTCTGACTTACTCCTGTATAGAGGCCTGTCAAAAATTCCAGAATAGTGTTGATTGGGAATGTTCCATAACGTCATCGCTAACGTCGGATGTCTTCTCGAGTCTTCGAATGGCAGTTATAGAACATTTGAGCCTGACATCGTCGGTAACGGCCGGTTCTCGAATTTGTTCAATGGCTATCGAACATGTAGCATGATGTCCACAGGAACCAGCACAGGTGCAAACCCAGAGAATTTCCGTTATTCCCGCAACAATATCAATAGTACTTTGAGATCAACAGTTTTTCTACCAACATGGGTGGCCTGCAAAACGCTGCTCCAATGAGAAACTATATTTGAAAGAAAGTGAAATCAATCATTCCTATTGGCTATCCTTACGGGTGGTTTATTCTCAATTTGGAATTCCGTTTGGGAATCAAATGATGATTTACGAAAGATTGTCGAGATAATTTTTATATTTCTAGAAATTGGCAAATCAAACATTATCATGAGTGAATATTCTACCTAGATAATTGCTGCGGAATAATTTGAGTAATTTGTTTTATTATCTGACAACGTATATTTTCATTTGACATCAATTCGCATGAAAGGTGAAATGAATCGAAACCGGTTTAGTACATTGTATCATTGTGCGAAGAAATGTGTTTATGATCGTAACATAAAAGTTATCTATAGAGTTCGATAAAGTAGAAAATAATTCTCAGATTTCTTTCAACTTTTGACAATAGCCACTCGAGCCCGTTGGAGTCTCGTGTCTATTGCCTGGAAATAAGTTTTCGAAAATTTGTCGAATTGAGAAAGGAAACATTCTCAATTGAATATTGAATAGAAATATGTTTCTGTTAATTGAAAATCTACTCCATTCTCACTTTCTGGTAATATTACAACTGAGTATGTGAAGTTTTTCCAAGGAATCGTTTAGAAATCACATGCCAATGAGCATTGAAATATTGTATTTTCGACAATAAATATACAAAGTGTCTAGATGAAATGAATTTGTCGTATATCGTAGATAGGTATTATCTAAAATGACTGAGCTATGAGCCCAGGCCCTCAACCTATTTTGGAAAAATCCATGAGAATTGTCTGCGCAAAGATTTATATTTACTAACAGATGATTGTCAAATGATAGACGAGACAGCAAGAATATTCATCCAATTCTGAGGGCAGCAGTATCATTCGAAATTTCCAATGATATACATCTTCCGAAGCATTTTCATTTAGTTAAATAAGCCTCACCAACCTGATTTTGTCGGTTGATTCAATATTCATCAGTCAATCAAGTAGTAGTATATTCCAGAATACGGTCAAGTTGATTGGTATTATTATAATTCAATTACTATAAATTGTCATATGAATATATTTCCTTCCTGTAATTCAATTAGTTATGGTAAGAACCTAGAGCCACAGAATAATTCATTGAATTGAGCTAATAATGTCGAATCTGTTGTTCGAAAGCCTAAGAATTACGTTATTTTATTGAAAAATGGGAGAGAACGTAAAAAAAAACTCTGGAACTCATTGTAGACAGAATGACAGTTTTATGAAAGAGAGTGGGTGCGAATTTTTCAGTAGTTGAAAACACAAAAAGTATAGAATCAGTTGAAGTGCTATCAAGATCAAGATTCCTTCTACTTTCGAGATGGTTCGGATATATCATAAATCAGTAACTCCGGTAGGTGAAAAAAATATTTTGGGGAAATTATTCTGCCCGCTTTTCCGAATTCACGCAAGTTGTATGATTTACTTCGTTTATATTATTTCGCTTTTGTGTCTATTTCTGTCTGGTACAGATCTTGAAATCGATTTCAAACTTACTTCCCGATGAACTAGATACTTCAGAAATAGCTTGAAAATGAAACACAAGAAGTGAGGTTAGGATCACACAGACTCTCCTCAGTGGAATGATCGATAGGTGAATGTGCACTAAATTCAACTGCCTTCCAAATATTTTCTCATTATAACAACGAAATCATAGTAAAAATAAACCGTATGTATATAATAATAATATTGATAATGGGCTAGCGGCTCAGTGGTACAAGCGTTAGTATTGTAACCACTGTACAATATACCACATTTATAAAACGGACCGAAAAGTAGAAAATGATGTCTCCCAACCCCATACAGATTTATAACCCCATACAGATTCCTCACCCTATACAGATTGTCCTGAAAATTTGTGATCGTGAATTTTGAAAGGCTACGAAAATTCTAGTTAGATTTGATACGAAAAACGTGGAGCGTATGTAATAGATAATTGATGAATGACTAGTTCACCTGAGTCACCAAAAATGACCTGCAAATGGTATGAACTGTTGGGTGCGTTTTCTCAACGACAACTACTCCCTATACTTCTCACTATTTTTATTGCATGCGTCACACATTTTTCGTTGTGAATCTTTCGAGTATTTTTATAGCTAATGATAATTCACAATTATAAATTTTCGAGACAATCTGTATGGAATAAGGGATTTGTATAGGGTTATGAATCTGCATGGGGCTAGGAGAAATCATAATACTTTTCAGTCCTTTTTGAAAAAACGTGGTATATTTAGAAAAAAAATTATCTGAATAATAATTTTTTAGGGTTGAGTTTGGTTTAGCAACCGCGCGGGGATCAAAAAGTAACGTTCAATTTCATGAACTATAATTTGCCCAATTAATTGATCAACTAAAAGGCCGCTGGTAAATTAAAGTATCATCTGGCACACAAATTACTCTCCCTGTAGAATAACCTGAAGTTCATCACATGTTGGAGCTTACATTGCGGAAACTAAAACATTTCATTAAGGCACGTCTGAAACAGAGAAAAACAAGAGAAGAAAGAACGTCTGCAGAAGGAGGAGGAACGACCAGAAATGGAAGAACATGAGGGAACGGAACAACGAGATCAACATAAATTATTTTTCAAGCAGATGTTACCGAAAACCTAGGGGCAAATCGCAGGACTGAAGGAAGAAGTTGATGCGGTCCCTCTCTTACCGCATCAACTTCTTCCTTCAGTCCTGCGATTTGCCCCTAGCAAAGAAGTTAGTGCAGTACGAAAAGAAGCAAAGAAAGGAGTTCGGGCGGTAGGAGAAGAACTAGAGGGAGAATTCGCTCCACTGGAGATTCAAGACCCCCGTGACAACGTTTCCACATCGCACAATTCCGTAAAACCTCCGACTTTTGATGGACAGTCATCATGGTCCCTATATCGGAAAATGTAAACCCAGAAATAACAGCCCCACCAACAAATCAAGAGAAAACTGCTTCAAATATGGTAGGAGTGGGCATTCCAAGAGGGATTGTAGGGTGAGGATACCACCAGGATCGCCATCACCTGCCAGGACACGTCCACGTTCTCACTCACCTGCGAAGATAGGACCATCTAGAGAGTCCAGGAAAACTAAAAACAGCCAGTATATCGAGGCCCATGTTGGCTAACGATAACGAAGCCTCCAGGGTCATCCACGTCAACAGAATAAGAAGAACCACCGATAACTTGACCATCAGAGGAGTAGTGAACCAAAGGGACGTCATATGCACTATAGACACTGGTTCCTTAGTTTATCTGGTCCGCAGCGGTATTCTAGAACCGGAAAGCGTGAGGCCGCTCACATCCAATTTTGTCCTACGAACGGTCACTGGAGAGAATGCACCTATACGAGGAGAAGCGGACATCAGATAACCTTCGGAAGACTAATAATGGAAAGAGTTTTTGTAGTGGATATAGAAGAAGAATTCATCCTTGGGATGGATTTGATCAGTGATCATGGATTTTCTTTCGATGGTGAGCAGAAAAAAATTGAAGGAGAAGAATATATTTCAATAAAACCATCGGAAAGGAATCATTCTGTGGAATTGCGGGCAGCCGAAACTGTTAGGATACCTGGTTCATCTGGGAAAATCGTTGAGACCCGATTGGAAGAAGACCTTGGGTGTTGCGTTGGAATAGTACAGCCTTGTGAAGTATCCCCCAGCAAATAATTATTTGCACGAGCTTTGATTATGACAAAACAAGACATCCTTGTGGGAATCGCCGATGTATTCCCTGATAGAGTAACAGTCTGGAGAAAAAACATTATGGGAGTATGCGAGCAAGAGTCGGTAGCAGATTGCAAAAAAAACGGATATCCGGACAGAGAAGACACGTCTGATGACATACTGGGAACCATCGGAAAATCCTTGAAGTACAAAAAATCTATCTGCTCTGATCGCTTCAAAGGATAAATAGTACGGAAGATTAGTCATTGATTTTGGTCATGAGTGACGTTACTAGAGATGATGTCATCAGAATGTTTCAAGATCTGAAGGATCAAAATGATGCTATGAAAGAGCAGAACGCATCTCTTTCCTCTCAAATTACTACACTATCAGAAAACTGGAAAAATTTCAAATAATCAGTTGAAAGTGAACTCAACGAAGTTAAGGAACAAAATAAAACCCTAAAAAACGAGACCAGCATATTGAAAGGGAGGATAACGGCACTAAAAGGAAAGTCAAGAAATATAATTTAATTGTGTACAATCTAGAAGGTACAAATCCATTAGAGGCTGTCAATGCGTTATTTGGAGAAAAACTGAAAATTAAGTGTGGCAAAGTCGACTCAAGGGACGCTTCTAGATTAGGTCCAAGATTAATTGGTTATGTCAACCCACAACCCATATTAGTCGAGTTTGTATCAAACTCCTTGAAAACTGAAGTCCTCAATAGAGCGAAGAATATTAAAAACACAGGTATCTATATCTCCACGGACTATACACCAGAGGACTACGCCAAGAAAAAGTATCTCATAACCCAACAAAAATCTATGAGGGAGAAAGGTGACTCGGCCGTTATCAAGGGATTCAAGTTGGTGATAAATGGTGAAACATTCAGTCTAGAAGAATTGCAAGAACTCAAGTCGATAGGTAACACACAAAATGAAGAAGACGAAGTATTCAACGAAGCCGAGAGCTCTACCAACCGTAAAAAGGAAGACAAAAGGAAAAGAGAATCTGGTGCATCTCCGGAAGACAAACTAAATAAACTCAAAAAACATTCCCTAATCTTTAGATCTTCAACTTTCTGTGACAAACACGACTAGTCTCTCACTGTGATTCCTTTTTCTATTACATATATGTACATTGTTCTTTGGAAACAATTTTTTTTTCTCTCTGTTATTGAATACTCACTCTTCATTTCAAAATGAATCAACAAACGATATTGTCCTGAACTAAATGCCAGAATTACGAAGATATTGTTCCTAATACTTCGTATTTCATTTAATTTTAAAAATAATTCAACTAACAATACTATTCATTTCCCTATTTTGTTTTTTCTCTTTTTAATTAAGCACCAGTGCTACAAGAATATTGTTCTTTATATCTCGTCTCCACTGTGATCAATCGTTTTGAGGAATCTCTTCAAAAAGATAAAAATGTTTCTTAGAATCTACTACCAAAATTGTAGGGGTTTAAGTACCAAAATTTCACAGTTTTATCGGAATGTACTGGTGGAGCATTATGATGTTAGTGTCCTTACAGAAACTTGGCTAAGTGATGAGATACACGATGGTGAAATTTTCGATTCCAGATACAGGGTGTTTAGAAAGGATAGAAGTCTAGTAGTCACAGGAAAAGCTAGGGGAGGGGGCGTCCTTATAGCGGTACTAAGTTCACAGCTCATGCTTTGAACGTACCTACAGATTTGGAAACAATTTTCGTTAAAGCGAATTTCCTCGGTAACTCTTTCATTATAAACGGTACTTATATAACACCCAACGCTAATACTCCAGTCTTCCAAAGTTATGTTGACTTATTTGACAGTTTTTCCAATAACTTATCGAAAGACACGCATCTGGTGATACTAGGAGACTACAACGTTCCGCAAATAACCGGCTCGAATTTTAACTGCTTTGGCAATCACACTCGAACACCGAAACTCTCAAATACGCTTATCGAACTACATAACCTGAAATCTTTTAATAACATACCAAATGAAAATGGCAGAACGCTTGACCTAATTTTGAGTGATGTTGATCTCAACATTTCACAGGAACGTTCACCCTTGGTACCGATAGATGAAAAACACCCAGCCCTACTATCAGAAATGCAGCTAGAAACATTCAAAAAAAAATTACTTGCCTCCTAGTATCAACGGAAATTCCTACAATTTCAGACTTGCGAACTTTCCTCTAATGTGTAATCTACTGAATACCACCTCCTGGGTTGATCTTGGTCATTTTCAAGATGTGAACGAGCAAGTGAACTATTTAAACAGGGTACTCTTTGATATTTTAGATACGTGTTCCCAAAGTTAGTCTATTCAATAGGAATTATGAGAAATTTCCGCCATTGTTCACAGCCGAAATCAAAACTAAAATCAGACAGAAAGAGTTTTATCGAAAAAACAAAAATATATCCCATGAATATCTCATAAATTCCAAGAGGCTCAGAGCTGAGCTGAAAAGAGACACAAAGCGTGCTCATACCGAATATATAAGGAATACAGAAAATGAAATGCTCGTCAACCCGAGCGGTTTCTGGAACTTCGTTAATAGAATTAGGGAAGACAGTAATCTTGATACACAGTTTGTCGTAGACAATGAGTTAACTGCGGATCCCGTAAAAATATCGAGTGCCTCTGCTCATTATTTCTCTTCTGTCTATGGAGATGAGTTGACAGATGAATTGAATAACACTCACTCAATTAACATAGAATTCTTAAATTATACACATATCACTTTATTTGATATGGAAAAGGCATTTGATGAATTAAAACCTAAGAGATCCTCGGGACCTGATGGCATCCCCTGTTACATTATCAAGGCCTGTGAGGATTACCTCCTCTACCCCCTTATGAAAATATTTTAAACGTCATTATCACAGGGAACATTTCCAGAATTATTTAAATAGGCTAAGCTTAGACCCATACATAAAAAAATGATAAAGCTGTTATATCAAATTACAGACCCATTGCGATTTTGAACGGTATCTCAAAATTATTTGAACACATATTGTATAAAAAAATATATTGGCATGTATGCAACAAAATATCTGAGTCGCAGCACGGGTTCTTTAAAAAAAGGTCCATTGACACCAACCTCTCATCCTTTCTTTGCAAAACGGGGAACATAATTGAGGGTGGAGGTCAAATAAATTGCGTCTATTTTGACATGGCCAAAGCGTTTGACAAAGTCGATCATAACATACTTAAAAAAAAACTCATTGGATATGGTTCCAGTGACAAACTAATAATGTTTTTATCTAGCTACTTATACAAGAGGTTTCGAAGTGTTGAATACATATGCAAAAAATCAGATTACTTTCAAGCCGAATCAGGTGTACCCCAGGGCTCAAACCTTGGTCCACTCCTCTTTACGTTATTCATAGATGATCTACCAACCACTGTCTCCTCTGACTGTCTCATGTATGCGGACGATTGCAAAATATTCCGCGAAATAAAAACCCTCAATGACACCGCCATATTGCAACACGATCTTAAAGCTTTGTACAGCTGGACTGTAGAAAACAAACTTCCATTAAATATATAGAAGTGCTCAATCTTATCTTTCAGTCGCTCACGATATACTATTTTGTCAGCCTACATGATCAATAGTGAAAATATAAACAGATGCTCTCAGATTACTGACCTTGGAATAATTTTTGACATCTCTCTAGGATTTGATAAACACATAGAGCACATTACAAGTCGAGCGAGGAGACTGTTGGGTTTTCTCAAAAAGATGTCAAAAGATTTCAGAAACACAGTAACGTTAAAATATATCTACTCTTTCCTCATTCGCAGTCGTTTGGAATTTGGATCCATAATATGGGCATTATCACACTATCAAGGAAAAAATCTGTATAAACAATACAAAACAAATTTATATCTTATCTCTACTATAAAACACATCACACGAATCCAGGTGACTCCTCCTATGAACTTCATAGAAAGGAATTCGAATTGATCAAACTAGAGCAGCGTGCAGAGATTCACAAAAATTATGTTCATTTGTAAATTGCTTACCAACTCCATTAATAGCCCTTATCTTCTGTCTGAAATCAAACTCATAGTTCGGTCTCGGAGTTTACGACCAAAAAACAGTTTTATTTTTTGTCCCTAGGAGGTCAAACATAATTGACAGATGTTGCTCTCTATTGAACAAATACTTAGATGACATTGACTTAGACTTCACTTTTGCTACGAGTCTGAAAACTCAGATTACAAAATTCCATTTGCAAAAATGATGATTCAAAACTAATTTAAGATTGTAAACAAGAATTTTTCAGAATTAGAAAAACCCTCCCAGACGTTATTTTGGAAGTTTCGCAGATGATTCCCATCTGATCTAAATAACCTCCTCTTCCTTCCTTTTTTTTTGCTAGCTTCATTAGTTTCATTTATACTCAAGTCACCACCGACATTATTAACTACTTTTTCCATGCTTATGTGCGTGCATGTGTGTGTATATGCTTGTATGTGTGTATATACGTGTGTATATGTATGAGTATTTATGTATCGCATTGCACGTATATGGGGGTATGTATGCACTTATAGTTAGTAACTCACTTAGTTTCTAGTTAGGTTAAGTAAAAGAAATCTTGTAATTAGGACCCTCCAGTCCTGTTTGTATTTCTTCAATAAATAAATAAATCCTAGGAAAGTTCGAAAGAAAAACAGATTTCTGAATAATGATACCCAAAAGATTTGTTTTGTTTGGTTTTTTTCGTTTCTTCATCTATGTAGCGCTGGAATATTTCAGGTGAGAAGATCAGTTGAATATTTACCAGGCACGGTTGTGTATTGTTTTATTTTAACGTGTCTCCATTTGTTTATATACAATTTTAACGTTAAGTTTGTGCCAATATGTTTTTATCGACCAGAGTTTATATCGACTGCTCAACAGTTTTTTAGTTGAATCCATGAGCAGGTGAAACATAGTTTCAAACGTGGGTCATAGATATGTTATTTGTTTCAATCTATACGTGAATATTGTTATTTCAGCTTTGAAAGAGGAATAAATTAATTCTGAAACATCAGCGAGAAAAAAATCGTTTTACTTCCTGGTCCTCATTCCCGTTAAATCCAACTTTATTCAATTCTTCGGACGATGAATCATTTTTCAACAAATAGAGATGATGTATGAATGTATTACTCACTATACTACCACGAGAAGCTGATAAGGAATCCAATAAATATTATCTAAAACACAAGTCTTTCTTTTTCAGTCAGTAACAAAACTCAAGGTTACAGCTATAGCCTGGTGGTTTGGTTATTCACGATTAGAATAGATGCAGAATTAATGCGTGGGGGATTTGAAGTCAGAGGTAATATTTTTTTTGTGCTCAAAATTCACGAATGATAGAGCC
Organism: Gonioctena quinquepunctata; assembly: GCA_018342105.1. Classification (NCBI taxonomy): domain Eukaryota; kingdom Metazoa; phylum Arthropoda; class Insecta; order Coleoptera; family Chrysomelidae; genus Gonioctena; species Gonioctena quinquepunctata. Next base: position 130,610 of record JAFIRS010002669.1, on the reverse strand, counting down.
AATAATCAATTGGGAGTGAACTGTTTTAGCTTTGGCAGGATCAGATATATCCAGAGAGATTGGTGAGTTTATCACCACGTTTTTCATCACCTGCGAGGACACTCCCACGTTCTTACTGACGTACGAAGACAGGATCATTTAGAGAGCCCTCGGACAGGTACCAAGAGAAAAACTAAGACTAGCCAGCATATCGAAGCACATGCCCCTTGGTAATCCATGACTACCGATAGTTAAACCATTACAGAAAAGGTGAACCAAAGAAATGCCATAGGCCCTACAGATACTGATGCATCAAGTTTACAGGTCCAAAATATAATTGGGCCAGATAATTTGAAACCACTCACGCCAAATTACCTGAGAGATGACATCTTCCTCCCAAGAAGTGTAAACTTAAATATTGAAATCTATTTAGGGGCAATATTGCCTGTCACAAAAGTAGCATTTTACGTAAAAAAATGTGTACTGTTGTTTCCAGGGATGACATATTGACTTGGTGGTATAATTTCAATACTATACAGATTCATTGAAAAGAGGTGATGTATAACTGTATTACCTAATATTCCTTCATGAGGAAGCTGACAAAGCATTAATATTTTTCAAATACAAGATATATTTTTGTTCATTCATTAACAAAACTGATAGTGGCAGTTCTGAACTGGTGGTTTGATCATTTACGATCGGAAAAGATTTTGAATTGGTTCTTGGGGGATTTGAAGTCAGAGATAATAATTTTTTTGTGGTCAAAATTCATGAACTGTAAGATGTTGAAGAAACATACATCTTACAGTTCAATATTGAGTATCTATTATGGGTGGGAATGTTTTGTTATTCATGATCCAATTTATATCAAAATTGGTATATGGGATTTTCTGGAATCAATATTTTTGTATCGTTTGTCGAAATTCAATAATTCGAAATGACTGTTTCAAAATGGCGGGTGAGTTTTATGATTTATGAACCGAATTTATTTATAATTTATAACTAGAGGTCGTTGGAGCCAATTCTTATGAAATGTTGGTGGATATTTCATGACTCAAGGGTTAATAGTTTATCGCAGGTGAACTGTTGAGCAAGCGCCCTGGCTTCCACTGCCGCACAGTTCAATAGGGAGAAGGTAATTACCTGAAACAAACACTGAAAAGTAGAGAATGGCAAATGAAACTCTTTAGGAATGATTCTTGAATTTAAATGTGCTGAGAGATTAACATATTTTTTTGTCGAATATTTGTTGTACTTTATTATGTTCTCTTATCAGAAAATAATAGATTCCTTAGCATAAAATAGTAGGTATTCCCGCAAATATTTCGAATCTATTATTGTCTTATATGAGAACAGAGGAACTGACGTCACACCTATAAATATTTTGTTTTCACTTCAGTGCGTTCAAAATAAAGCTTCATTTATTTTCACATTTTTGTTTTTACTTATGTGAGCAACAATGTTTTGGCAAGAAATTTGCGAATAATTATAATGAAAACTTTTTTCAATTTACCGAAGAAACCTTGTTATCGTTGGAGTTTTACCGCAATTGATTCGAGAACGATAAAAAGAAGGTTTCTACGGACTAGATTGATTACAAACCCATCCTCACCTATATTATAGACCCTGAGGCATGAAAGTATTGCAAGAAAAATAGATTTTCGTATTCTTCCACCCTCATCTCTATGTATATGGGTCAGTGCGATCCCCTACTATGCGTTTCCCCGATTTGACCCAGTTTCATTGAACAGAATGAACTTTCAATAGTTTCGACAACTTTTCCAATGTGGGTACATACGAGGAGATCGATAAAGTCCTTTTTGCCACCGATACGACAATAAAGTGTGGAAAAGTAATTATACAGGGTGTTCGGAAAGTGCATGAGGTTTTCCTAGCGCCTGTGACACTATAATATAACATTCAGAAAGGGTGAAAATTTCAACTCAAGTTACGAAATTCACCAATTATGTATGATAGGTATATTAATGGAAGATGAAAGGAATACTGGTCGGCGTTATGAGTATGAGATGATACCCACTCGGGGCTCATTTCAGCTATATTTTCAGGTGATTGAGTTTCGAAATTATGTTTCATTCATTCACAAAACGTTCATTAGAACGTGAATGAGTTTTAAGCCTCATGATATATTGAAGGATAAGTTAGTTCTACGAAATTGGAGGTGACTGATCTTCACACAATATTGCTTACTTAAAACAAAATTCTTGGAGATATTGTATTGAAATATTGAGTAGATTGGAATTGAATGCGTTAGTAGCGCAATTTTGACGTTTTGAGATTGGAAGACATTTTTGATGTAACTGGCTCATTCGGAGTGTCATTTTTACTGGATTCGGGGGCATAATGGACCCAAGTAGAGAGTACTGGGTCTTTCGAATCAGCTCACCCGTGCTGATATAAATAATATTGGAATATATTTCCAGTATATATTTTGACAAGCTGATTATCAATCTGACGTCTCTTTATCATCACTCGAATGAAAATTGTGCAAAATTGGGAACACAATAATTTTGTTTTTGTCGATATCATAACAATTATAGGTAACGCTTCATGTCTATTTTCACGTGATAATTTCGAATGGGGGATTATATTAAGAAAAAGGTTCAATTGTTCCTATGCTTTTCCTATTGGTACAATATATGGATATTATCTCAACTTAAGTACTATCCTGACTTAATTGAATTTTTGATCAATCTTGTTCGGATGTTAAAACTAACAAGTCACAAGCAGGTCGACTGAAATATTTTGAATGTGAATTAGTCAGTTTAATTTGGTATAGGTCCGAATCTCCGTGATGCAGAAGTTATATTCGACCTTCTTTTTGACTGAAATGCGATGTCTCCCAAAATAATATGAGTTTGACTCAATTCCCCAACAAACATCATAGGTTAAATTTACGTCATTTCGACTTTCGAATAGGTCAGCGCCCTAATTGGCGGAGGTAATTATTACGTTATAATTACCTTAAATTTATCATTAAGGGGAAAAAAATGAAAGTAATTTAGAAGTCGAAATTTGGGAAATTAAGACATTTTTCCTTATAAGTTGAAGGCATAAATAGGTAAAATTGCCTCCAGACTAGTCGACTGATGGTAAAAATGTAGTCATTTTTTCAGGTTATAAACACTGTAATGAAACAAACCATGGCAGGTTAGAAGAAGATGATAAAAGTTTACTGTATATTGTGTGTCTTAACCTACATGCTTATTCGTGAAAGCGTTGAAGTTGACATGAACATGGCGTATGAAGGAAGAACTGTCAATAAACTTATAGCAGAGAATGCAATAAGTGATGGTTTCGCATTCACACCTAGTTGTGATTTTATTTGCGATACAAACTTTTCTGTGATAATGTTGATTTTTACTCGTCTAAAACAAGTGGGCCCATCAAATTATTAAATTTGTATGAAAAAAAAACATTGATTTATGTCAACTTTCACAAATTTTTCCATCAAACACTTCAAAAACTGATTTTATAGATAAAGTATGTGTATACATATCATATTCACCTATTTTTTGACTACCAATCATTGAAATGTGGTCGATTCTCCCAAGTGTATTTCTTTGTAAATATTGGTACATGCAGGAAGATCATGTTTTGCTTTCAAAATTTCTTTTTTGATAAAGACACTTTTCTGAAATGTTTTTGTTGTATTTAGACCATTCAATTCATTAACCCGTTTACTTATTTGGCTCAATGGCAAATTTCCATGACGAACTGATGATTTCAAGTGTCCAAGGAAATTTTCAAATGGATATGAACTTATTTCTGGTAACGGGCCAAACTTCTTAACATCATCTACTACATGACATGAATTATGAACATTACTGCTAATAGAATCAATTCCATATATTTCTATGAACTTCTCGATGTAGTCTTCCAGCAAAGTTTCTGCAATACTTATATACTTCATATATTCATTGCAAGAAATAATCCTTACTGCACAGCTCAATGTTAAAAAATGTTCATACACCTCCTGTGATAAAAAATCTTTCAACACAATGGTACCAAGATGATGTAAAAAAATCCGATACTCGGAACCCTTCCAGAATTTGAGAAATTTGAGACTTCTTATCGCACGCTGGATATCCGATGGTTTTATCCTGTTGCAACTCCGTAACATTTCGGACATCAAATCTGATTGAGATTTGGAAAGTTTGGTTCGGAAATTGTAGTTTCCTTCGCGCCATCCAAATAAACATTTTCGCATAATACCTGAAAATATTTTGTTACGTGATTAACTCAACTAAGTATATCATATGAAGCATAATTCATTGATAATCACTAATGGAAGAACAGTTGGGAGTTCAATCACCTAAGTCGAAAAGATGAAGAGAATCCGCCACAACAAAATCTTCGATCATATCAATTGGTAAGTTTATCAAAGGTGAGTGCTCTTTGTGATGATCACCATCTATTTTACTACGAAAACCTTCATTTGTCCTTCGAGGACAATGTGTCCTTGGATAACTCATATGTCGTCCTTTTTTGTCCCATTCTCCAACAACTGTACATTTTATACAGCTACCATTTTCTGCATTGAAAGCAGGGGTTCCTAATAAATTAAAATTAAATAAAAGCCTCATACAAAGTTAGGCGCATATGCATACCCTTTATAAAACTCCTCGCTGGAGTGTCACACACAAAACACTTGATTTCAATTTTATTTTTTGTTTCATTCACATAAAGCCCATTTGTTAAAATATCATTCAATTCTCGAACAAAAGATTTAAAATATTCTTGAAGTGGCGGTTTACTTTCTCCATAGTACATTGGTTGTTTCGTTGGAAGTTTATCAATCATAAAAAGAATTGGCCAAAATTGGAGAGGGGAACTATTGAATGGTGATATCCCATCAATATTGAAAATGAGTGAAATTTTTTCTGGCACTGTGTGGAGCTCTGAAAAAGTACGTTCCAAATTATATTTGATCCCATTGTACCAAAATTTTCCTGTTCCCATATCCTGAATTTCAACGACAGATGGAGTTCTCAAGAGTGTTCTACCATCTTTAGGTAATTCAGATTTTCCATGCATTATTAGTATTTTTAGTAGGTCACCAACTGCTTGTATGGAGACTTTATGCGACAAGGCCCAATATCTGAGCTCCTCTAACAATGAGAGGTTATCTTCCAAGCTTTGTACCTTATTCCCATTGAACTCATCGTCTTCTGATCCATATTGTTCCCCGGTATCATCATCAGTAAAAGCAATTTCACACTCTACATTATTTTCTGCAGTTGATGATGACTGAGTGGAAGATGATGGCTCTGATCTCTGGACAACGGAAAGTTTAGGATGGTTTCGGATTATATTTCCATTTATTCTCATTCTGGCAGCTAATCGATAATAGTTGGTGGTATACCTGTATGGTTTACTAACTCTATTTGCATTTTTGCTCGGCATTTTATAGATTTGAAAAATTTAGGACACAATAAAAAAATTAAAGGAAGTAAATTGTATCATGTCATCCTCATCTGAATCGACTTTGTCTTTAATATCTGATGATAGACTAAGTTACTTTGAGGATTTTATTTCAGGTAACTTTGACTTCGTTGTAGACATTTAGTCTGATTAGACAAATATTGTGGTAATCTCGCCCTCATTGTAAAGCAGTAGGTATAAACTAGGTCAAAAAATGTTCAGGCAACTCCTTTAACTTAATTGGTGCCAAAATAGGTAATGAAGAGTATATAGTAGACCTGTTTACTGACTTGTCAATTTCCTGACTATATGAACACACATGAGGTAATAATTAGGTGAATATTCACCAGAAGGTTTTTCCTGAAAGTTCCAAGAATTTTGAACACATTTTGCTGGTTACCTTTAGGTAAAATTTGACCAAGTAAATAACTCTATCAACCCATGAGGCTGTGAAGGTATATTTGAAGTCCATAACAAGTAATTTCATACCACGCACTACGCCTATTAAGTTTTTGGTTTTTGAAGGAGATTTGGTGGTCTCAATTATGGTTTTTATAACTCCAATTATAACTTTGGAGTTAGTAAGTACTTGAAGGTAAAATATTTGGTCAGAAATGGGTAAATTTGGACTTATTGAAGACGTTTTACCCCACTGCTTGGTATAATTTTCTTATAATGTTAGTTGGGTGCACTATGGACGGTTTCACTGAGCAAAATATTCCAATCACAAATGTAACGAATGTATAATTTGTTATATTTTCATCAACAGTTCAATATCGTAGAAAGAATTTACTCTTTACTAAACTATGGCGAGTTAGTGGAGTGAGTCTGTGAATGGATTGAAGACTCATCATGGCAAATTACACAATAATAAAAATGCGTCAATTTCAAAAGAGGTAATACAGGAAATAGTTGAATTCGCTGAAATAGATTCTTAGAGCAGCACATCACTAGTGAGTCGTCTAACATCTTCCAAACATTTTATACGTTCTATAAATAGAATTCCGAAAACTGCAAGACAAGTATCAGCAGAAGTTATTAGTGAAACGATGGATTTTTTTATTAAACAAATTCATATACTTCCTGGGAAAACTTGTTTCTTTTTGCATATGTGTATTAGCAATACCATCAGAAAAAAATAGTGCTAAATTGTCATTAACGAGGGTTATCAAACAAAATATTAATTTGAATTCTAATATTCTGAAAGATGTCAAACATGAAGTTTCCGAAAAATTATATAACCTTTACCAAAATACCGACATTTCAAAGTTTGCAATGAACAAAGTTTCAAATGGTGACCTAGCATCTCCCGACTCAGTAGCTCCATATTCGACTCTCTCTCAGTCGAAACATCCAAGAAGCAGTTTTCCAACATCATATTGTCCAATAATATCTCTCAACAGTCCCCCTCTTTGAATACCTAAGAACGATGTGTTACTAGCAGTGAAGTCTTTCCGAACAGAATCTGCTGGTGGTCTGGACTCTATCAGACCTGGTCATATTCAAGACCTTCTTAGTTCAAGTGCAGGATCTGCTGGAGAAAAACTCCCGAACTCTTTGACAAAATTATGCAACTTGATATTCGATGACGGTAATGTTCCATCTGAAATATGCCCCACTATTTACGGTGCTTCGCTATGTGCTCTTCGGGAACGAGATGGGGGAATTCGCTCGATCGCACTTGGTTGTTTCTATCGCCGATTAATTGCAAAACGGTGGGAATGGAACAGCTTGGCAATTACTTCCTTCCATCACAATTTGGATTTGGTACACATGGAGGATGTGAGGCCGTTGCACATTCTGCTCGTATGTTCATCAATCAACATCTCAACCCCGATTGCAGATTGTTTCTCAAATGAGACTTCAAGAATTCTTTCAATATGGTTGAGACGAAGACAATGCTGCAAAATGTCGTACATTACGTACCAAAATTATTTCTATTCTTGAACCAGTGCTATGGATCGCCAAGTATATTCAACTTTGGAGATTATTGCATTTCTTCTGAGAGAGGAATACAATTCATGATCTTGTGAGAACTATATCCTGTGAATTCAATTGCTGGTATTTGGATAATGGTTCGATTGCAGGTGAAATTTTTTCTGTTTTTGAACGTTTTGGAAGAATTACTCAGAGACCTGGAGAAATTGGGCTCTTGAACTGAATTTTGATAAATGTGAACTAATTTGTTTGTAAGTTATGGACGAAGATTCATTCATCAAATTTTGAAATTTAGCACCTGGTATCATTGATGAAGCTGAATGTTCTCTACTTGGTGTTCCTTTAACAATCAATGAACTTTCTCAATGCCTGGAAGAAAAAACGAAATCACTCAATATAATGTCAAGTAGATTGGAAAAACTACCAGCCTATGTAGCGTTTCATTTGCTGAAGAATTGTCTATAGCTATCAAAATTAATATATACATTAAGATGTTGCCCAACTTGGAAGATTAGTAGAGATCTAAAAATAATTGATGATCTGCAACGTTATATTACAGAAAATATTATCGACATCGATTTCAATGAAGTATTTTGGCTTCAAGCCACACTTTCAGTTAGATTAGGTGGTCTAGGTCTTAGTACTGCATCTTTTCTTGCACTACCTGCTTCTTCATCATCTTCATCCAGTGTGACCAGTTTGATTCAATTCAGTATCCTTTTCCAATATTTCCGACATATCGTTTAATGAAGCAGAATCGCATTGGTATTCCCAATCTGGTTGTCAAGCCGAGGTGAAATCTATCCAGAAATCTTACTTTACAGAAAATAGTCAATTCACCTCAATCATTCATAGAAAAGACTCGAATCAATGCAGTTCCTGTGGAGGAATCTGGAGCTTGGCTGATTGCTCATCCTGTAGCTTCGTAAAGTACTCTTCTTGATGATGAATCATTCAGGATTGCTGTTGCTTTGAGAATGGGCCCACCAATTTGTGCTCTCCATAAATGCAAATGTGGTAGTTTTGGTGGAGCCAATGGAATCTATGGGTTAAGTTGCAAAATTAGTGCAGGTTGCTTTTCTGGACATCATCAAGTGAATCTGCTGGTCTTCCAGCTATTTTAGAGTCACCTAGTATAATGAGAGATGATGGCAAACGTCCTGATGGTTTTTTTTTTTTTATGTTCTGGTTCCCACGAAAAGGGATATCCTGTGATGTTCAGATAACATCGTGGGAACCAAGGGAAAGAAGGTAGGAGTTGGTGTTCTTCTTTAATTTCTGGAGGTTGTATGCCTCGGGGAACACCTCCCTAGGCAATGAGTTCCAAAGCCTTGCTGTTCGTTGGATGATCGAGTCTTTAGAAAGTGATGTTCTGCAGGTCTCCAAAGTGACCACGAAGGGGTGTGATGACTGAACTTGACGGGTTAGTCTGCCAAAGCAGAAACGATTGTTGATATTTCAGAATCCATCGCCCATGGAAATATCTATAAAATAGAGACAAATCGACAACTTTTCTACGGTGTTCCAGACAAGTGAGCGAGTTTGTAAGCGAGGCATCACCGACGAGATGAATTGCCCTTTTTTGGACAGAATCCAATAGCCTCAGGACATGTTTAGGTGCCGCGCTCCAAATATGGGAACAGTATTCCAGGACAGGTCGGATCTGTGCCTTATAGATCATAAGCAGCTGAGTGGGGGTGAAATAGCTCTTGGCACGAAACAAAAAACCAAGTTTTTGGGATGCACTTTTGGCAATGGACCTCACGTGATTTTCCCAGGAAAGGTTATTGCTGATAGTAATACCAAGCATCGATATGGATGACTTCAGTGGTATGGTTACTCCTGACAAAGTTATGTTAGGCACAGTGAGATCGGCTTTTCTAGAGAAAAGACATGCTTGTGTTTTGTTTGCATTGAATTCTACCAAGTTATAAGATCCCCACTCGAAAATTGTTGCTAAGTCCATATTTATATTATTAACATTTCTTCCTCGTTCATTTCTGGTTTCACGGGCTGATATAGGGGCCCTGGAAGAGAAAGCGGTATGGAGGGTACTATCATCGGCAAAGCTGTGTACTGGACATGAAGTTGCTTTCAACAGGTCGTTGATGTGAAGTAGAAATAGTGTTGGTGCGAGAATAGATCCTTGCGGAACACCAGCATTCATGAGTAGAGTGTCAGATGAAACTCCATCGACCACTACATGGAGAGACCTATTTGAGAGAAAACTAGCAAGCAGAGAACACAGCTGAGGGGGCAAGCCATAGGACAGAAGCTTGGCGAGGAGTCCCTGGTGCCAAACTCGATCGAACGCCTTGGAGATATCTAATGCCACAGCTAAAGTTTCTCCATACTTTTCAATAGGTAGCTGCCATATATGTGAGACGTAAGCGAGCAGGTCACCAGTTGATCTCTGATGGCGGAAGCCATATTGCCTATCGTTGACAATTCCTGAGTCTTCCAGATATTTCATGAGCTCGATGTTGATGGCTTTTTCCATGACCTTTGAAATAATAGATAGCAGTGCGATAGGTCTGTAGTTGCTAGGTAGGGCCTTTTTGCCTCTTTTAGGGACTGGCTGTACTCTTGCAATTTTCCAATTGGACGGAAATACCCCCAAATTGTAAGAGTGGTTGAACAACTTGCAAAGAACAGGTGTTAGTTCGGGGGCACATTTCTTGAGAACAATCGGCGGGATTCCGTCAGATCCACAGGCTTTGTTGGTGTTGAGACCCAGCAAAATCTTTCTGATAGTACGTTGGCGAAAGGTGATCTCGGGCATGTGACTGTCAATAGGTGTAAGGTTCGGGGGTTGTTCTCCCGATGAATCCAGAGTGGAATTTCCAGCAAATAGGTGCGCAAAGATATTGGCTTTTTCCTGGGCAGTCGTTGCTAGTGTTCCATCTTCTTTGGTTAGAGGAGGAAATGAGCTGGAAGTGAAGTTTCTTCCCACAGCTTTGGCGAAAGACCAAAATGAACGGGATCCGTTAGGACATTCAGCAAGTTTTGATCTTATTTTGGCATTGTCGGCATCTTTTGAGCATTCTATTGTCTCTTTGCATATGCCTCTAGCCTCGACATATGCTGCTCTGGTCTCAGGGCCCGGATTTTTTAGCCATCGATGGTATGCTGCCTGTTTGGAAGCCACAGCTCTAGAGCAGTTTCTGTTAAACCAGATCTTATCGGATGATGTTCTTCTTTCGGTATTCGGTATGAAAGTTTGCATACCCAACATGATGATTTCAGAAATTGTCTCAGCACATCGTGTTGGATCTACTGAAGAGAAACAAACTCTCTTCCATGGAAACGCTGAGAAAAACATACGAAGACCTTCCCAGTCGGCCGAATTGTAATGCCACATGAGACGGGGTGGTATTGTGCAGCTCGATGGTAAATGGAAAGAGCATGTTGTGGAGATGAGGGTGTGATCAGAGTTTCCAAGTGGGGCACAAACTTCTATTCTATACGGGTCAGGATTGGTGGTGAGGAAAAGATCTAGTGTATTGGCAGACTGGTTGTTGACATCAGGGATGCGGGTTGGTAGCTCAACCAGTTGTTCTAGACCATGAGTGATGGCGGAGGCCTCGGCTTGACGACCCGCATCATCTGTTTTGTTAGAGAATTTGAGCCAGGCAGCGTTATGTACATTAAAGTATGACTTTAATACCCTGGAGATATGCAGAACTTGCTGTCTGGGATATTATCTGCACTGACACTTCGGCTCCTTCTCATTTGAAATCTTCAGCAAATTCATCTGAAGATGCTGCCATCTCCAGTGAGAATTTGAAGCAAAATAAATATAAGTCGTTGATGGACCATTATTTCTTCTTCCCAGTAGCTATAGAGACACTTGGAGTTTATGTTCCCCAATCTTTTGATTCTATTCAGGAAATGGGCAAGATGTTGATGGAAGAAACAGCGGAATTTAGAGCACTCACATTTCTAATTCAGCGAATAAGCATGTGGAAATGCGACATAGGTCTTAAGAACACATGTTTTATGAATAGCATGATCCAGTGTCTGTCCAATACAAAATGGTTGTTGAAATACGTAAAGAAAGACACGTATGTAGGAGAAATAAACACCAGCATTTCCAGCATGAAGGGGTTTCTGATCGAAACATTCGCCAAAGTCATGAAGTATGTATGGTCTGGAAACGCTTCAAATCGGGTCGTAAATCCCATCTCTTTGAAAAACCAACTATAACGGTATGAGCCCCGGTTTATGGGTAACGAACAGCAGTATACCCAGTTCCCACTGTACCTGCTCGTAGGTTTACATGAAGGTATCAAAAGAGTGATAGAGAAGCCAAAACCGATTTTGTCGAAGATCATCAAGAAAATGAGCGATAATGAAAAAGCGCAGGAATCATGGTGTAGATACTTGCGCATGGATAACTCGAATATAGTTGATAGTTTTGTCGGTCAATTAAAATCGACCCTGAAATGCACTTTCTTTGGCTACTGTTCGGTCACGTTCGATTCCTTTTGAGATTTGTCGCTGCCCATCACTCGAAGCACCAGTCATATGAAGCTTTCACATTATTTGGATGCTTCAACGGAAGAGGGGATGATGGACGGGGATGAAAAACCGAATTGCTCCAAGTGTAAGAAGCACAGGAAATATACAAAATCTTTGTCGATTCAAAAATTCCCCAAAGTTTTGGTGATTCATTTGAAACGTTTCTCTCCATCCGAACGCTTCCGAAGCAAACTCAACGTCAACATAGACTTTCCACTAGAAGGATTACAGCGTACAGCGGGCACACACCGCCTACTGCGGACATCCGTACTCCGGCACCTGGTACAAGTAGGTACAATGACGCTCATGCCTCTCCCATATCATCAGATCCCTTGTGAGCGCTGAAGCTCACCTACTCTGAGCAAGAGGAAACTGTTTCTCTCCTATGACTGATTTTTCATTTCAATTAATATATATTTGTTATACCAAAAATCACGTGAACATACTTTCCGAGCCATGGTTATATTATCATTTCCTCCTACAAATAGTGCAGTACTAGGTTGATATGATATTCACACTTTTGTCTTTCCCTTCAAACCTATTTTTGTATGTTTTATAGTTAACTCGACGTAATGGATAGTAAGAAAGGGTTACTATTGGATCAATTCATACCTCCGACCTATTGGGTCAAATGTTTTGATATCCCAATTTTTGACTTTCATATTCTTCCCCACATTGGTGAATATGACGTAAATATTACCTTCACCAAATCTTCTACAAAATCTATCGATTCCATAGGCAAAATACATGGTTAAAAATGAATTTTTATTTACTTCAAATATCTCCTTGCACCCTCAAAGGAGATATAGTTATTTATCATGTAAATTTTCACGTAAGGCTCACAAACTCCAATAATGCTCATATGGTCAGGAAGTAAAGGTGATAAATAGGTCAAATTTGTACTTCTTCCACCCCATTTTCCACCAGTAATTCGGAAAGTAATCTATGACATTTTATCGTTTCCTATGTCCATCCCAAAACAGATTCCATATTTGTTAACTATAACTGTTTCCGCCATTGGATGAAAAAATCAACAATTTTCACAAACCAATGAGTACCCTCCAAAAAAATACATTAATGAGACATATACGAACATTCTTCACATTTCAAACTATTTTTTGGGTCTTTCACGAAAAAAGTTGATACAAGGAATTTTACCTGATTTATCTCCTGCAAAATTTGTGGGGTCCCAATAGTAAAAAATAACATCAAGGGGAAGTTTGTATCGCAATTTACTCATGCGATCAGGAGTTACTTCATTCATCTTTATCTTCTACCTATAAAGAGAATGACAGATGTCCTGAAAAGGGAAACATTCTCAATTAACTATGTAGTTCAATGTCCAGCGTGGCTTTAGCCGGGGAAGTAGTTGTTTTCTATTAGACATTCACAAAAAATAACTTCATTTTTATCGTGGATTTCTCAATTCACAGAAAAATCTTCCCATTCAATATTCAATTGTGAATGTTTCCCTTTTCAACATGAATACCCCACAAGAGGTTATCTTGAACGATGGAAGATAGTGACTAAAGTTTATCTTTCAGTCGCAGATGATTCCACATCTGATTTCATATTTTCAAACAAATCGAAAAATATCCTATTTCTCAAAACGGCTCAATACTACTGCCCGTGCAATAGGTGTTTGTTGGGTCGCATATCCATTAGAAAAATATCTACTTTCTGATGCTTCGACAAACGTTCAATTAAATCCGTGGATATTCGTGTTAATCACAAACAATCTCAAAGTCACCTCGTAGAACCTTGCAAGATTAGCCGTCGGATAAAATATGTTTCGAGGCAATAGCCAAAATAATTGTTTTTTTTTCATGAATATTCGACCCAACATACACATAATGTTAAGATGGTAGTAGTGAGCCATCTTGAGAAATGAGAATATTTTTATTTTCGAAAAAATTAGCTCACTGTTATGTGTCACAGATTATTGTCGTGTATTACAGTTCATCTGCTATAAGTTCCGACTGAAAATTATTTTCCGCCATGTTTATATTATCATTTGCATTGCTCTCATGAACATTACTGTAACAGGTGGTAGATAGAAATAAAAAACACAGTAACTCCTTGTTATAACAAATTTTTTTATGCCCAAAGTTGACTTTAGGTCATGGATAGTTAGAAAGGACCACTGTTGAGGCAAATTCTATTATTTATACCGTCGCGCTATTAGTCAAAATATCCCAATTTTCGACTTCTACATTACTTCTATATCTTTTCCATATTGGTAAATATAACATTAAATTAGGCGTCCGACCTCACTGTTCACTGGACCTGACCGTGGCATGACCGTAACCGGATCAACACAAACCCGCGTATTCAAGTCCATGTGCGTGCATGTCGGTCGATTGCGGAACGATGTAGTGAGCGTTGTTCCATTGTTTCATTTTGTCGTACTGCGGTGCCCTCCAAGACAAACATTCTACTAAGCAAGATTTACAAAATGAATATTAAATAATGTCGAAGCTCAATCATATGAAATATAGCTGAAATTCGTGTTACGGGTAACCTTTGATATACTATATATAGTTTAATCCGGAAACCTAATGACGTTGTTTTTGGTACTTATACTTAGATAAGTCAACAATTATAATTATGATAATGATTTCTAGAAATATTTTCGTTAGTTCGATTTTGAGAAATTTCCAAAGTTTTTGTAAATCCATAGTCTATGTAACATAATGAAAGTGGGGTCTAGAATCAACAGAAATATGAGTAGTAGGTATACGATCATCTACGTTCGATTCTGTTAGGAATAATTGTGTTGCAGGTGAATTCAGAGGTAAGTATTCACTCAACTGATAACCATGAAATAAATTTTTATAAGGTGATAAAATTAATACATATTTCATTCTATTGGGGAGAGGTAGATCGTAACATAACACGACCCAGCGGCACAATAGAAATAGCATTTTATATAAATTAAACAGAATATCGAATTCCAAAAAAAATATACTTCCATAGCGTACTTCCTTTCACTGCTGAAACACTCGTTTCCAAAACAGAGATAATATTTTTTTAAAGTGGACTGGGTAGGTATATCTCGAACCGTAGAGAGTATTGGATGACAGTAGAACCAATGACACAGGTGGATACGCCTGTCCTGTTGTCACCGAAAGGGGTAGGGATGTCACCGACGCTCGCAGCGCATGCATGGGGCGGTCGCTCTGCTTTCTTTCAACGATTCAATACTTTATATTGTGATGTTGCCGAATTATCAAAAATACACATTTGTTTGTTAGGGAATATTTTCAATTGATAATGGATGAAAATTCTCCATAGTTTTGGTAAAATGGAATTATTCTTGTCATTGAGAAATCAAAAATGCTTAATTTTTTCGAAGGGAATTTCGTTCCTTTTGTGTATTATCACGGTAAATCAATATGATAGACATATGATATGATGATGATCTGTGATTAACTAAAAATTCTTCAAGGGCTTTGAATTTCAATAGGCGGGGTCACAAATTCGCTTCATATGTGCTTGAAGTTGAAATATAGTGATGAACTATAATATATGCATTGTTTTTCCTAGAATACATTGTGTAATATTCGTATAAAACTGCTCTAAAACCCTCAAATTCAATGAGACATTCAAACACGGCGTTATTGCCGCTTTTTTTGACGTCATAAGTCAATTGATTTGGCTTTCTGCAGAATTGTCAGATTCACTATTTTGCGGAACTTCTGAGGAAACGTTATTCTCTTTCATCCTATGAATGAAACAGAACTTGCGTCAGCATGTGTTATATTGAAACGAAGACTCCTCATTTGATAGCTGTTCTTGATTTAGTTATTCTTGAATGAATTATGTATACCAAGTCATTATTTTTTTGGCCTGCTCACATTGTAAAGGAATATTATGAATAACACTTGGCAACTCTGTAATTATTTGGGGCTGGCGATAGATCTGAACTTGTTACGTCACATCCTGGCGCGGTTTACGCAGTGTTCAAACAGTAGCATTTTCTTGGGATTGTTTTTGGAAAAACTACCTCGAAAAAAAAATTGATGAAGAATCAAACCACCTTTCTTATCGTTCTGGACATTGTGGAATTTTTTCCAGAAATTAGTGATCTCGCCTATTCAGATTAACCTTTCTGGTGAAGATTTATGATATGATCATCCATTATTGTCAGAAAAAGCATCATATAGGTATATAGTCATTTCATATTGCACCTCATAATTGAAACTACAATTCGTTCTAGATGGCAACGAGTGGAAGCCACTAAAAACGCCTAATTTCACCAAAATGATCAATACACAGTACGTTTCGCCAACTCAATTGCCACCAATCAGGAGAAGACTTGAATACTGAATTATTTGTTCTGTCAAAAAATCAGATACTAGGATTCATTGAAACATCTTATACACCCCTTTTCTCTTGTAAATATTCTTCATTTCAATATTTCCCAGTTTTTCTCCATACAGCCTATCATTTGGAGTCTTTGGCAAATAGGGTTTTTTATTTGTAGGAATTTTTCATCAGAACTTATTTTTCTCTAGAAGAAATATCTATCAACTAAATTCACAGTTACAGTAGACTAACACTACTTTGGAATAAGCAAAAATAACCTGGTGCTTGATGTCCGATTCAAGTGACTGCGCTTCTCCTTGTCACACTTGGTCATGCCAACTACTATCCTCCCACCCATTAATGCTCGGTTGGCTTCGTTGACGGTTGCAGTGGAATCCGTTTCCTGACCATGGCCATGGGACACATGACTCACACGTATAATCTTTGTATGCCAAAAGGTAATGATTGGATTATGTAATTTTTCGAGCAAAACCAATGCTAAGTTGAAGTTTTTGTACTTCGTTAAAGGTTTGCTAATTGATTTTCAACTTGCGTTCGAGTCAGCCATTAGTGTGATGGGTTGCACTCGTACTTCCTCGCCTTGACGGGAGTGTTCTGCTGCCGGAAGATGTAGATATACGCATTCCATGGACATCCACAAGTAGGAGTAGTAACCAAATAAATCGGTATGAAAAATTGATTTGTTGCAGATGACTTGGCAGCGCTGTAGCTGTTAAAAAATGAGTCGTGAGCCTCAGTGATTTGAAGTAATCAGGAGATAAATTATGACAATACTCAATGTTTAGCATGAGAGGTAAAATGAATATATACCCAAATCAATAATAAAGCGTCCAGCAATAATACTGAATTATGAGTTAATATATCTTCTTCTAATATGTGCTAAATACCTCCATAAGAGGTTTACTGCTCAACTTAGATAGAATTTAATATTTCGAGCGTTCTTTACCAAAGATAAAAACTACCTCAGTATTCGTCCATCTTATAATTCGTAACAGCTTCTGAAATGTATACCGATTTACCTATGAGGTAGGTGTGGTGAATATGCCCATGCTGGTAATATGCTCACCAGGTGCAATTTTAAAAAGTTCAGCTTATTTGCTAATAGGGGGCAGTCAACACTTCAATATTCCGTACTCACAGCACTACGAGCCAAATCTGTGTTTGTTGAGCTGGATTTATAGTTAGACGGACTGTAAACGTAGACGCACTGCAAAAAGATCAACTATAGATTTTATGTACTCTTGTTTATAAATGGACGTAAACGCATGACGTAACGTAAGTGAAACGGACTGGAACGGAAGAGTTGGCCAACTTTCATCTTTTACACTACGTTTCTTGCGTCCGGCCAATCAAAATAAAGAATTATGTGTTATGTTTTTTACAAGACGTAATTATTCATTAAATACTGGAACAGTCATTCACGTATACTTAAAAAATTGATCTGGATCAGTAGTCTTCATCTTCAAAAAATTATTGTAGGCATTCTCTACTTTTCTATTACGGTTTATGGGTCTTGTTTTGTTACGTCTTAGTCGCATAATTATTGTTTTTCGAGTTTGTCGACACTTTTCCAATGCTACTGCACACAACAACAGTCCCACGGCACCAAGAAGTATACCTTCATGTATTTCATAATCCATTGTGACACAGAAAACGAAGTATAGATAAATATTTAGAATATAATACAAATCCAAACCAACACAGGCTGTTTATGATTCGTGTAATGTGTGGGTTATGTTGAATATCACTATCACTTCTACCCATGCGCAAAAATTCCGTTCCGTCGATTTATAAATTCAATAATATTTTACAGTCCGTTTGTTACGTATACAGTGCGTCTACGTTACAGTCCGTCTAACTATAAATCCAGCTTTAGTCTCTCCAGAGGAGTTGAAGGGAAGACGTACGTTTTCGGCGCTATCGATTATAAAAATAAAACGTGCTTTAATAGAGTGTAAATATTGTATATGTTTGTTTACAATAACTGTAAGTACAGCATTTTAAAATACGCCTTTTTACCATTGTTTTAGTACCTTTAATAAAAAAATTAATGAATTACCGTTAACAACTTTCAAGATGCATTTTCTGTTTCTGTCGCTGATACGCCCATCGTTAAGGGGAGTTGATATGCCCTATGGCAGAATTATTAGGGTTTTTTGTTTTGTTTTTTAAAGAGTTTCCTTAGTTTGAGAATAATTTATATATTTTTAAAATAGGCTTTGTTATTATTTTCTTGATTACTTTTTGTACTCTCAGTACTAAGTGATGTCCATCCACCAGTGTAAAGTTTCAAGTTTAATTTTTCAGTTAAATTAGAATTTTGGGTTTGTTTAGTTTGTTGTCATCATTCAATTTGTTTTTCCTGATAAATATACTTGCCATATAAATATGTTGTTTTGCTCTTGATGAAATTAATCATTGGGCACATTAGGAACATGCCATGGGCATATTAACGACAGGGTTGGTAATATGGCCAGTAAGACTAATTTAAAAAAATGGTATGAAAAAAATATCAAAGATTAAATCATCCATTACTGTCCGAACATCACTTCTTTGGTTTTGCAGGTACGCTTTCTATAAAAAACCGAATTAAATATTTTGCATTTTTAATTTTTATCAAGGATAAATGATGGAATTTATATTTCTCAAATGAGAATATATGAAAAAAGTTCAAATCAAAATGAGTTTATCGAAATTCATGAAAAAGTGCACAATAAAATTGGACGTTTATATATATAAATATATATATATATATATATATATATAGATATATATTTGTGAAATTTTCTTGAACTATGTAAATGTATCATAGGAGGTATTTTTCTGGGGATTGGTTCTTTATAAATATAAAAATAAAAACCAGTATAGAATCTGTGTTTCTTATTATTTGGTACGACGTTTTTCCAGGAAGCCTCCAGGCTCTTTCAAGTCTATAATAAAATTTAAACAATATAAATAACATTTCAAAAGATATAGAATGGTGGGGTTATGTTACCTTTTATAACACAGATTCCAACAGGTAAATGAAGCTTCATTTGATAATGAGAGCCCCCATTTTGTTTATTATGAATGAATGGGTGAAATTCACTATCAACTAAAATATATCAATTTATGCTGTCAACCCATTGGACATAAATGTTTTGATAAATCACTCATCTACCTCTGAATCATTTTCCCATATTAGTAAATTTGACATCGAACGTATCAATTTGTGCGACAAACTATTTAAAAGTTGATACGTCGTAAATGTTACCTCTAATATTTGTTGGGACAATTCTACATTTTTGGCATTTCATCTCAAAATAATTTACCGAACGAGTTGAATATCCCGTGGCAGAAATTAAATTGAATGTTGAAAAAACGTGTTTCAAATGATATAAATCTGTTAATGGCGGAATATATCTTGTACCAGCATTGATTCATAACCATCACTCACTCGTTGAGAAGTTTATTCTCCTGCCTCGCACAAAGATTTATACAGTAACGGAAAGTATTTATCTTGGGTATGGTGGTTTCATGAGAACGTAAAGAATGGCTTGCTATATGTTGAGAGAGCATTACAATTTCTCCTCGACTCGCTCGAGGAAGGGATATCGACGTCACCACACAGATATAGGAGGGTAAGGACGGTCCTCAGGACGTCGGTATCATACCAGCAGCATTTGGGAGAATGTATGCGCTGCAATGAAGAAGAATCATTGACGATAATTTCACATCAGATAATTTGAACAAATTAAACTGAATCATTGATTCAATTCAATCTGTCGGACGACAGGTAGATCAAAATATCTTTGGTGCCGTGGTGGCCGTGAAAACAAAAGAAAATTCTCGAACAAAACAAACAAAAGCAAACGCTATTCCTGTAAGACAATAAAAACAAAAAACAATTATTTCTTGAATGGAGAGAAAAAAATATTTACAAGTACCACTTAACGATCTGTACTTTCTCTGCGGTTGTGTAAATAGGCGGCATGTTTCAAAAGGTAATAATTGTCACGGTCTTTTGTTTTCGCAACCACGGCTCGGCAAAAATGAGTCGAGTCGCTGTGCGCTGTGTCGCATTGCCACGTGGTCAGTTAATGCGTCGGGTGGGGTGACAGGAGGCGCGCACAGCAGTGCGTCTCTCTTGTTTATGTGGTATTAGCATATCATTGCGTTCCTTGTTGCTCGTGTAGATTATTGTCTACACCCCAGATAAATTGTTTCCGATACTGTATAACCCAAATCAATACTCCGACACAAGAACCAAGCTTGAAACTTTCCCAATGTAATTGCGAAAAAAATATATTTTACATTTAAAATCCTACAAGTATCCACAGACAACCCTGAAATGACTGTCATATAATTTAAGATGAACGCATGCGTCTCGAAAGTAGGATCATAGGCAGAAGCGACGCCGTGACACGCCTGGCGTCCAGACGGCCCTTGACCTCTCGGTGTCCTATGTCAGTCTGGTTAACAAGTGCTTTTTGGGTCATTTTTTTTTAGCATTCTCCGAAAATTATGATTGAGGTGTCATTCGATTCGGAATGGTATGTGGATATTTTTTGAGGAAATGCTAAGGCGGTAATAGTTATAAACAATTAAGTGAAAAAAAAGGTGGTTTGGTTTTTTGCCAATATCTCAGAAACTATTCAAGATAATTCAGATTTGAAAGAAGATACAAAAATAGGGGGAAATTTCCTGAGAAAAAGTTCCGAATCCCGGAACTATAGGACCAATATTTATAATTTTCCCAGAGGGTTGATAATACGCCCAAAAACGGGTACTCCGGCTTGCGCAAGCCACGTCCCCTTCGGATCTTTAATGAATAAATATTATTTAAACTTATTAAATATAAAAATTAAAAATTGAAAAAATTCAGGCGCCTGCGGGATAGATCAATGAACAATAATCCGTGGTCCAAATTTTTATCGCGATTTTTCAATAAGTTATCCATTAGTTAATTAAAAAAAATTTGTAGCACGAACATTAACATTGCAAGTGCGATAATTGTTAAACTATCAATCTGAGAATGTTTTCCTTCCGTGGAGCTATTCTTCACAAGTCTAAGAATAGATTTCCGTTGGGAAAATTCAAAAATTGTTTATTTTAGTTTTGTTATTAACAATTTACAAAGGTGAAAAATTATAAAGCTTCATTAAACATTGAAAAAAACTTTTTTTTTATAATATTATTATTGATTCGTTTTCTTATGATCAGAAGCTACTTCAAAATGATTTTTAATAATTTTTATCTCCTATTGTTTGGAAAATTGTTATAAACAAATGCGTTGTTTATGGGAAAAAAATTAAAATTTTTAGATAACTATGATTATTAAAAAAAAAAAACGTTTCTTAAAAAAAATTTTTTTCTTAAAAACGCATTTGTTAAATAACAATTTTTTTTTACCACTTGTTATGAAAATTAAGGACCCATTTTTTTTCAAATCATTATTTATCTTGGTCTTCGATATTAAAAAAAAAACGATGATTATTTGAATTTTCATTGTTTATTTAATAAACAATTTGTTATAAACAAATACATTATCTCTTTGTATTTTTTTTCTTTTTCTACTCAAAAAACAAAAATAACCATGTATTATTTTTAGAAAAAAAAAACAATTTTTTATTGAACTTCAAATTTTCTGTTCTCTTTCATTTTTGGCTTAATTTGTTGTTTGAATAATAAAGAATTAATAAGTCTTAAATTTTATTCTTGTATCTCCATTAGTTAAAAAGTTCAATAAAAAATAAAAATATTTTTTTTTTCATTAATGCATGGTTGTTTTTGTTTTTTTTGAGTAGAAGAAGAAAAAAAATACAAAGAGATAATTCATTTGTTTCTAACAAATTGTTTATTAAATAAACATTGAAAAATTAAATAATAATAGTTTTTTTTTTATATCGAAGTCCAAGATAAATAATGATTGAAAAAAAAATTGGTTCCTTAATTTTCATTACAAGTGGTGAAAAAAATTGTTATTTGAAAAATGCGTTTTTAAGCAATAAATTTTTTTTCAAGGAACGGTTTTTTTGAAAAATCATAATTATCATCAAAGATTATGTTATAATTTTTTTTATTATCCCATAAACAACGCATTTGTTTATAACAATTTTCTTAACAATAGGAAATGAAAATTATTGAAAATCATTTTTAAGTAGCTTCTGATCATGAGAAAACGGATCAATAATGATATTATAAAAAAAAAGGATTTTTCAATGTTTAATGAAGCTTTATAATTTTTCACCTTAGTAAATTGTTAATAACAAAACGAAAATCAACAATTTTTCAATTTTTCCAAGGGAAATCTATTCTTAGACCTTTGGAAAATAGCTCCACGAAAGGAAAACATTCTCAGATTAACAGTTTAACAATTATCGCACTTGCAATGTTCATGTTCGTGCTACAAAAAATTGTTAATTAACTAATGGATAACTTATTGAAAAATCGCGATAATAATTTTATAGTTCACTGATCTATCCTGCAAGCGCCTGAATTTTTTCAATTTTTAATTTTCATATTTAATAAGTTTAAATAATATTTATTCATTAAAGGTCCGAAGGGGACGTGGCTTGCGCAAGCCGGAGTACCCGTTTTCGGGCGTATTTTCAACTCTCTGGGAAAATTATAAATATTGGTCCTACAGTTCCGGGAGTCCGACCTTTTTCTTAGGAAATTTCCTCCCCTTTTTGCATCTTTTTTCAAATTTGAATTATCTCCGATAGTTTGTGAGATATTGGTGAAAAACCAAACCACCTTTTTTTCCCTTAATTGTTTATAACTATTGCAATTTTTGCGAGCGGCCTTAGCATTTTCTCAAAAAATATCGTCATACCATTCCGAATCGAATGACACCTCAATCATAATTTTCGGAGAATGCGAAAAAAATTTGACCTAAAAAGCACTTGTTAACCTGACTAATGTCAGCTAAAACGGTCGCAGTTTGTCGATGTTCAGGATTCGGCGCTCAGAAGGTTTTGCTACACTCGACGACAATGTGCTTGGATAAACTGGGCAGGGTTGAAATAGTTCACGAATTAACACTTACCTGGTATCACAATAGCAATAGTCCAGACGTGGAAAATATCGATTTTAAAAACGAATGGTATCTGCTTCGTAGGTACTTTAGTTATGAAAATAACTAGATATTTTTCAACATGTAGCAATCGCTCCTTCAATTCGACTAGAGGGCGAAGTAGGATTGACAAAACAATTTTTTTTTCGACTTTCATACCACTCTTCGTTTAATTTTTTTTCCACATGGAACTTCAATTGGGTTCGATGAGTTCAAATCACCAGGCGCACAAGAAGGAAGATGAGGAGTTGTTAATTCCATTTCAAGAATACACAACACATATATACCTACAGTATGTTAAAATAAGTGCTTGAAAACGGGGCATATATACTCAGTACTTCAGTAAAACATACATAATACTGAAAAATTTGTTATGAACAAATATATCAAGAACATTGTTGTGAAAGTTATATCTGTGCAAGAGCCATTGCAGAAATAAATAAAACAATGTTAATAATGAGAAACCTATAACAGAAAAATGGTATGAATTTGTAAAAATGTTCGAATCTCTACTTCTCCATTCCATATAAAAATTCAAATCTTATCGGAAATTTGAAAAACTTTTTTAGATAAAGTAACCTCTATATTATGTTTCACAATGTGAGAGAGTAATGAATCATTAGGTATTGAACTGTAAATCCTAGTCGTTATTGCCATATTCCATGGGCGTACGATGTTAAATCGAAGGTTGATGTCATGGGATAGCTTATGAAAAACTAAGATTGAAATATGCAAGTTGATATAGGACATCATGAATGAAACATATCCAGAATTCTCTGGAGAATCCAAAAATCCAATAATATACTAGGGGTCCCATTAGAAAAAACAAAAGTTTTTATCATAACTTTTTGGGGGTAGCTGAAGTCAAAAATCTACGCCACTGAATGCCAAATAATAGGAGAGTTGTAACGCAGAATAATAGATACATGTGAAGAAATAGATAAGCTATTTATAATAGGGCACTTTATTGTCAAGATTTAGGAGGGGGCCACATTGAGCACTTGATGAAATAATTGTTGGGGTTGGATAAAAGTGTTATTCGGGAATAAATTATAATATTTTAGCTAACTAATTTGTTTTGATTGTGAATTTACAGAACACATTCGTAGGCTTCGAGATTTTCTGGTAAGCGGTACTGTTTATCCTTAATAAACTCTCTTTTCGCCTCTTATCAGTCGAATTCATTAAGAGATTTAACTACAGATTAATGTCAATGTTTAGTTAGCAAAATGTTTTACCGGAAGTGACCTAAATCCATCCTTCATTTTAAACCGGAATGTCACTTTTCAAACTTTAATATTTCGAAAATAATTGAATTTAGGAGTGAAGTGTATTGGAGAAAACTGTTGAGAATTATGAGCAAATTTCTAAAATGCAATAATATACGGGGTGTTCTATTTGAAAAAATTATTGAAGATGTCGCTCAGCCGCCATTTCAGAACTTTTGGCTGTGATTTTTCCATGAAAAAGTAGGTTTTTATCTCCTATTCGAGCCCCCCAAATTTCGTTGCGATATACCAGGTGGTTAAAAAATTAGTAGGGGAGGAACGGACTTTAGACGAGTATATATTGGCCATATGCACGTAGTTGTGGTGTTGTTTAGCTGAAATTCTTCTTCAATGTTTGTTATGAATATCTATAACTTCCTTGAGGATGTGAGGATAAACTTAAAGTTAATAATAATTTATTTTTTCCCTATATTTTGTCTATGAAATTTACAGATTTAAGAGGAGATTCGTTGGTCCTAATGATGATTTTTACGATATGAATCATGACTTTGATGTTGTGAGAATTCCAACGTGAAATGATTGGTCAGAACTTGGTGAATTTTGATGAGTGGTATAATTTTTCTATAATGCTACTCGGGCCAGGTGACCACAATTCGACTAGTATATGAAAAAAATCAGTTTTTCATCTTTTGTACCTGTTGGAAAAAATATCAAGACTTTCCAAATCTGAATTTCTGTAATTATCAATTTTTTCCATTTAGATTAATTTAACGCGAATACGACGTGAAATGTATCTTCGCCGAATTGGGCGTCGAGCTATCTGAAGGTCTAAATGACTACAATTTCAGCAGAAATGTTTGTTGGGCTTAATCATTATTTTCAAGTCACATATAAATGAATTTCATTTCGATATCTTTTCCAGATTGATCCAAAATGAGCTCACTTCTCATAACCCATCATGTAGACATAATTGGACAATCGATAATTTTATATATTTTGTTATGTAACATAGCATAGCCCTGTATAGAACTGTCGTTAGGTAAAAATATTAAGAATGATATGACAAGAGTGACAGAGACATTGTCAAGAAAAAGCTCTCATCTAAAATCTGTACAAAACGACAGAAATAGCAGTAAAGTAGTGAAGTTCGACTACGTTTATCATTCACAATCAATTCCCGTAAGGGTGGTCCTTCATCAAGCCACGTAGAAACATTTTTGGTCCAATCGAACCGGACGTATTGCCAGCATCCAGAATAAAAATTGTGCAGTCCTCGACAAAAGAAGCATTCCTTCCAATAGTAAGCGTCTGTTCAGATACAGTAGTCTACTCAGCCGTTTAGAATCAAGGCCAACGAAATAGCAAAGCAGCAACGACACAAGTAAAAACTCATTTTTCCTTTTTCCTGACAATCTCCCAACCTATCAAAAAAAAGGGGTATTTCTCGATCTGTGAATACTAATTCTTGTTCATTCATTCATATTATCACGAATTGAAACTTCATAATCACGATGGAAAACGAAGTAAAGGAGTTAAGACAAACACGAGGTAAATTAAAGAGTCAATTAACACGTTTTCAAGCATTCATGAATACAGTAGTAAAAGATAACATAATCGAACTGGAAATAAGATTGAATAAAATCGAATCGGTTTTCGAACAATATGATATTGTACAATCGCGTTTAGAAGTACTAGACGAAAGCGAAGAAGAACAGCGCGAAGAACAAGAAACGGCATTTTATCAAGCAATTGCAAAGGCAAAGGGTCTTTCAGTTGAACTACAATCTCAAAAGGTAACCAACACGCGTAATAATACTCAAATTACTGATGCAATCTCAACAAACACGAACCAGGTAACAAATTTGAAATTACCAACAATACATCTTCCAACGTTTTCAGGAAACTATGATGAATGGATAAATTTTCACGATACTTTCTCACAATTGATTCATGAAAACACGAGTTTGACAAACATACAAAAATTCTATTATCTAAAGACTTCTTTGAAGCATGATGCAGCGCAAATAATTCATTCATCACAAATTTCTGACAACAATTATACAGTAGCATGGGATTCACTCATTAGGAGGTATCAGAATAAAAGAATTATTATTAACACTCATGTCAGAGCAATTTTTGATCTCCCAGTAGTCAGAAAAGGTTCAGCAACATCACTCAGACAACTCACCGATAAGGTTCAACATCATTTAGGTGCACTCAAGAATCTAAAATTGCCCACGGATCAATGGGACATTCTCTTAGTCTACCTAATTACATCAAAATTAGACAATTTCATGAACCTCGAATGGGAAAACTCACTAGAAAATGATGAATGCCCCACGTATGATCAGCTAATTACCTTTTTGAATAAGAAATGTTTCACATTCGAAACTCTCTCGGATAACAATAAAAAATCCAACTACAATACGCAAAGAATAGCAAATAATCAAGGTTGTAAGTTACCGTCACATATAACTTATCAAAGGCAAAGAGGACATGAACACTCACTTCCAGTCACCAATAACGGGCTAAATATATCATGTCATTATTGCAAGGCACCTCATTTCATTCACAATTGTGCAGATTTCATTAAATTGCCAATTAGCAAAAAATACGAAGAAATCAAAAGATTACGACTCTGTAGTAATTGCCTTAGACCTGGTCATTTGAAATGGGCATGTAAATCAGGCAATTGTAAACGATGCAACTTGAATCATAATACTTTACTTCACAATAGCAACCAAGCACATTACTCGAACAATAATTTACAACAAGTTGCCACCTCATCAAATGCGGATATTTCCGAAATCTCAACCAATCTCGTAACAAATACGGAAGAAATAACACCCATACTAACAAGCAACTGTTATAATGCTAACAGTGGTACTCAATCAGAGATCATACCGAGCATTCAATCTACGAACAAACAAGGTAGTTCGAAGGCTCGGCACAAATACATATGAGCACAGAACAGGCAAACAAGGTATTGCAAGGTTCTAACACAAATACACGCGATAATCAGTTAGTTTTATTATCAACAGCCCAAATAATAATTTATGATACACTCGGAAATGCTCACGTTTGCAAGGCTCTCTTGGACTCTGGTAGTCAGAGTAATCTAATCACAGAAGGACTTTCCAAGAAATTGAATTTGCTTTGCGAAGATTCTCGCATACCTATTACAGGAATAAATCAAAATGTTATGACTATCACACAGAAAACAAGAGCCACTATCAAATCTCGATCAACTTCATTCAAATACGATTTAACGTTTTTAGTATTAAACAAGATTACGGAAAAAATTCCGTACACAGAATTCAATGAAAATATATTCAAATTACCGACAGGCATCACGCTAGCTGATCCAGAATTCAATAAACCACAAAATATTGACATTCTTCTCGGAGCTAATATATTTTATGATCTTTTATGTCCGAATCAACTCAAACTTGGGAAAAACAAACCTAATTTACAAGAAACTACTTTAGGTTGGATAGTCACGGGCTCGATCAATTTGCACAAATATTCAAATCGTAACTCATTTTGTAATCTCACGCAAACGATATCAAATGAAATGCTAAATGAATCATTAACAAGTTTTGGAAAACTGAAGAAATTCCGCATAAGAATATTCTGATCAAGGAAGAACAGTATTGTGAAGAGTATTTTGAAAAACGACGAGTCGTAGCTCTGATGGCAGATTTATAGTCAGATTACCTTTTTCAGTACAGATGTCAGATTTAGGCGATTCTGCAACGCTCGCATTGAAACGCCTACACTCTCTCGAGAACAGATTCAAGCGCGATGATAATTTGAGGGCAGAATACACGGAATTTTTAAAACAATATGAATCGATGGGACATATGACATTCATAAAAAATTTCGTCGGAAACATTGAACAGCCCTCGTATATATTGCCACATCATCCGGTAATAAAACCAAGCAGTACGACAACTCGTTGCAGAGTTGTATTCGACGGGTCCGCAAAAACCAATGAAGGTATATCGCTGAATGATTTATTACTTGTAGGTCCTAACGTTCAAGATGATCTTTTCTCAATTGTAACACGTCTCAGGCTACATCAATATGTTTTGAGTGCAGACATAAAAATGATGTTTAGGCAAATAATATTACACCCGGAAGACAGAAAATATCAGCGGATACTATGGCGTTATAACGAATCAGAGCCAATAAAGGTTTACGATCTCAATACAGGGACATACGGGACAGCATCCGCAAGTTATCTCGCAACTAAGGTTTTAGAACAACTCTCATTAGAATTCGCTGAAAAATATCCACGCACATCGAAATTTATGAGACATTCATTTTATATGGACGATTTATTGATCAGTGTTGACACGAAACATGAGGCTTTAGAAATATACGATGAAATAACAAAAATTCTCAATAGCGCTAACCTTCCTTTAAGAAAATGGTGTTTAAATGAAAAGGACATTTTAAATTCGATAGTAGGTAATCAAGAAAATGAAGACAAACTAATACAGTATCACGACAATAAGGAATTGAAAACTTTAGGAATCGCGTGGAATCCAAAATCAGACACATTGAGTTACGCGGTAAATATAAATTTTGATGATAAAACTCTGACGAAGCGCTCAGTATTAGCGACAATATCGAGAATTTTCGATCCGCTAGGTCTAATAGGCCCGGCAACCATTCAAGCAAAGTTATTCATGCGTAAATTATGGCAAAGAGAAATTTCTTGGGACGAATCTTTACCTGCGGACATGGTGAAAGAATGGATCACATTTTTAAAGCAAATTAATTCTATAAATGAAATTGAAATTGAACGGCACGTTCTATGTAGAAATCCTACAAATATTGAACTACACGGTTTTAGCGATTCCTCGGAGAAGGCATATGGTTCATGCATATATTTATGTTCCAAAAACAAACAGGCTTTTATGTGCCAAGTCAAAGGTTGTACCTCAAGGCAAACACACCATTCCCAGATTAGAACTTTTAGCAGCTACATTACTTGCAGAATTAATGCATGTTGTGAGAAAAATACTCGATGTCGAAATATCCAGTAC
The DNA here is from genome assembly GCA_018342105.1 of Gonioctena quinquepunctata. NCBI lineage: Eukaryota > Metazoa > Arthropoda > Insecta > Coleoptera > Chrysomelidae > Gonioctena > Gonioctena quinquepunctata. Next base: position 101,061 of record JAFIRS010002669.1, on the reverse strand, counting down.
TCATTATTATTCTGATTCTATAATAGTATTGGCGTGGCTAAAAATTGATCCAGGCAAATTGAAAACATTCGTTGCAAACAGAGTTACTAAAATTATAGAACTCACCTGTGAAGGAAAATGGAAGCACGTAAGGTCTGCGGATAACCCAGCAGATATTATTTCGCGAGGTATAAATCCTACCGAATTAAAAGGGTCAAAAATTTGGTGGTACGGTCCTGCATTTTTAGTTGAAAATGAAATTTCTTATCCAAATGACATATATGATATAGATATGATAGAAAGTATTCCCGAAATCAAACTGTCGACAATTTCATTAGCAACGACTAAGCATGATTTTGAATTGAATATATTTGATAGATATTCATCGTTAACGAAGCTACAACGTGTAGTAGCCCATTGCATTAGGTTCAAATCAATCACCTTATTGAAGAAAAAAAAAGGTGTTAACTTGACAGTAGACGAACTCGAGAACTCCCTAAGATTATTGATAAGACTGGCTCAAAAAGCTGAGTTCACACAAGAGATGCATGCACTCAAGTTGTCTCGCCCCATACCTAATAACAGTAAACTCATAAGTCTGAATCAATTTTTAGATGGACACGAATTGATCAGAGTCGGAGGTAGACTGGAGCACGCGAATGTATCCTATTCGCAAAAACATCCAATTGTCCTACCTAAGTCTCACAGAATCACAAAGTTGATTGTAGAATTTGAACATTCAAAATACTTACATGCAGGTGTTCAAAATTTACTTTCATTAATAAGATTAAATTTCTGGCCAATTGATGGAAAAAATTTTTAAAGGGTTGTCAAATCATGCATAAAATTTTAAAGTTGTCCTGCACTTCGAAACTGGGAATCTACCGATCACAAGAGTAATTCCAAGCAGGCCTTTTTCAAAGTGTGGAGTTGATTACGCTGGTCCCATCCTCGTAAAGGAAGGAACGTTGCGTAAAACAAAATTAGTCAAGACATACATATGTATTTTTGTGTGTTTTTCAACACGTGCGGTGCATATAGAGTTAGTCAAAGATTTGAGTACAGACAGTTTCCTGAATGCGTTGAAACGTTTCATTGCTAGAAGGGGAAAACCCTCAGAATTATTTTCAGACAACGGTTCAAATTTTGTTGGTGCTAACAATCATTTCATCAAATTACGCAACTTGTTAGCTAACGAAGGTCATAAAGAAAAAATTTAAAAATTTCTTGCTTCGGACAGTATGAAGTGGACGTTTATTCCCGCGAAGTCTCCACACATGGAAGGCATTTGGGAAGCAGCCGTGAAATCGACTAAATTCCATATGAAACGTATTTTAGGGCTCGCTTCAGTTAGTTATGGAGAAATGTACACGGTGTTGACACAGGTCGAGTCTTGCCTCAACTCCAGACCCCTCTCACCCCTCTCATCCGATCCTAATGACTACCTACCTCTCACTCCTGCTCATTTTTTAATTGGAGACACGTTGGCTGCTGCACCACAGAAGAACGTTCAGGATTTAAATATGAACAGACTATCCAGATATCAGAAGACACAGCAGTTGTTTCAAGAATTTTGGTCTAGATGGTCAAGAGATTATCTCACCCAGTTGCAGCAGAGAAATAAATGGCAAACCACCTCAGCTGATCCCAAAGTAGGTGATTTGGTCATTCTGAAGGAGGACAATATTCCACCACTACGCTGGCCTATGGCTCGCATTGTTGAAGTTCATCCAGGGGCTGATAAGGTGACACGTGTAGTGTCTGTAAAGGTGTCCAGTGGAAATGTTTTTAGACGTTCAATAAACAAAATTTGTTTTTTACCAATGTAGAGGCTATTGATGTAATGAGCATTTCTAAATGTTAGTTTTTGAATATTTCATTTAGTGCATCAATTTATGTATATTATGTTAAGGCATTTTTTCTCTATTGAAAGTGAATCTTTCAAGGTGGGCGGCCTATGGACAATCGATAATTTTATATATTTTGTTATGTAACATAGCATAGCCCTGTATAGAACTGTCGTTAGGTAAAAATATTAAGAATGATATGACAAGAGTGACAGAGACATTGTCAAGAAAAAGCTCTCATCTAAAATCTGTACAAAACGACAGAAATAGCAGTAAAGTAGTAAAGTTCGACTACGTTTATCATTCACAATCAATTCCCGTAAGGGTGGTCCTTCATCAAGCCACGTAGAAACAATAGTAGCAAGAAAATTATGTAGGTGAAGTACTTAACGAATAAATACAGCGCCCAAAGGCAAACGCTCTGGTAATCAATATAATCGAACATGTTCAGTGAATTTCAGTCGACTCGCAAAGCTGTTGTGCTAACATAGGCTCAATCAAATGATCCATCAATTGTTGATTTATGAAATTCATATCGAATGAAAAAACTGTATCAGTTGGGAGAACATTAGTTAACGAATTATTTTTTTTTTTTTTGAGGCATTCTGCTTTATCAGACATTTCGTGAAAGTGACCAGAGAAGACAATGCAGAAGTACTCTGCGACCGAGGACAACATCGCCCAAGTTCCAGAAACCTGGTAGAGGACCAAATCGCCAAAACCAGCCATAATTTTGAGAATTCCAAGGACCAGGGACGGACTCGCCCAAATCCCATTGGAGTAGGATAAGAAAAAGCAATAAAAATCATCATATTACTGTGAGTTATTTTTGCTCTCCTTTAGTGCATTTTCCTATTTTTATTTGTAGTCGTATATTTGCTATTTCCACATAATACTTTCGTTTATTTAATTTTTCACGAATTCCAAGAATTATGTTTTGAATTTATTTTATGTCAGAAACCGATATAAATAATTTAGCCGATTTATTTCAAAACTCGCTAACTACCGGAAATTTAGTTGAACCTATCAATATGGCACGCCCAGTAGATTATCAACTTTTGAAATTGTATGTTGACGTGATTCCAAGTTATGAAGGAAACCCAAATACATTAGTTATTTTTTTGGACAGTTGCGAAAACTTAATAACAACTTTTTATGATCAAGCTCAACCTCAAATCAATACATACATTTTGCGAGCTATCATTGGCAAGCTAACTGGTGGGGCTCTCGGCCTCATTGGTTCACGAATAGAATTGAAAACTTGGGAAGAAATTAAAAATGCTATTGAACTCAGTTGCGGAGATCAGAGAAATATAGATTGTTTGATACAAGATTTGATTGCTTTATTTCCATTCGAAAATGAAGCTCCTTATAATTTTGGTATGCGTTGCCAGGACGCAAGAAGCCTCATTATGTCAAAATTAATATCATCAGGTTTGAACGTAGCTGAAGTAAACATCAGGCTCAAAAATTACAGTGATTTAGCTCTGAAAACATTTATTGAAGGTTTAAGTGGTCAACTCCAAAATAATGTGCGACTTAGAATTCCCGATAGTTTAGAAAAAGCCATGTCTCTTGTAATAGCGGAAGAAAATTGTCTCTATAGTCAACATAGAGGAAATTCCTCGAATTCACAAAAGAACTTTCAACAATCAAATTTTCAGAGATCACCATTTCAGAATAATTATCAAAGACCATCCTTCCAAAATAATCCCCAGAAACCACCCTTTCAAAATAATTTTCAGAAGTCACATTTTCAAAACAACTTTCGAAGGCCAGCAATACCCCATCAGACACAATTCAGACCAAATAATTTCCCGACCCAAAAACATCCATACTTTCTATCAAGACCCAATCAATATCAAAACCAACCATAATCGATGAATCAAAATAAGCCAGAACCCATGGACTCTTCGTCCGGTTACACCCGAATGCAACCCCGAAAAACATGGACTTCAACCGAATTATTTCTACAAGATGTCAATCGACCCGAAAGTCAATTTGATCCAAACAATTTCGAATAATCAGAAAATTCTACGAACACTGAATATCTAACAAATGAAGAAACAGCTTATTTCCAAGAAAACAATTATCAGCCTTATAATGTAAATGATGAACTCGAACAATATCCTGACCTACCGTACTCGCAACAAGACTATGAACACGATCCGCAGATATCAAATTCCGCTCATACAAATTTTCACTTGGAGACTTCACACGATCCCAATATAATCAACTTGAATCTTATGAATATAAAAGCAAATTTACCACACATTTTTATTCCTGAACTGAAAGCAAATTTTTTAATTGATACATGGAGTACCAGTAGTCTGATGAATCCAAACTTAGCTAGGAAATTTTAAACCCAATTTATTCTCAATGAAGATTTCAATATACAAACTGCCCATGGCATGAGCTATCACAATGAAGTTATAAATATCCCAATTTTCAGAGTTAGTGGCGTACATGAATTTCATTTATTTAAGTTCAGTGAAAAATACGATGGACTGATTGGTATTGATCTGCTTCATCAGCCCAATGCTTCTCTAATTATGGGTACCGAATCCGTTATCACTCCATTTGTCGAAATTCATATTATTTACGAATGCGAGAAGTCAGAAAAAGCAAACAATTGTTTCGAAATTGCAAACTACAATTTGTTGGTTTCCCCAAAAGCATCAAAAGTAGTCAAACTACCCGTGAATCGGAAGGAAAATCAAATACAAACGTGGATGCCCTGTCTCGAATTACCATAAATGCCTTAGAAACTGAATCAATTATTAACAACCCCAGAGATATCGTCCAAGAAACCCTATATTACCTTCGACAGCTTGCTGAACACCCAGTTCAAGACAAAAATCCCAAGACATCACAAGAAATTGATAAACGCATAGAAAATACTATTCCATGCGACAGGCCAACAACGTCACAAAACATAAACAAACCTGAAAAAACTATTGAGATCATTTCAGATATACAAATCGAACCTCGGAACAATATCGAAAATAATGACACTAGGTCATCGACTCAACATTCCACTATCAACGAAACGACGAATAACGAAATAAAAATTTTAGATAAAATCATCAATAATAAGGTCAATCGAATTTTGGTTTTTCCTCAACCTTATCATAGATTGAAAATTAACTCTGAAAACTACTTACACCATAAAATAATCACCCTCGAAATTCCAGAAAATATTAACGAAGATCTCATAATTGAATTTCTGATAGACTACACCACATCTGATTAAACGTATGTATGTATTTTCACACTGATCATCTTTACAATAGCTTCAATAGAACATACATTCAACATTTTCCGCAAAACGGACCAAAAGTGATAAAATGTACAGAACTAGTTATTACCATCACCGATAAAGACGAACAAATTCTCCTTATGAAAAACCATCTCGAAAGTAAGACAAATCCTCGTGTTATCAGTGAAACTTTAGAAAGACTTGATCGCAACTATTATTGGATAGGTATGAAAAAATCAATCACAGAGTATATCAATACGTGTGAAATCTGTCAGCGTACTAAGTACGCTTCAAAAGCGTTTCAAATCATTCACGTAGATCTTTTGTCTTATGACAAGCCTACCAAATACAAGGAAAAACAGCCATTCATATAAGTCAAAGTCTCATTAAGTATTTTTCAGCTTTCGGAATCCCAAAAAAAAAAATTGTTATTGATCACGAAACAGAATTTCCAAAACCGTAATAAGAAAAATAATAAATTTCTTGGCCCATACGAAATCACAAACATTTTAGACATGAATCGTGTCGAAATCACTAGTAAACTGAAAAAAAAAATAGAAAAGAAATAGTGCACATCAAAGAGTTGAGAGAACCCCCTCTTGTTACAGGTGCTTCGTCTACGCAAGTAGTGAACTGACCTACCCTAAATTCGATGACCTTTCCAAAAACCCTGGTTTACTTACTCTCAAACTTGGCAATGCCCAAAATGAAATTGATTATTGGTCTTTTGTTCAAATATTCGATATTACCAATATTGTCGAAGAATTTCAGTCTCCCCGAATGAAATTTAATAATTTAATAACTCTACTGGAGAACAATGTTCAGAACAAAACTGAACACCTCCTCAAAATGGAATATTGTAATTCATATCATTTAGCAACAAATCTTGAAAACAAAACATCACTTCAAATAAATCAGCTGAACCCTGCAAATAATCAGCCCCGACCGAAACGTGGCCTCATAAATGGTTTTGGATCTATCATTGAAACAATCACTGGAAATCTTGACGAGGAAGATGCTGAGTAGTATAATGAAGCAATCAATAGACTCTCAAATAATCAATTCAAAATTAAAAATATAGTAAATGAGCAAATAACGCTTCTTCAAAATTCTATGTATATTTTCAATAAAACCACTCAAACTCTTGCTCACAACCAATTAGCTCTCCAACTCCAAAATATGGAAACATATCACTATTTTCTGATAAATATTTTGATAAATCAAATAATTGTAGCCTTTCAAACGATGTCTGATATACTTGAAAAAATCGACATTGCCATCACTTTTTCCAAACTCAACATACTTCACAATTTTAAAGTTGAACCAAATGAACTGCTTGAAGAAGTCAAATCAGTAAGTTACCGCTTATCGGAAAACAAACTACTTTTTGAACCAAAATTAAAAAACATACTCAATTTCGAGAAAATTATAGAAATCAAAAGTTTTTCGAAAGGAAATCAAACAATATTTGTCATTGAAGTACCAATTGTGGAAAAAGAAAGCTACGACAATTTTCACCTTTATCCCTCACCAATCTTGCGAGAAAAAACCACTATTTTACCACAATCGGAAATCCTCATCCTCAATGAGCAAAATTGAATGCCACTCCACTCTGAATGCCAAGAAATCCAACCCAAAGAATTTCTTTGCCATGAAACTACCCCGATCCGATTGAAAGAAGACGATAAGCCATGCGAAGTACAATTATTGAGATTCTCCAACAGTGTTTCCAACTGCAAGCCTATTTCAACCGGAATTGGCGAATTGAAAATACAGAAGATCGAACGAAGCAAATGGATCATCATTTCACCAGAACTGGTGATAGTCAAACAAAAGTGCGGACTCAATGAAAACAATGTACCTCTGCAAGGAACTTACGTACTAGAACTCCAACCCCAATATGTAGTGCAGGTGAAAGACTTCCAAATACGCAGTTACCAAAATTCGCGAAGTGACTTTTAAGACATTGAACTGCCAAAACTGAATATTGACATATACAAAAATGAAAATTCTCAAATCAACTTCAAACCTCTGCAATTGAACGGAATCAACCTAGATGAACTGAAACACATCAAATCCTCTTTAGAAGTGCAACATAAAAAACTTGACGGACTTTTAGAGAACCCGGTTCACTCCAACAACATTAGTGTCTGGACTATTATTATCTATATTTTAATTTTTATTATAATGGTGTACGTTCCAGCCCACTTTTATCTAGAAAAGATCAAGAAAGGAAGACAGCCACAGCCACACAGAACTGCAAGAGATCCCCAGAAGCACATGTCCAAATCCTGTTGCAACCCCCAGGATTTCACTCTAAGGGCGGAGGAGTTATGGAAAGAGCTGTTATGCAGGATCCCACGATTCCAGCAGGAGTCAGCAGGAGTTAGACACCTCACCGACTTCAATAAAACCAAGAGAAGAGCATTCTCTCGAGCTTTTTGCTACTAGCCTTTGAACAATTAACTTGTATTTCATGTACTAAAAGTTCCTTCTGAAATAAAATTGTTTTTTAAAAAGTCATTTTCCCAAATCGAACTTATTTTTCGTTCATAGAATCGGTAAAAGGTGGAATGTGTAGTACTTCACTCCATGTTCCTACCAAGAATTCGAAAGGTAACTTCAATATATTTTATAGACTCATTGGATCATCCTGAAACAGAATCCATGTTTGTTGGTCGGTACCGTTTTTGCCTTCGAATGAAAATCAAGAATTCCTACAAAACAACCACATCCACATTTTTTTTTTCTCTGCCAATTCAGTCATTCGTGAGTCTTACTCATTTCACATGAGTAAAAACCAGCATGATCACACAAAAGTTTCTATCGCAAGTACAGTTACGACTAGGAATAACTTCATGCATTTTGAATTTTTCGCACTGTTACTTCAGATTGACAGTAATTTTCTGAAGGCAGTGTCTATATTGTTCTTACGAATAGTACAGTAACATAAATTAGAGTGAGATAAAATACACAAGTCACTCCTGCCTTTCTCTTTTAAACTTATTTCTTGGTTTCTCATATTCGATTTCAGGAGACAAAGGACCACTATTAGAGTATTAGAGCAATTTGACTAATTCATACATTCCACCGTACTATGTGTACATCTACCACATGTAATTGTGGATGGAAAACTGTCATCAACACATCCAGCTCATTGTGGTAAAAATTAATTTCAGGTTTCTCTCCATTGGAAATATTCACAAACTTACCCTTTGAGAGAATTATCATTTAGAAAAAGATTTGAACAATAACTACTACTGATTAGCAGCATTTTTCAGGACGATGACACTTTTCAGGAAAAACGGACTAGGAATAATAACGCTTCTCAACAGAGCGTTTATGGAATCATTTCAGAAACTTTCGAATGGTGAATTGATAACCAATGAAAATGCTTCTGTAGATTTTATATTGACGAAAAAAAAAATCATTTCCATGCGAACAAATTCTTGGGAAATTCAAGTCAAATCTAAGATTCATGAATCCGCTATGAATTCTATGTTTAAATGGAAAAGGTGATGTCGAGTGTGACATTTCATTTGGTAAGTGGTCTTTCATAAAAAAAATATTTTTTATTCGTGTTTCGATCCTCCCTGTATACCAAACTTCTGATAAAAATATCGCAATCTGGATCATATTCATTTTAATTCGCTCACTAAACTGTTCTTGCCATTCTTCATGAGCAGATACAGGAGGTTGAAACACCATCGTTCTCTGGAGTTGAACAGATATATCTCTTGAAATACCTGATACCGATATACATAACCCTGAAGTAATAGTCTTATTTTTGCCAGTCCTCAGAGCATACCAAATTATGAATCAATTGATATGTATATGTTCACTATCGATAGTCTTTACCCATAACTACTCTCCAATTATAATGGTATGTCCATACCGAAGAAACAGAGTAACATTTTGTTGCTGGTTGCTTATTGAAGAAACAGAAACAACAATAGAATTATCGTAAACAATCTGTCCACACCATTCAAACAGTATCATCACGTTGCTTGAACAAATGATGTTTGGTTTACATCAGTGTGGTGTATTTCAATATTCGTAAACAATGAGGTTCGAAGATGTTTTCTAAGCAGCAGTGGCTGCAATCGATAATATTCTGAAAATACACAAAAAAAAGTCCGTGACTTGGTCAACTCTTTCAAAATGGAAGACACGTACACCTAATGAGTTTATTGAAAAAACTTTTTAATATTATAAACATATTTACAGTGGAATGAATAGCCCTGGTTGGTTACTGTATAAAATTAGCACTCAAATTCAAAAGGAAGACACGACCTATAGATTGTTTACACTTTCTTGCGACGGGAGATCCATATACTTCCCTGATGTACCTATTAGGAATCTCCAAAAAAGCACAAGTGTTGAATTATCAGTCCTAACAAAATCGATATATATTCAACTACGAATATACATATACATTGATTTGACTTTACCTGGAAGAATGCTTATTTTATGGAAATATCTGGTCTCGGAGAACGAAAATGAAATTATATTTTTTCTTGTCAAAAATTGTCAATATATTTATTTCTTATAAACAGCAACTAGAAACATATATAGTGCGAATAATATATAAAACTCCAACATTTCTCCCACCCAGTAATTGCTCATATTCGGAGCTGTATGGGGTCGGCTTAAGAATAGCCCCATGGTAAATCCTGCCTGTCGTAAGAGGCGACTGAAAGGATAACCGTAAGTGGAAGATGGTCTCATCGCCCGGTGAAATACCACCATATCGACTTTGTGTGCTGTGAAATGGATCATTCCATGTTTCAGTGTTCGGTCGATACTTTCCGGTCTCCCTCTTTCCTTTTCCCCAATTCCTCCTTTATTTTCAGGTGCATCCTAATAGTAATAATGATGAAGTCTCCTAGAGTAAAACACTCCGGAAGCAAAATACCTCTCCATTTGGATTTCTGGGCGAGAGGTACTCGAGGGGACTCAACATTGAAGAATAATTTTTGCAACATCCGCGGACTCAACAAGAACATCAATGACGTCCACCATCACCTACAGACGAAAAAACCGGATATTCTGGCTCTAACAGAAACACAAGTGAACTCGTCCACCAACAAGGTCCATATGCTTTGTCCTGGTTACGAACTCCATTCTCGATTCAGGTTCAAAGGTGGAGTCTGCCTTAACGCTAAGGCTAACCTTTCATGCCAGCGTGAAGAGAGTTTGGAACCGAAAGACTTCGATGTGATGTGGTTCAAGCTATCTGATACCGAACTGACTAAGTTCCTCTGCTGCCTTTACCTATCACCTAATGAACCTTCATATAACGACCTCTTTGAGTTTTTATCACTCAAACTGGACTACATTCAGGAGAACCATCCAACAGCTGAAACCATAATCATGGGAGACTTTAATGTACATAACGCTGCCTGGCTCAAATTCTCTAACAAAACAGATGATGCGGGTCGTCAAGCCGAGGCCTTCACCATCACTCATGGTCTAGAACAACTGGTCGAGCTATCAACCCGCATCCCTGATGTCAACAACCAGTCTGCCAATACACTAGATCATTTCCTCACCACCAATCCTGACCCGTATAGAATGGAAGTTTGTGCCCCACTTGGAAACTCTGATCACACCCTCATCTCCACAACATGCTCTTTCCATTTACCATCGAGCTGCACAATACCACCCCGTCTCATGTGGCATTTCAATTCGGCCGACTGGGAAGGTCTTCGTATGTTTTTCTCAGCGTTTCCATGGAAGAGAGTTTGTTTCTCTTCAGTGAATCCAACACGATGTGCTGAGACAATTTCCGAAATCATCATGTTGGGGATGTAAACCTACATACCGAATACCGAAAGAAGAACATCATTCGATAAGACCTGGTTTAACAGAAACTGCTCTAGAGCTGTGGCTTCCAAACAGGCAGCATACCATCGATGGCTGGAAAATCGAGGCCCTGAGACCAGAGCAGATATGTCGAGGCTAGAGGCATATGCGATGAGACAATAGAATGCTCAAAAGATGCCCACAAAGCCAAAATAAGATCAAAACTTGCTGAATGTCCTAACGGATCCCGTTCATTTTGGTCTTTCGCCAAAGCTGTGGGAAGAAACTTCACTTCCAGCTCATTTCCTCCTCTAACCAAAGGAGATGGAACACTAGCAACGACTGCCCAGGAAAAAGCCAATATCTTTGCGCACCTATTTGCTGGAAATTCCACTCTGGATTCATCGGGAAAACAACCCCCGAACATTACACCTATCGACAGTCACATGCCCGAGATCACCTTTCGCCAACGTACTATCAGAAAGATTTTGCTGGGTCTCAACACCAACAAAGCCTGTGGATCTGACGGAATCCCGCCGATTGTTCTCAAGAAATGTGCCCCCGAACTAACACCTGTTCTTTGCAAGTTGTTCAACCACTCTTACAATTTGGGGGTATTTCCGTCCAATTGGAAAATTGCAATGGTACAGCCAGTCCCTAAAAAAGGCAAAAAGGCCCTACCTAGCAACTACAGACCTATCGCACTGCTATCTATTATTTCAAAGGTCATGGAAAAAGCCATCAACATCGAGCTCATGAAATATCTGGAAGACTCAGGAATTGTCAACGATAGGCAATATGGCTACCGCCATCAGAGATCAACTGGTGACCTGCTCGCTTACGTCCCACATATATGGCAGCTATCTATTGAAAAGTATGGAGAAACTTTAGCTGTGGCATCAGATATCTCCAAGGCGTTCGATCGAGTTGGGCACCAGGGACTCCTCGCCAAGCTTCCGTCTTATGGCTTGCCCCCTCAGCTGTGTTCTCTGCTTGCTAGTTTGCTAGTTTTCTCTCAAACAGGTCTCTCCATGTAGTGGTCGATGGAGTTTCATCTGACACTCTACTCATAAATGCTGGTGTTCCGCAAGGATCTATTCTCGCACCAACACTATTTCTACTTCACATCAACGACCTGTTGAAAGCAATTCCATGTCCAGTACACAGCTTTGCCGATGGAAGTACCCTCCATAGTGCTTTCTCTTCCAGGGCCCCTATATCAGCCCGTGAAACCAGAAATGAACGAGGAAGAAATGTTAATAATATAAATATGGACTTAGCAACAATTCTCGAGTGGGGATCTAATAACTTGGTAGAATTCAATGCAAACAAAACACAAGCATGTCTTTTCTCTAGAAAAGTCGATCTCACTGTGCCTAACATAACTTTGTCAGGAGTAACCATACCACTGAAGTCATCCATATCGATGCTTGGTATTACTATCAGCAATAACCTTTCCTGGGAAAATTACGTGAGGTCCATTGCCAAAAGTGCATCCCAAAAACTTGGTTTTTTGTTTCGTGCCAAGAGCTATTTCACCCCCACCCAGCTGCTTATGATCTATAAGGCACAGATCCGACCTGTCCTGGGATACTGTTCCCATATATAGAGCGCGGCACCTAAACATATCCTGATGCTATTGGATTCTGTTCAAAAAAGGGCAATTCGTCTCGTCGGTGATGCCTCGCTTACAAACTCGCTCACTTGTCTGGAACACCGTAGAAAAGTTGGCGATTTGTCTCTATTTTATAGATATTTTCATGAGCGATGCTCTTCTGAAATATCAACAATTGTTCCTGCTTTGGCAGTCTCTTCGAGACTAACCAGTCAAGTTCAGTCATCACACCCCTTCGTGGTCACTTCGGAGACCTGCAGAATATCACTTTCCAAAGACTCGTTCATCCAACGAACAGCGAGGCTTTGGAAGTCATTGCCTAGGGAGGTGTTTCCCGAGGCATACAACCTCCAGAAATGTAAGAAGAACACCAACTCCTACCTTCTTTCCCTTGGTTCCCACGATGTTCTCCGAACATTACAGGATATCCCTTTTCGTGGAAACCAGAACATGAAAAAAAAAATATTAACAATAACTTCCTTCTTTGCTATCCTTCTGAACAGGTAGGATGCAGAACCTGGGAACTGGTCTTCGAAAAACGGTCTTTTTCGCGGTCATCACGTCGACTATACGAATCTTTCCATCTCTCGCAGGATATAAATTCACCACTATGCCTTTGAGCCAACAATTCCTGGTTGTATTTGGAGCAGAAATTAGTTCAACATCCCCCAATTTGATGGATTTCTGTTCTTTGTGCCACTTGGTCCGTTTTGTGAGTAAGAGTATATATTCACGGGACCATCGTTGCCAAAAGAAATCGGAAATTTTCTGGGCTGCGTTCCATTTCGTCAACAGATTAAGATTCTTCTCTTTTATTTCAGCACATGGTAATGTGGCATATGACCGCCCTATCAGGAAATGATTCGCAGTTATTGCCTCAGGATCATTTGGATCAATCGACACGTGAGTCAGTGGTCTTGAGTTGATATTACTCTCTATCTCGGCGAAAGTTGTTCGAAGAACATATTCTTGAGGATATCTCTCTTTCAAAACCTCCTTGAGGTTTTTCTTTATGGATCAGATCAATCTTTCCCACGCACCACCCATGTGCAGAGCTGAAGGGGGATTGAAAGTCCATTTTGTTTTATTCAATGTACAGAATGCTTTGATTTCTTCTTGATTTAATCTCCCAAGATTTTCAGCCAACTTCTTTTTAGCACTTTTGGAATTAAGTCCATTGTCGCTGTACATTTCCTCTGGAAATCCTCTTCGGCAACCGAATTGTTCAAATACATGAATGAACCCATCAGTGCTCAGGTCGTGTGCTATTTCTAGGTGAACTGATCGGATTACCATAGAAGTGAATAAAACTCCATACCTCTTTTCGTGAGTTCTTTGAATGGTCACTTCAATAGGCCCAAAATAGTCTACACCAGTTTCGATGAACGGTCTGATAGTTGGCTCAAGTCTACAAACTGGCAATCAACCTATAATTGGAACAACTGGAAAATTCCTATTTTTGCAAATTCGATAATTCGCCCAACAACTTCTAACTGCTTGTCGAATTCTGATTATACAATACTTCTGTCGAAAATTGTTAACAACAATTTCTTGGCCGTGGTGGTTGACAAGTTCATAATGATATTTGATTATAAGTCTGGTTATACCATGTTTTGGGTTCAATACGATAGGTTTTTTTCATAAAATCACATAGATGTGCATTGTTTATCCTCCCTCCATGTTTCAATAATCCATCTGTCTCGTCGTCAAAACAATCAAGAGCGTACAATTTATTTGAAGATTTCAGTTATCTTTTTGATTTCAGAGTGCACATTTCTTCAGGATACGATTCCAATTGTACCTTCTTCAATAAGAAAATTTCAGATTTTTCCAGTTCCGAAGCATCAAGTTCACCACTTCTTCTGTTCTTCCTACAATTTTCAATGAATCTGAAAATCCATGCTGTCGACCGTAATAACTTCTGCCATTTGTTGAAGTATTTCAGATTTGGTATATCGGCTTTTATTTCAATTTGAACACAAACGAAATTTTCACGAATTTCGAATTCTTCTTCATTGACAATTGTAGAAGTTTCTTCTTGAAGCTATTGATCGGACTATTTCCAGAAATTCGGGACCATTAATCCATCTACCACATCTTGAAAAGTCAGTCTGACCATAGCTTTTTGTTGCTTCATCAGCGACAGTATCTCTGGATTTCACATATCTCCATTCAAGAACGTTGGTTAGTTCTTGGATTTCACCAAGACGTTGTGCCATTAACATCTTGAATCGTCTCGCTTCAGAACGAATTCAAAACAGGACGGTTTTGGAATCAATCCAATAGAACGTATTAGAGATATTTAGTTCCATAGATTTTTTTAGGCTCGCGCTGGGTCGTCCTCCTATCAAAGCTGCCTGTAGTTCTGGGCGTGGTATTGATTAGGGTTTCGAAGGTGATACACAAGTTTTCGCATTTGAAAAGTTTACTTCAACATTTTCATTATGTTGCCATCGTAAATACGCTATACTGGCGTATGCGTTTTCGGATGCATCAGTGAAAATATGTAACTGAAGGTTACTAGAATGTCTATCCATCGGACAGTATTGTCGAGAAAGTTTGAATTGAATGATATTTTTCAGATCATCAATCCATTTTGTCCATTTCAAATACAGTGTTTCGGAAATTTCATCATCCCAGTGTAATCTACTTCGCCATATATCTTGAAGTAGTATTTTTCCCTGAATTATGAAATATGCAAGGAACCCGAGTGGATCAAAAACCGACATCACTACTTTTGAAACGTCTCTTTTTGTCGGTTGTCTTTCATTTTCACTTGCAATCTATTTTAAACTAACTTCTCGATGTGCTAGAGACTTGATACTTTGAACATAGCTCAGAACTGTATGGCGATGCAATATCAACTCGCTTTCTTGTCTGTCGGTCTGTCTGTTCGGAACAAATTTTGCATTTGATTTTAAACTAACTTCTCGATGTGCTAGAGTCCTGATACTTTGAACATAGCTCGGAACTGGATGACGACGCAATATTAACTCGCTTTCTTGTCTGTCGGTCTGTCTGTTCAGTACAAATTTTGCAATCGATTTTAAACTAACTTCTCGATGTGCTAGAGACTTGATACTTTGAACATAGCTCGGAACTGGATGACGACGCAATATTAACTCGCTTTCTTGTCTGTCGGTCTGTCTGTTCAGTACAAATTTTGCAATCGATTTTAAACTAACTTCTGGATGTGTTAGAGACTTGAAACTTTGAACATAGCTCGGAACTGGATGACGACGCAATATTAACTCGCTTTCTTGTCTGTCGGTCTGTCTGTTCAGTACAAATTTTGCAATCGATTTTAAACTAACTTCTGGATGTGCTAGAGACTTGAAACTTTGAACATAGCTCAGAACTGGATGACGACGCAATATTAACTCGCTTTCTTGTCTGTCGGTCTGTCTGTTCAGTACAAATTTTGCAATCGATTTTAAACTAACTTCTGGATGTGTTAGAGACTTGAAACTTTGAACATAGCTCAGAACTGGATGACGATGCAATATTAACTCGCTTTCTTGTCTGTCGGTCTGTCCGTCTGGTACAAATTCTGCAGTCGGTTTGGGTGCCCTACCATGACTTTGCAGTGTATTTGCCAGACAGTTTGATCCCAATATTGTTGGTGTCTTCTTTTTATCCACTCGTCGATAAGGGTCCTGCATCGGTTTTTGCTAATTCCATGCATAGGTTCTGGCCCTGTGAATAGCGTTTCAGTTTGCATTAGCTCTGAGGTTGTTCGAGTACTCTTTCCTTTGATGGGGATGACCAAGTCATCTGCATACCCTTGATAGTAATACCCCTGGTTATTCAGAGAAATTAGCAGTTCATCAACAACCATGTCCCACAGAAGGGGGGAGAGTTTGCCCCCCTGTGGGGTACCTCTGGCAATTTCAACCTGCTCTGATTCCTCGAACATGTTGGCTTGGACCAGTCTATTGTGAAGCATTGAGTGTATCCACCTGCAGGTGGTTTCATCAATGCCTCTTCGAGTGGCCGCAGAGACCATACTTTCAAAGGAGGTGTTGTCGAAGCCTCCTTCGATGTCTAAAAAAGTGCATAGTGCAATTTCTTTGTTTACTAGAGACTCTTCGAGCCTTGAAACAAGCTGATGAAGTGCTGTCTCGCAGGATTTTCCTATTAGAAAGGCATGTTGGTTTTGATGTTGAGGCCGTTCTACAAGAGCGGTTCCCCTTATGTCTCTATCTATCAGTTTTTCTAAGCCTTTCAGAAGAAATGACGATAGGCTTATTGGTCTGTATGCCTTTGCCTGGTCGTATGAGTCCCGTCCAGGTTTTGGAATAAAGACCACGTTTACAGTTTTCCAGGTTTGAGGTAGCCATCCCAATGCTGGGCTCAGCCTGTACAGTCTGCACAGTCCTGGTGCTAGATATTCAAATCCACTCTGAAGTAGTATGGGAAACACTCCATCTGGGCCCGGAGACTTGTAGGGCTTGAAGGAGTTGATTGCCCACAATACTTTTGAGTGAGTTACCGTTCGTTTAGCCACTTCCCAGTCTGACACTTTTGCCCTCAAATGAAGGTTTGCAGGGATTTCATACCTGGGGTTTTGGTTTGTGGTGACAGTGGATCCTGGGAAGTGTGTATGGAGCAAGAGTTCAATAGTTTCCTTCTCAGTGTTGGTGTGATTGCCGTTGAGTTTTTTGAGAGTCCCCAACGGTTTGATGGGGTTTTTGGAAAGGATGCGATGGAGTCTCGCTCTTTCTGAGGTTTGTTCTATGTCCTCACAGAACTTCCTCCATGACTTTCTTCGTTCCCCTCTGATTTTTTTTGTTGTATTTTGTGAGAGTTTTGGAATAATCCTCCCAGTCACCAGTTTTTTTCGCACGATTGAATAGTTTGCGCGTTTAATTTCTAAGATATGTGAGTTCGGTGTTCCACCAGCTCACTTTACCTTTAGTGGTGCTGCGCTTTAGAGGGCAGTTGTTATGATATGACGTTATTATGGCCTCCTGTAACATTAGGGAGGTTTGCTCTATTTCATGAATCGTATTTGAGTTAGGTTTGACATTTTTGAAATTTGTGAGATTTGTCCTGAGTTCCTCCCGGTACCCCGGCCAGTTGGTTTTTCTGGGATCCCGACACATTACTGCAGGTTCATTGGCATAGCCAATCTCCACATGTATGTGTCGGTGATCTGAGTTTAAAAGTTCCTCAGATACTGCCCATTTGCCGACGTGTCGAACCACCAAAGGAGAGCCCAAAGTGATGTCAATGATTTCCCGTCTGTTACAGGTTACGAAGGTTGGCTCATTGCCTCTATTAAGTACTTCCAGGTTACTGGAGACAACAAATTCAAGCAATGACTCACCTCTTGTGTTCGTGTCGGTGCTCCCCCACACTGTGTTATGGGCGTTTGCATCGGCTCCGATGATAAGCTGGAGTTTGTGGTCCTCACAGTGTTTAACCAAGGCCCTCACTTGTTCTGATGGTGGAGGGCTTGTTGAGTCATAAGGCATGTAGACGGAGGCTGGTACTATGTTTCTCTCTACTCCGTCCTTGATGTAGGTCGTCTTGATTGCAGTTATGTCCCTGCAACAGAATTCTATCAGATTCAAGACTTTCAAATCATTCCTGGCAATAATGCAGGATCTGGCGTTTCCACAGTTCAGATTATAAATAAGTTTACCCTTTGATGTTCTGAGGCCTGATACTCGCCCTTTGACCAGCCATGTTTCTTGTATTAGGGCCACGTCGGCGTTGCCCTGTGCAAATATTCTGCACAGGGTTGCACTAGCAGCCTTACTATGCTGCAGGTTGGCTTGAACTGCCCGCAGCATCAGGAATGTTCCTGTTCCGGCTAGCTAGCTTGCAGTTTACCTGCGTTAACCCCTGGAATGCTTCCATTCCCCTGGCTTGCTGGTTCTTCAAGGAGGTCTCGTCGATTTGAAAGACAAGAGTTAGACCCGATGCCTCCTCTTGTCTCTTGATGACAAGCCATTCTTCAGTATCTATCCCCATGTTCTGGGTTTTGATGAGCTGGAGAATCCTTTTGGTTTCCATTTTACCAAATGGCTTTGGAATCCATCCACTACCTTGGAGGTATTCAGGATGTCCTTGGCTAGCCCTACTTTTAGGACAGCCCCCTCCCAAGGTATCAGTCCGGGGATACTCTCGAGTAGCCAGGATTTAGCGGTTCCATCCGAGCATGTCAGGACCAGCACGCCCTTGTGGACGTGGCTGTTCCTGAAGTTTGGACCCTTACCCGGCTCACACTTGAAGATTTCCCCGGTGGTAATTGCTTCCTGCAGGAGAATCCCTTGGTCGTCTGATAACTGGTGATCTGGATAACTCTCCAGAGCAACAGCCAGCTTCAGACCTCTTGTGACCTTCCTATAGCTGCCCTGCTCAGTTGGGTTAACTTGGGCAGATACAGCTACTGGTTGGTCGGATCTAGGTTTCTTCACCTTTGCAGTGCTCTACGTGAAAGAGGGTTGACTTCTCTGTGAGCGGTCCCTCTTCTTGTTCGGAGTTTCTGGCTGCCTGCTGCTTCCAGCGATGGTGGGAGTTCATTCAGGGAAGCCAGTTTTTGCTTCTGGGTGTGGATCGCGTCGGTTGCTTCGGCGTTTCCTGGGTTTAATTTCTTCCCCGGCTGCCTTGGCCTCCGAGATCCGCACCTGTCTTCTAGCAGCTCCTGAGAGCTTCCTACGCGCCAGGTGTAAACGATTTACATCTGACGCGACGTGCCTCAGGGCAGGTGTTTCTGGAGGTTTAGCGGAACTGCCACTGCCTCCAGAGAGTTTCCTGTTCTCTGTTTCCGGGAGTTCCTCAGTAGGTGTTTGACCATCTGCTGATCCCTTCTTGGTTGGGTTTGCGGTTTCTGGTGCCGAGTGCGATTCAACTGGAATCTCCTGGACTTCCATACCCGCTAGCGGTGTTGGGTCTTCTTCAACTGGAAGTTCCCCAGGGTTGTTTTCCTTTATGGTTTCCATTTTGTTCCCACGAGTGTGGGGAAAAGGATCGTCCACACCTGCGGTGCCCCCTGCGCAGGCGTGAGGCAGATTACTTTGGGAGGTCGCCATGTATCCCAGAGGCTCCGTTTGTGATACCTGACTGGCTCAGGTATCATCCATCCCTCGGCACGGGTCGCTTGATGCCTTTGATAAGCCATGTTGTGGTGGCATTTGGTTTGAGATTGACTTGGAGATCCGCAGGCTTTGACCATTTCTGGTCATTCCCACTGGATTTTCCTTGTCAACCCCGTTATCCAGCGATACCACTTGGAGGTAGCCACCTGAGTTTCCGCAACCCATCTTCATCTCTCGTAGGAGGTGAACATGTGTTGACGCAAACTACTCGCCTCTTCTGAGGGAGTATTTGATTAAATGTCATATGAACTCTTGCATATTCAGGGTGTTACCAAATAGGTGCGGAATATTCTAGGGGGTGATTTCTTGTCGAAAATTAAAGGGGGTCTTTCATGTAAACGAAAGCTCTCAGGCCTTTTCTTGAAAAGTAACACGCTTCTTATAATGGGAAAAGAAATTGTTTTGTTTTCGTGAAATTTCTGAGGAGTTGAAGAAATGGCATTATGTGTGCATGTTCTGCCAATAAAAAGGCCACCTATGAATATTTTCTAAATTTTGTTGTGATCTTTCAACGGGGTGATATATGCAACCCCTATTCCATCTTTTACCTAAACTTTCCAACGAAACAAAATTTCTCAATTTTAAAATATGTGTTGAAAAAAACGATTCATTGCAAAACTTCCTCAACATCTGTGTTGGGTCTATAAAAGCGATAGTTTACTAATACAAAATGAAATACAACATTGTGCATGAACGGATCTTCTGTAAATGGAATCGAAAAAATCTTGTGGGTGGCTGTCACGTTTTGTTTGCACAACTTGTGACTTCAATCGTAGTATTTCAAGATCTAAAAAATCTAGTAGGTGGCTGTCAAGTGGTTTTGATTCCTATGTGGTAGTTGAAAGTTCAATTGTGTCTTTTGAATCTTCAATATGAATAATTACACTAACGCTGAAATGGCCAATATGCATTTTATGTATGGTTGTGCCAATAAAAATTATTTGGAAGCTGGACGGCTTTATGCAGAGATGTATTCTCAACACATGATATCTCATTACACAATTTTTGCACATCTTCACCAACGTCTCTGTGAAAGAGGGACTTTTCAAAAACTATCAACAGAGTAATAAGAACGGTGGCACTGGAAGGAGAGGTTCTCAATATAATTGAAGATCGTCCGAAATCAAGTAAAATTCAAATTGCTAACACACTTAATGTTAGCAATGCACTAATCTGGAAAATTTTAAAGGATCACCAATTGTATTCTCACCATATTCAACGAGTCCTGGCACTTTTTCCACGAGATTTTCCTTATCGAGTAGACTTTTGTCAATGGAGGATTCAATGATTACCCAAAATGCTCAATTTTTAGAAAACGTAATATTCACTGTCGAATCCAACTTTTCAGGGCAAGGCATTACAAATTTCCATAACAATCATCTATGGACCGAAGATAATACACATGCAATTCAAGAAGGTCGGTATCAATATGAATTTTCACTCGACGTGTGGGATGGAATTATCGGCGAAAGTATTATTGGACCGTATTTTCTACCGTTGAAGCTAACTGGTGCAACCTATACAAATTTTCTCCAGGAGCAGCTTCCCATTCTACTTGAAAATGTTCCACTAGCTATTCGACTACGAATGTGGTTTATGCACGATGGTGCGCCTGCCCATTTCAACATAGCTTCTCGTTAGTACTTGGACGACGTTTATCCAAATCGTTGGATAGGCAGAGCAGTACCTCAACCTTGGCCTCCCAGATCTCCAGACTTGAACCCCTTGTACTTTTGCATCTGGGGTCACCTGAAGTCCTTGGTTTATATGACCCTCATTGAATGTGTGAACGATTTGAGGAATCCCATCATTACAGCCTGCGAGACAATCCAAAACACACCAGGAATATTTCAACGTTTGCGCCAGTATATGAGACGAAGACTCGATTCCTGTCTTATAGATGGAGGTGGTCATTTCGAGCAGTTTTTATAACTCCGTTCCGTTTGATCTTGTTGGCTTTTTCTTTGTTGTAACACACATAATTTTGTTTTGTTTGAATTTTTAATTTGATAATCTATTGGAACAAAACATGGTACTGGTACATGCCTATATTAAAAGTTAAAACAAGCGAAATAATTTTAAGATACTACGGTTGAAGTCACAAGTTGTGAAAAACAAAACGTGACAGCCACTTATTAGATTTTTTCGATTCCATTTACAGAAGATCCGTTCATGCACAATGTTGTATTTTATTTTTTTATTAGGAAACTTTTGCTTTTACAGACACACCACAGGAGTTGAAAAAGTTTAACAATGAATTGTTTTTTTCAACACATACTTTTTAATTGAGAAATTTTGTTTCGTTAAAAAGCTCTGGTAAAAATGGAATAGGGGTTGCATGTTTCACCACTTTGAAAGATCATAACAAAATTTAAAAATATTCCTAGGTAGCCTTCTGATTGGTAGAATATATCTGCAAAATCCATTTTTCCAATTTTTCAGCAATTTCAAGAAAAATATATTTTTTTTCTCATTTTTGGAAGCGTGTAATGTTACAAGAAAAAGCCTAAGAGGACAAGGAATCACCCCCTCAAAACTTTCGCACTCATTTGGTAACACCCTGTATATGTTGTGCAATCAATAAAATATTATTCTGCAGTTTACAAAATTGGAAAGTGATAGATTGGCAAATCACCAAAATGGTCACATGTGATAAACATTCAATACTTCACTGTTTCATGGATGGATCTTGTGTTTGATAGTTCTTGTTCTGATCATAATTTGAATTGACCTTTCACTTCCACGAATAAAGAATAATTTTTTGACAAATCCTCATCGTTTTTGGACATGAACATGAAATTTGGTAATCATGATAGATTTCATCTACTCCTTTCCTAGAGAGTCATATACTCCACGAAAAACCATATTATTATTCGGAAGGCTTTTGTTCGTATCAGTATTCATCATTTTGGAACTCCGTAACTTTTTGCTCTATTTACTCCGTCCCGTGGGAAAAAAAACTTCGCAAACAGAATGGCATCGGCTAAATAGAAAATCTTTGTGTGGTGAAATATCAATGATATTCATTCAATAACAACTACTTTTTTCGCTAATACTCTGACGAAAGTTGAATTGAATCCAAAAAATAATCATGCAAATCATCTCAAATGAGTTTATTTCATAGGTGCTTGCTGCGGAATGAAGGAATATCATTGATTTCAATTCGAAGTGACCACTCCTTTCCCGGTTCCAGAGTTTTTGACTCTCAGAACAAGGTGAGTCATGCAGACAACATTTTATGTTGGTGAAGTCGAATTGAATGAACTATTTTTCTGTTATCAATACTGGCTGAATTGTCACTTGTGAGCTGATAATCCACTCGTCAGCACCTCTCAGCTCGGGTGTATCGAGCATCACACGTTATACTGTCCGAAGATGGAGGTAGAACTCAGCGCCTGCATGTGCTGAAAGATGTGCCAGCCGACCTTTATGGGTATTCACTGAATTAGCTTTCCTGAAGTGGAAATCAGTCAATGGAAAATGAGATGACACGTCATATATGAAAGTTATTTCTTCATTACCATAACTCCAGATGTCATCACTCATGGGATATTTGTAGAGGAGAAACAAAAATATTATGCGGAATTTTATTTGATATATCCAATTGCTCACGGAATGTCATCTATAATAAATACGGATGAAAGAAATCAGTCACAGCCATTAAATGCATTGTCGAAAATTAGAGAACTATAGGGACATCATCATTAATGAATACATTTTGTTCCGAAATTGTGGAAAACTTTAGTTCGAGCAAATCAATCAAGCCATCGCTTACAGAAATATTGCTGTGACACTTGGAAATTTATAGATGGAACTTTACGACTATTCCTGCAGTTTTAATTTTTTCATTAAATGGATCACTCGTGTTCTTTCCTGAAACTGGTTTCTCCAAACTACCAACCACTGAGCACTCAGATCACAAAACAAAAAAAATCATTCAGATATTTTGCAAATGTGGTTGTCAACAGAGTAAGCCATTTATTTGAATATGCAGGTGTATGGAATACCATAGCCGTCATTGAAAAGTCTATGGGATATAATGCAGGATAAGAGTAATGAATAAAGAAACGAGAAAAATCAAAACAGAATATAAAAAAGCATAGAATCGAACTGTTATGTAAACCAAAATAATAATGATTTCGATGAAATTTGGAGAACAAAAGTGACTCATTAAATAGCTGAAGAACGAGACATGAAGGTTATGATCAAATTCATTCTGAAATCCTCAAACAGACATCATTGTGATCTATAAAGTGCTAAACATGGCAATTTGACTAACTCCTTTTGAAAACTCAATAGTTACAGTTTACAAGAACGAATATGAGTTTATTGAATTAGTGACCTATCGTATCAACACAACGATTTCTCAATTAATACTATGAATATAAATGAAATAGGAGAGCTTATTCATGTCTTAGTATGACCTGAAGAAGTCCTTCGTTACTGTGAGTAATCAGCTACATTTGAAGACGTTCGAAAATTGTAATAAACCCATGGGTAACTATTTGATCAACAGCACCCAGTCAATTATCGCAGGCGATAACTCAAGAAACTAGAGTTTAAAATATTTGAATTATAATATAGGTGTTATGATGGTTCACTAATGATGAAATAAGGAAACCCACGGTAAGCTTTTCAGTTGCAACGAATCTGGCGTAATTTTTTCAACAACTAGAAGTGAATGCAGATAAAAAATGCTGAAATTGAACTATGTAACAGTTATCAGATAGTTGGATATATAGCTAGACATAAATTTCGTATGGGATCACCATATAAAATACTAGCTGGCCCGTCCCGGCTTCGCACGGAGATATAAATTGAATGTAAATTAACACATAACCGCGTGTCTCTCCGCTTGAAGCTTAAACTAAAGTTTACTCGTATGGCTTTGTAACCCCGAAACTAATTTATCGCATCACCCTAATATTATGAAGGTCACAGAATGGATGTGGTTTGTTACCACTGAACGCTGAAATTATCGAACGGATTCTGATGAAATTTGGCAAATATATAGAAAAATATAGCCTGGGATAATAGGGGCTACATTTAGGTACAATGCATGTGAAGCCGCGATCAGAAGCAAAAAAAAATTAAAACACAAAATTTATATGAATGAGTATAATAGTAGTGTCAGACAGGAAATATGAAGAAATGAAAAGCCATTTTTTTTATAATAGTTTCACCATAAAACGAGTGAAGTGAATAAAAATGAGTAAATACTCAAACTCAAGTTTTTGAAAGAATATAGTATTGTATATTATAGTGTGGTATAGTATATTATAGTGTGGTATAGCATAGTATATAATATTATTGGGTCAGTTTTCCGGGCGAATGAGTTTTTGCTCCAAATATGTGTGAATAAAAGTCAGTAACAACTCTAGGCCCAAGTATATTCCCAAATTATTTGGAGTCTAGTCCAACCCATGCCCACTTTCCGTTAGTTTTAATCATGGCAATGTACATGAACATTCGTAAGAAAAAAGTGTATAACGAAAAAAGAAAAATGAGTGATATTAAAGAGCTTTCGAAGTTTGAAACTGGCAGTGTTGAATTTTTTACAAAATTATTTTTTCCAGATAGACACATTTTTATACACTTCGTTTTCAGAAACTGCTCCGAGCACTAAGCAAATACTCGGAGAAAATTCTTGGTTTTATTCACTTCACTCGAAATATATAACAAACTTCGTAACATCTGAATGCATTCAACTGGGTCTAGTGTGAGATGGATTTTTGAATGGTAATGACAAATTTGGCAAGAAAGATCATTAGTACATCACATCAAAGCATCTCTATTTACTATGTTTGATGTTCTATTATTCTCTGGTAGAAAAATATATTGGTTTTCCGGATATCCCACTCGAGATAAGCCAACAAGCAATAGTCCATGGCAGAAGCACTCCTTTCTGAAGTCTATATATAACACGAGAATATTTGTCCCTGGGACTTATTTTTCGTGAGCGCAAATGAAACTATCACCAGAAAATGCAATTGCTTGAGAGATATAGGTAGGGACGTCGGTATCATCGGAATAATAGAATTGCTGTTTCGCTCGTGCATATATTTCTTTTCGAATATTTCAGTTAATTGCTGATAATTCCTGAATTTGATACCTTTTCCCTATTTCCATACTGTTTAACTTCATAACCTGGTTTGATAGTACGAATGTTGAATGAATGAGTTCCAATGAAGAAGTGTTCGGTATGCAAACCCTCAGGTGAACTACTACATCATTTAGGTATCATTGTTTGAAATTTCAGCGCTTTCGAACTCACATTACAAAATAACTGAGGATATGGAATTATCATTTTAATATAAGGAAATTTAATATTGGGAGACATTTAGTGACAATATTGGAAATAAAATCCTGCGATCTTTCTCTCAACTTTCCATTATCATTTCAGGAGCTATTGAAAGAGGCAGTCATACGGTCGGAATAATTATTTTTCATCATCACAAGCTTCAATTTGACATTTGTCCTTCTGATGTATCGATAATTGAATTATGTAACAGATATCTTACACATTTTCAATCATGTGTTGACTTCACATTTGGAATATGACAACATATCATTTGAATTGACGCGGCGGAATTTCTATGAAAATCGATATTTCTAATTAGAAAAGTCGATATATTCGTGACCTTTTCACATTTGTGTATTATTTCAATTATTTCTACATACAAATTTTCAGGTTGTGAGTTCGATTCTTTCTCCGGACACGGCTCGAAATCACCCTGTATCATCATAATCAACAGTTATATTCGCTATAAATCGACTCTTACATCACAAAAGTATTAAGCCATATCGCGGAAAATTCCCTGGTAAATGAAATAACATCCACATAATTTGAGAGACAAGCCCTAAGTAATATAAGAATTCATAGGGTATTAAACTAATATGAACTCGCTGGAACTTTGGCATAACAACGACGTAGTAAAAAAACTTTCAACGCAAAAGGCGCTAGTTAATATGATGTCAAGACAACGGCGCTGTCATTATTATCTCATTTACAGCATGAAACCACAGGGGCAGACTTCGTTACTGTCACATATTTCAACGATAAAAAAAAATTCAGCTGAATCACGAGTGATGGGTTCATGAAAAAATAGGGAGGGATTTCAAAAACAGATATTCATTATGATAAATGTATTAAAAAATAAATCATGACACGTTGACAAAATCAGTACTTTCGCTATATGTAATCGATTGATGAATCGGTAGAATTGATCGTTGGTTTCAGAATATGGATTGGTTGTTTAATTTCAAATCCAATTTTCTCCATATCAAGTTGGATCAATCAGTAGATTCGGTTTTAATTTAACTAATGAATGGACATGATCAGCAACAAATCCTGAAATGTGTGTTTCAGATAAAAATACTGACAACTTTTATGAAGCAAGAAAATCCAATAGTTGCCCATGCACATGACAACAAGAATTTTCATTGAAGCTACAAATTGTTCATTTTTCCCAACATGAAATAAATAATGTAGTGAGCATGGATGTGCGGACGATATTATTTCAGCAGTGAATATCTCTCACTTTTTTGGATTCGGAAAAACCACCTGTCCCCAACATTTGACTGATTTCTTTGTGCCGTACTCCTCAATGCACAGTCATGGATTGTGACACCTGGGTGCGTACGTATGTCAGGCCGATCGCAACTTTGAAGGAAATTTAGTAAATAGAACTATGTGTAGAAATCAAATTTGAAAATAAAATATGTATAATAGTTAGGAAGTAGAATAATGTGCTTTAAATAAAAGTGCTGAAAGTTAAAATTGATATAAGATAACAAAAAGTGATGATTACCAAGGAGAAAAAAAAATAAGGGGACAAGAAGAATGAAAAGAAAAAAGAAAGCATTTTATAGAATTTTATGATCGATTTTGTGGGGAACATGCCAATAACTAAAGTATATGAGAAACTTCAATACATGCAATCAGGTCAGAATCAAATCGGAACCAAGGTCTATAAAGAAACCACTTACCAGGAATTTGAGGTTAGATTTCCAATATTCGACTTTACCAGCAGTGAGAAGGCTGAACATTTGCAAAACATCCACATGAACTATTCACATAACATCCCAGGATTTGTGTGAGTGCAAAGCATAACTCATAACAGGTACTTTATCATCATAAACATAATAAGTGATAATATTCATCGAACAGCCACGTTATGTTTGGTTCATTGACAATAATACATAATTTTGAGTGGCAATTTTCTTCTTCTATTCATCCCAAATGACTGAGTACAATCTATAAATATTTATTTTAGAATACGTTCATTTTTGCGCATGATCAAGTTTTTGAATGTTTTCAATTTTGATTGGTTGGAATCTATAATAAGAGTAAGTAAGATATCTCAGAGATAGGTTAGTATCAAGCAATATTTTGAATAAAAAACAGGTATCTAACTTTTTCTGGAATCATTATTCATTATTTGACAATATTCCAATCAATATTTCAAACATAAACAGTATATTGACATCAAGCAAAGAAGAAGATGGCGCTGCTGCAATCCTCCTAAGATTGAGAAAATCATGTCTCCATAGGCGTACCGACTGAGCTACAAAAAGGTAAAAAAAAACAAAGGGGAGGTAAAGTGTACAGAGAAAGAAGGTAAAAGCATCATAGCCGGAATTTTCTATTGGTATGATTAGTATATGTCACAAAACTTCAAATAAACCTACTGACGATCCTATACAAAATAAATATATATATATAACTGAAAAGTTCTTGGTGCAGAGTCATCTAATAGGGATGCCACTTTTCCAATTTTAAAATTTTATGTGTAGTTATAACTGGGATACCTTGATTTCGACTAATGCTTCTTAGGCTGTTGTGTGGATTTTCCTCCATTGATAATAAAACATACAATTTGACCTCATCATTGATTTTAGGACGCCCAGCTTTAGAGAGATCATCAAAACTACCAGTGTCTCGAAACTTTCTCTCAACTTTGCTCACTGCTGATTATGGGCCTTTCCGGGTATTTAGTACTAAACAGTCCAACTACTTCTTCTTGCGTTCGTACTCTATCGCCGTATCCAATCATCATCAAAATTTCGATTCTCTGAGTAACAGAAAGGCGCATTTCATTCTTAATTTTTTCGAAACGCAGGGATCAATGAAATATGAACTGTCAAACTGTGGCATTCGCCCAAATCAGCAAGGTAACAAAAACAGTAAAATGTCTTTTTTTTAACGATAATGAAAGAGTGATTTTTGTAGGGCTTCGAAAATACGGAGACACCAGTGGCGTGCTGGAAGAGAACTTTACAAAGCTAGGAAGGACTTTATTTTGAACCTCATATTGATTAGTTTGTTCAATTAACAGAATAAAGTAAGTTAACTCAAAGTCAATAAAACATTAATTTTCTCGACAATTTCCCTATGTAACATGACAAAACTTTTGGTTCAACGTGTGCAGAGAAATATGCTCTTTCAAATGGCACTATCGAAAATAGCGGTTGCAATTTGAAAAAAATGTCCATGACGTTATAGCCGAAACATCAATGACGTCATCAATGCGACTAAAACGTCAAAAGATGCGCATAGTGAAATAAAGGTTGACGTGTCTGCGGATTTTTTCGAAAAGCTTTTCCTTTTCTAGATAATGAATGTATTCCTTACTTTATGTACACACTGTATATATATATATACAGTGTCACACATAAAGTTCGCAACATATGGAAGTTTTTTTTATTGAGAGGTATAATGAAAATTTGACTTCGCAGTAAGTTTGTGCTTGAAAAATGGGTAAAAAACAGCCTCTTTCCTTTTGTCATGTGCTACTCTAAACCTGTAAAATTTGACATTTTTTTCGAAAATCCTCAAAAAATCCAATTTTTTCAGAAATTTCGAAAAATGCAAAAAAACAAATGCTCAGTTTCCAATTTTATACCTTTCCTCCAAATTTAGACTCTCTACTGTCACTTCGACTTTTTTCCAATTTTTTTAATTTTTCGAATCTTTCGCTCTACCGATTCGAACGAAACATAACTCATATTTCATAATATTGATGAATACGAGACTTTAATATCATGTCTT
Organism: Gonioctena quinquepunctata; assembly: GCA_018342105.1. NCBI lineage: Eukaryota > Metazoa > Arthropoda > Insecta > Coleoptera > Chrysomelidae > Gonioctena > Gonioctena quinquepunctata. The sequence continues at coordinate 71,399 of JAFIRS010002669.1, read as the reverse complement.
GCCCAGAAAATACTCACATTGGCCTGTTGCCAGAAAAAAAAATGCGCCCCCAGAAATTCGTCTTTGTTGTTGAAAAGTTCAACTAGTTTTTTCATTTCATTGTGAAACTGATTAGGATTTTCGAAGTATGATAACTGACATAATAACGTCTATACATTGAGAATCCGAATCAGTTTCACAATGAAATGAAATAACTAGATGAACTTTGCAACAACAAAGACGAATTTCTGGAGGTGCATTTATTTATTTTCTCTGATAACAGGCCAATGTGTATTTTCTAGGCATGTATGACATTGAAGTTTCATATGCATCAAAATTATGATATTTGAATCATGTTTCGTTCAAATCGGTAGAGCAAAAGTTTCAAAAAATTAAAAAAATTGGAAAAAATGAAGTGACAGTAGGGAGTCCAAATTTGGAGCAAAGGTATAAAATTGGAAACCGAGCAACTTTTTTTTTTTGGCATTTTTCGAAATTTTCAAAAAAAAACTTATTTTTTGAGGATTTTCGAAAAAAATTTCAAATTTGACAGGTTTAGAGTAGCACATGACAAAAGGAAAGAGGCTGTTTCTTACTCATTTTTTAAGCACAAACTAACTGCGAAGTCAAATTTTCATTATATAAATTAATAAAAAAAAAAATCCATATGTTGCGTACTTTATGTGTGACACTATATATATTATATATATATATATATATATATATATATATATATATATATATATATAGATACCTGTTAAGTTGTGACCTCCGTTGAGATGGGTAGGCGACCTGACCTCCGGGTCAAGGTGCTGTCTGAGTGATATCACAATCGTGAATATATGATGAGGGGAATGTCCAGAATCCGTTTGTCAAAAAAGGGGTGAATATATTTTATTTTGATTTCGTGTAGGAATGACGGAGAATTTCCTCATCATATATAGGTATATATTTCTGATAAGTATAACGTTGTCACCTCCGACAACGTTGCCACATTTCAGAGATAAAAAATATTATATAACATTCCGAGCGTACTGAAGCGAACCGAAGGTTTAGAGTGATACATTGCCATTCGTGAGATAATTGAATGAAGTATTCGGTCAATCTGAACGGTTTGTTGTTACAATTCCAATAAGCAGTATCTACGAACAATATTCGGGTTTCAATGAAATATTGAGAACCAAAGAAGAGTTTCTGTGTATTCAATTACATTACTGAGGTTTAATTATAATTTAGTGCAGATTTTTTTTTAATATCCGTAAAACAATCATTTGGGATCCCGGTCATATTCAGTTCATATTTCTCATGAAATCTTTTGAAACGCTTCCGTAGAAAATATAAACCCCTCAATCAATACTAGAGCTTCTTCATTCGACAAATCATCCACAGATGGATTGAATGTTGTGGTGGAAGTACTCTGTGATTCCGCTCCACCAATTTGAAATATAAAATAACAAAGGTAAAATGTTGTTTGATTACTTCACTTATTTGAAACTATGTCATTGCAATTTATCAACGAATATCCACGCAGATCCGGATTCTTGTTTTGAAAAATACGATTTCAGAGATCGTGGTATCTGAATGAGATAGCACAATGAAGGATGTTACAAAGTCAGTTCTATCTACAACGATCTCAGAAACGGTTAGAGATACAGTATCGATTGTATATGGGTGAAATTGCAGAATTCCTTGCTGAATAAAATGGCCGAAAATCATTTACGATATATATTTTGTTACTATAACTATATTAAAGTTCTTATTCTTTCATCAACTTTAGTTTTTTTCATGGAGTTTTCCGACGATATATCATCATGGTTGATTCAATGAAATATTGTACTGTTCTCTTCAGAATATGGTTCATCACTAGATCAAGAGAGCAGTTACTTTTTAATGAAAAATTAGGAATTGGGTGGTGGTATGGAATTCTCCGATTCGATTGCTTCACCATGGTTCACGTAGGTGGTCGCAGGAATAAAATGCTCATAAAATTGTCCCTGTGACATGGAGCTAATTTGTAACAGCATATCCTGAAATACTTTTATCCAAATGAAAGTGTAGAAAATTTTACTCCGATATTTTTTCCAATTTTGGAAGGAAGCAACTGGCTTTCAAGTCAGTCATATAACGTCTACTCATGTTTTTACTGTAGATATTAGAGTTCTTGAAGTTGAAGTTGAAGAGAATTTTTGTAAGTGAAACGTTTCAGGGGATTCTGAAAACTTCATATGAGATTTCGCAGTAATATGTACATTTCAACCAATAACAAAATTCTTAAAAAACAAAAATAATTTTCAGAAACATTTTGGTTGTAAACCCTACAGTTATCGATATCCGAGTTAAATTATTTCAATACTGATTTGACACGATTCCCTATATTTTCATTAGGTATGCATTATTTTGACGACAAAAACTATGGGAAAACTAAAATGATGAATTTTACTGGTGTTGATGATGGCTTTTCGGCAATTTCTTTTTTTATGTTTTTTTTATAAAAAGTTCTCAGCTATCACGAAAAGTAACAGGTATCTATCATGAATTTCCAATAACTCCGTTCTTGTATTTCTATTTAAAAAACACAGAGAAACATGTGGAAACTGCCCGTTCTCTGATATATTACCAATAAAGACCTGCTTTATATTTTCTTGACCTGAAAATTTGTATGAAATCAAATCTTGTAACCAATTTGAACTCACTTGTGGACGTCGGATTAAGTTGAAATATCGCACACGTACACAGAACCAAAACCAATTATCATTTATCGTTTCACGTGTTCAAGCAGAGTCGGAGTCTTTATAGTCAGAGTTACGCCGACAATTAACGTTTCAAGTGATAATGCATATATTAGGCGTTCCGCCCAAAACTACGCTGTAGATCACGGGGTTGTCTATTTGGAAAGAAATGAAGGTTACTCATAAGATCAATTTTGAGATTGGAAAACACCATTAAATTATTGTTTGAAAATACTTTAAAATATGCCTCTTTTACAACATGTAAATAATAATTTACAACCTAAATGTAAATAAATGCTCGGGCTACACGACCTTAATTGTTTCAAACTTCCGACTGCCAACTGTGAAGTGAGAGTATTTAAAATAAGAATATAGGTAACGAACACACCACGCTTTCTTTATCTAGGTATCTACATGAAAAAAAATTCTTCCCTTTTTGAAATGAAAGCATGTTCTTAGGTTATTTTGAACTATAATCATTTTTTTTCGTTCATCATTTTTAATTTTTTTGTAAATACCTCCTGAGCGCCACAATTTCCAGTAGTCCTTTCATTCGTGTATCGACACAAATTGCGATTTAGGTTTTTTCGACGCTTTTCTTGATACAATATATCATTATGTTTGAACTAATGAAATAATACCTTGTTCTCTTCAGAATATGATCAAGATTGGTTTCACATAGGTAAATGCAGCAATAGAAATGCTTGTGAAAGTTTTCGAAGAAAAATCGTATTTGGAAGAAAGAAGCTGATGATTGCCAAGAAAACGAAACGTGGATTTTGAAATGTTGTAAGTATTTGGAAGGGATAATTACGGAGTACTTTCCGATTCTGCATATCCAATAATTGGGTCGAAAAAGATGAAAATACGGAAAACTGAAAAAAAAAGATTTTTGGCAATTTAATTTAGCTTATTCAGCAAGGAATTTCGGAACTTGGCTATACCATTGAACTGATGGCTGGATGTCTCTTACCATTTCTGAGAAAATTTTAGTGAGAAGCGAATTGGCAACAGCCTGTATAGTCTGAAAAACTTTTATCCAAATGAAAGTGACAAATATTTTGCACCACTAATTTTTTCCAACTTTGGTGACAACTGAACCTTATCTGAATGCATTAGTAAGCCAGTAATGAATGACTGGAATCACTTTTTCTGTAGATAAGTGAAACGTTGTCACCTCCGAAAACGGAGGACCCAAAGTTATATGAGGCTACAACGACTGGGAGTTTTCGTTATTGAGATTCATATCATTCATGATAATTTGGCCTTATTGAAATAACATATTTTCCATCAATTTGATCCTATTTTGTGTATTCTGGAAACTCCATACGGGTTCTCACAGGGAGAATGATAGAACATGTAAAGAACAAATACATTTTTCAAATACATCCTGGTTATGAATCTTATAATGATAGATATCGACTAAAATTATTAACAAACATTTGGTACGATTTTGGTTTTTCGTCTCATGTAAACTCGCTTGATCTCAACGATAATTGGTGTAAATGAGTTTCTAGGGTCGCTGAATACAAATTCGAGATTTTTCTTCCAAATGCAAAATAATAAAAAAAAAGATGACCAATCTAAAGGTACCATCACACGGCGTGTGGAGAGACGCTCCTGGTGTGTGAACTGACATTGCAGGCGTCGTGAGAATTCGCACAGTTCAAAGAAAATACGCAGCGTGTGGAGTGGCGAGACGGGTGCACAGTCAACGACGTGAAATTTGTTGGTTGTTCAGTGGTCAATTTAGCCTTCCAGTGCCAACATTGCAACACCCCTTACTTCTGAACCCCAGATTTTAAATTATATTATTCAAATTTAAGAAGGTGAAATCACTTTGCCGATAGGCTGCTCAGATGGATACGGTTAGGCCGTGAGTAAGGTTCAATTAATGACTTTTCTTAGTTAATTAACTTGACTAGTTCAAGAGTTGGGCGCCAGACCTGCTAAAGACAAAAGTCAAAGATAAATAAAATTAAATACATGTTACCTAGCTTGTATGGGAAGGCAAATGAATATGCAATAAATCAACTTGACAAATTTATTCCAGATGGAATTAAAATGATTGGACAATAAAAAAACAGGTTGACAATTATACTATAAGAGTATTGATTTCTGTGAACAAAAATTGAGAAATTACATAAAAACCAGTATTCTCGACTCTGATCAAAACCCGAACATTTACAACTATGATTCCTCCAGTTGTTGGTGCCACGGATATACCTTCGGAGTTCTTGAGTAAGAGAGATGAAGGCTAGTTTCTTGAAGCTGGTCTTAGCGGTTCTAGGAGGAACTTGGTCTCAGCCGTTACGATAAAGATGGCCGTGGGTGGTTCTATAGTTGGTTTTAGACCCCCTTATCGGCGTGAATTTAGTTGATCTTCACGGACCAGTGCTGATATGGATGTGCTGTAAGACCTCCCAGGTTACTAGTCCTTCTGTCTCCGTAGATGGGTTCCCTCCGTGGTATATATCATGCGAAGAAGATGATAGGAATCAAAATATGTACAAAAAGGGGAGAACGAAGGATATCCTTTGAACCTCAAGTTTTATATTTCAAATTTTAATCGATAGTCAAAAGATAGCATATAATAAAAATCTCAGTCTATATAAAAGACTGGAAGGTTACAGTGAAAGAACAAAGATAATAAATAGCAATCCAATCTGCTATTCTGGATTTAAATTTATAAGTTAATTTTAATAATTTAAAATAAAATATTAAAAATGAACAAAATTCAAAACCAAACAAAAAAAACCTCACCCAAAACGTTATGTTCAAATTCAGTTTAAGTTTTGAAACAAGTAAGTTTTGATAAGGTGATTCTATGTACCAGAAGGGTAAAAAAATTTAATGAGGAAAGGTATTCCAAAAGAAATATAAAAATTTCCTTGAAATTTTACCAGAGAAGAAATATAGTATTTCAAAGCAAAACACTATAAAATTGCCAGAGAAAAAATCTACTATTTTAAAACAAGTGCCAAAGGAAAATATAGCGTTATAACCAAAATACTCTAGTAAGCTACAAAAAATATAGGGTTTCTGAACCAAGATAATAGTCAGAGTAAAAGTATACTCTTCAGCCAAGATGAGAAGAGAAAGACACACGTCTTTCAGTGAGCACGACTCTCTTAGATAAAGATAAAGTGAAATAATTCTTTTTATTGAAGAATTTCCAAAGATAAACCGAAGAGGGAGACCACACGTCTTTCAGTGGGCACAACTCTCTTAGAAAAAGATAATGTTAAATAATTCTTTCAATTGGAGAATTTTCAAAGATAACTGAAGAGGGAAACCTCACGTCTTTCAGTGGGCACAACTCTCTTAGATAAAGATAATTTTGAAATAGGGCGGCAATTCCCTTTTCAAATCGATAAACAGGTAATTCTCAAACATTTTTGTGAATCTTCCTGCTCTTGGCGACAAGGTAGTAACTGAAGTGAATTGACTCTGCAACGATCAAAAATCAAACAAGCTACACCGAGAATTGAATGGAGTGATAGATATAAGAAATTCATTAAACGGAAATCAACTTTACGCTTGAGGCATATATTGAATCGAATCGAGTGTTCTGAGACCGTTAGGCCAGAGGTACAACTCTCTCTATAAGCAATTCTTTCTCAAGAGAAAAGAAAATTACTCTCATAAACATATAGTTATGAAATAAAGAAAATTGCTTACCAGAGAGCCGTCCTATTAGTCACTCCAAACTGTCCCAGAACAATCGAATTCGCCCTTCACTTCAATTGGAATCCTTGGAACAAACTGGTGGTCGTGTGAGGTAGGTAAGCTCTAGTCCATTCAAAATTACCAATTACTTGGTACCTAAAAAATGCAAAAGCATAGAACTGATTTTCAATGAAAAAAATCAGTTCCCAATATTCGGAACAGATGTTACGTTAGCCACAATATGTCCTATGAAGGCTTTGTCAAAATGGCCGAAGTATTGATATTCAACCTTCAAAAATGACCATGCGGTATATCCAAGAATTCTAATATTACAAGCATAAGGAAAAAGAAGAAAATGCTAATCAGCTACGACATTAATTGCAAGATAAAGAGAATAATATTACTCAACTAAACTCCAGCAGTGAAACTTATTTAACTGAAAGATCTTACCAAAATCAATTCACTCAGTCCACCGCCTATCTCGACGTTCAAATGAAGAAAGAGAACGATTATACCTTCGGTTCGAACAAATCACCAATTCTACCTGGGTTTTTTCACAAACTGTTCTTGGTTTTTCTCTATTGAAAAACACTTGGAAAAAACACAGCTTGACGACATGAATACAACTGTCACGATACCATTTTCACGAGACGACAACAAAGGCGCACTCTTCACGACCTGAGTAGTGACTACTGACCTGTTCCACCGCAAAGATAATCGGAAACGTTATGAGAAATTGGTTATGTATGAAGAAGTAGCGAAAAATTCGTTACAACATGTCTTGGTCAAACGATGCAATATTGGCATTTTTCAATTTATATGAACAAGAACCACTCCCGACAATCAACAGGCCGTGAGATCGCGAGCGTCCAGGCATCGGCGCAGCACTTCGCACTCCACACGCCGTGTTATGGCCTCCTAATTTGATGGTTGGCTTTGACAAAAAACTCGCATGATCTTAACAAAAACTAGTAACTAGGGGTTTCTCAGGTCGCTGAATACAAATGTGTGATTTTTGAATCCAAATCAAAGTCGCATCATCCGCACCGTTCCGTACCCACTTCTTGGAAATTTTGATTCAATAATGTTTTCCCAAAATACAAAAGTTAACAATGAAGCCAATTTTGTTGCCCAATTGATAACACTCACAGTTGAACATTGATGAATTCAAGCAATAATAATTATTCAAGGCCTCAACAAATAATGAAAAAGGGCGAGTTTGTGAGGGTATGTTGATTAAGAATGATGTACATACCTTTCGGATTTCCATTCATCAAGCGCAATCGAAACGCACAATTATAATGGAAATTATCAACTCTTGACGCGCGAAAAAATGTTCATAGTATTTTTAAGTCCCACGAACAGATCAGGCATAACAAACTTTGGATTTCCAGGTACCTATTCTGTCGGTTTTGTTCTGTCGGTTTGAGATATGGTATTTCATGTTGAACCGATATTTTTCGACTTTTGGCCAGTTTTTGACTTTTGCACAGTGGTCCCAAATCGTGAAAAGCAGGGCAAAAGTTGATCTATTGGTTAATCGAGTTTGTATTCGTGGGTTTTTTGGGTCGCTGATTATGAATTGGAAATACCTGTTTCATGAACAGCGTTATACAATGTTTATCTAACACCAAATGGTTGCTCGAGTATCTGAGAAAAGACGAGTATATGAGGGATATCAACACAAGCCTATCAAATATGAAGGGTGCTTTGATAAAACAATTTGCGTTAGTGATAAAAGATATTTGGTCGGAATATTCGTCTGATGAGGTGGTGAATACGGTTTCCTTTAAAAGCCAGATACAAAAATTTGCACCTCGTTTCTTGGGGTACGCTCAACAGGACGCTCAGGAATTTCTAAGATATTTATTGGAAGGTCTTCATGGAGATGTAAACAGAGTGACAGAAAAGTCCAAACCTACCTTGAAAGAAATCGATGAAATATTGAGTGACCATGAGAAGGCACAGGAGTCTTGGTCAAGATATCTTGGAATGGATAACTCGAAAATTGTTGATGATTTTGTTGGTCAACTAAAATCATCGTTGAATTGTTTTTCATGCGGCTATTGTTCTGTCTCTTTTGACCCCTCCTGGGACCTTTCACTTCATATTTCACAGACTACTGGCCAGCTCAGTCTTTCACAATGTTTAGACTCGTTTACCAGCGAAGAAATTCTGGACTCGTTGTAATTGTAAGGAAATGATAAAATGTACAAAGTCATTATCTATACATAAGTTCCCCAAAATATTAGTAATTCACTTGGAACGATTCTTGCCGATGGGGACATTCATGGGAAAACTAAATGTCACCATTGACTTCCCTCTCGAAGGTTCAGATATGAGTAATTATGCAGCAGATAACGTAGCCCCGTCTCTTTACAACTTATATGCTGTGTCCAACCATAGCGGAACAATCTATAGCGGACACTGCACGGCTTACTGTAGGCACCCTTAGGCGGGCACATGGTACAAGTACAATGACTCCAGAGTATGAACGATATTCCCAAAATCCCTTTTAAGTGGAGAAGCACTCATCCTCTTCTATGAGCAAGAGGACGCCCAATCACACCTTTAGTTCTTTAGTTTTTTATTCTCAACCATTTGTTTTATTATGAATTGATTACTATTTCCCGAAAATATGATATGGCCGATCCAATGTGGCAGACAGCTTTTCAGAAAACCTGCTTGATTTCAACGGAAACTAGTAAAAAGGGGTTTTTCGGGTCGCTGATAACAAATTTGTGATTTTTTTCCAATACCAAATGGCTGACTCAATATGGTGAACGGCTTTTAGAAAAATTTGATTGATTTCAACAATATTTAGTAAGAAGGGTTTTTGTGTCACTGATTATGAATTTGTGATCATTTTTCGAAAACACAAGATGGAGGATCTAATCTGGTGATCAGCTTTTTAAAAAAATCGCTTGATCTTAACGATAATTAGTGTAAAGGGATTTCTCCGGTCGCTGATTATAGAATATACTTCTTGCTCCTGAAATCCATAGAATATATATATATATATATATATATATATATATATATATACCTGATAAGTTGTGACCTCCTTTGAGTTGGGTATGCGACCTGACCTCAGGGTAGAAGAGCTGTCTGAATGATATCAAATTTGTGAATATATGATGAGGGGAATGTCCATAATCCAATTGTCAAAAGAAGGGTGAAGATTTTTTATTTTGAATTTTTGTAGTGATAGATTGTCATTTGTGGGATATTCGAATTAAGAATTTGATCAATCTGAACGGTTTTTTCTTCCAATTAGCAGTATCTGATAACAATATATGGGTTTCAATGAAATATTGAGAACTAACGAAGGGTGTATTCAATTACATTACTCAGTTTTATTGATAATTTAGTGCAGTATTTTTAAAATATCCGTAAACATTTTATTCACTTATTATTTTTCATGCAATTTTTTGAACGCTTCCGTGGAAAGTATTGAACTTGAATCAATACTAGGGCTTCTCCATTCAACAAATTATTCACCAATGGATTGAATGTTGTAGTAGAAGTATTCTATGATTTTGCTCCTCCGATTTGAAATATAAAATAACAATGTAAAAGGTTGTTTGATCACTTCAGTTATTTCGAACTATGTTTTTGCAATTTATACATGAATATCCACGCAGATCCGAATTGATGTTTTGAAAAATACGATTCGAGAGATCGTGGTATCTGAATGAGACAGCACAATGAAGGCTGTTACAGTCAGTTCTTTCTACAGGGATCTCAGAAACGGTAAGAGATACAGTATCGATTGTATTTGGGCCAAATTGCAGAATTCCGTGCTGGGTAAAATGGCCAAAATGTAATTTACGATATATATTTTCGTTTTGTTACTATGAATATATTAAAGTTTAAATTTTTTCATCAATTTGAGTTTTTTTTATGGGGACATGCATGTTCATTACAATTTTCAGTTGCCCTTTTATTCCTTCGGAGTTTTCCGACGTTACTGTCCATACGATATATCATCATGGTTGATTCAATGAAATATTGTACTGTTCTTTCCATAATATGGTTGATCATTAGATCAAGACAGCGGTTACTTTTTAATGAAAAATTAAGAATTGGGTGGTGGTATGGAATTCTCCGATTCGATTGCTTCGCCATGGTTCACGTAGGTGGATGTAGGAATAAAACGCTCATCAAATTGTCCCTGTGAGATGGAGCGAATTTGTAACAGCATGTATATCCGAAAATACTTTCCTCCAAATGAAAGTGTCGAAGATTTTGCACCGATACATTTTTCCAATTTTGGGAAGTAACAATTGGCTTATAAGTCAGTCATATATGGTCTACTTATTTTTCGTCCGAAGCTATTAGAATTCTTGAATTTAAAGTTGAAAAACAAAAACCGAGTGAAATGTTGTCACGTCTGGAACACAACGCATGAATAGGTACATTTCAACCGATAACAGATTTCTTGAAAAACAAAAATATTTATGAAAAACATTTTGGTTGTGAACCCTACAATTATCGATATCGAGAAAAATTATTATAATACTGATTTGACACGTTTTTTCCATATTTGCATCAGGTGTGCATTCTCTTGATGGGAAAACTAGAATGAATAATTTTACAAGTGTTGATTATAATTTTTCGACAATTTATTTTCATTTGTATGAAAAGCTCTCTGCCATCACAAAAAGGAACATAAATTTATGAATTCATAAAAACTCCTTTGAAGTGTGAGTTCTTGTATTTCTATTTGAAAACACAGAAAAGGGAAATATGTGGAAACGGCCCCTTATCTGATATATTACCAATAAACACCTGCTTTACATTAGCTTGACCTGAAAATTTGTAAGAAATCAAATCTTGCGACCTAATTCACACTCACTTGTGGACTTTGTACCATAATCAATTATCATTTCCCGTTTTCAAGCAGAGTCGGAGTCCTTATATCAAGAGTTCCGCCGTCAATTAACGTGTCAAGTGATGAAGCATTCTGCAGATATTGGGCGTTCCGCCCAAAACTACACTGTATATCATTGGGTTGTCTATTTGGAATGAAATAAAGGATATTACGAGTGGTTACTAATAAGATCAATTTTGGGACTGAAAATGCCATAAAATTATAGTTCAAAAATACCCTGGTATAGTGAAATAAAAAAAGTGAAGTGAAAACTATTATGATATATTGAAAATTATAAGAAAGCAAAAAATAATATAATGGTGGATACCAAAAGAGGTAAGTGAACAATGACCAATGTGGTATGTACCAAAGAGTAAATAAAAGTAACACTCACATAATTATAAAAACCAAGGGAAGAAGATGTGTCATCATGGACTGGCAGCTCAAACAGCCACAATAAAAAGAACCGAGTCGAAAACAATCATTTCAATTCATATTATAAATATTATGATTTATTGCGCTGCCTATTTCAGAATCAGTTTTCTTGCCATTCAGTACTCAGGAATTGAATTGAAATCCGATAAACTTTTAATATGCAGGAAATACTGTATTTCAATAAATGTGATACTGAATGATGAATTACTGATAAATAAATGAACTATGGAATTTTCAAGTCTGGGCTTGATTATGTTTAAATTTTATTTTCGGGTCTGGTAAATTAATTCTGAATTTTGAAAAAGAAATGATTGCTATATTTCTATCGAGTAATATTTTTCATACTTGACAATATTATGGTCTGCTGATCCATGCTCACTATAATATTTATTTCGGGGTGGAACAAATGATTTAAATAAACAATGTGTAGCTATAATAGAAATTCTTGTTGTCATGTGCATGGGTAACTATTGGATTTTCTTGCTTTATAAAAGTTTTAGATTTCAGTATTATTTGTTGATCATTTCCTTTCATTTATTGAATTGGAACTGAATCTACAAACAACCAAGCCATATCCTGAAACGAATGATCAAGTCTACCGATTCATCATTCGATTCCATGTCGCGAAAGTCGTCATTTTGTCAACCTGTCATGATTTCTTTTTTAATACATTTATCATATTTTATGAAATCCATCTCTATCTATTTTTTCATGAACCCATCACTCGTGATTCAGACGAAACATTTTTTTAACCTTGAATTATGTGACATTTTTGTCCGTTTTCGGAGTCTGCCCCTGTGGTTTCATGCTGTAAATGAGATAATAATGGTAGCGCCGTGGTCCTGTCATCATATTAACTTGCGCCTTTTTCGTTGAAAGTTTTTTTACACCGTCGTTGTTATGCCAAAGTTCCACCGAATACTTATTAGCGTAATACCCTATAAATTCTTATATTACTTAGGGCTTGTCTCTTGAATTATGTGGATATGATTTCATTTACCAGGGAATTTTTCGCGATATGGCTTAATACTTTTGTGATGTAATCACAATATATTTAATTTTCCATATGATGTTGCTCATAACTTGGGCAATATTCCAGGTAACTCGAAACCCCTTTGCTCCCAAACGATAGGATTGATTCCGCAAATAGCTTTTGCGATACCTCTAATCTATTGAGATTCTAATATTATCACCAGAGCTGAAATTTTATAGGAATACTAGGTTACGCCCACGGCTCTGCCCGCGTGGATTCTGAGGTTATATTTTTGTAAACTTTTTTTAATTCTATGCGAAAAATATGCAGAATATTATTTTGATAAATATGGCATCACGCAAACCTTTTTTGTTCCTCAACGTTAGCAAATTGAAAATAATTCATATTAGTGCAGATTGAATAAAAACAAACTCCCTTATTCATCCATGTTTCCAATAACTACACATATTACATAATTATAATTGTAATGCATTGCACCAAGATTTAAATCAGCCCGCAGTATTCGGTCGGATCGAGCCATGCATACTCGAACGGTTTTCTGTCTTGCTCTCCATTGCTCGACTGTTTTGGACGAACGGCAGTGCCTACTCAATCATTTTTGCGCCTTGCTTCCTCTTGCTTGTCTGTTTCTGAAGCTTGTAATGCATTTTTCTTCAGTGCTTGAGGTGTGGAACGACCAATCGTTTGTCGTTTTTGTGGAATAAATGATTCGAAAATAATGCTTTGTGACGACTTTTTCTGACCCTAATTGTAAATCTAACAGACTATACAAACTTCCAATCCCCATGTAGCCCCCATTTCACCCTTTAGAAATTTATAAAAATACCACAATAAGTATTTCTTCATTTATAACAGATACCTCGAACATCATTTTTCAAACCCAAATACCAATTTCCGTGACTCTTCCCTAATAGCACACATAGTCCTACAGACGAGACGTCCCTATTTGGCACACCATGTCCGAACGTCCCGGAACTGAAATCGTTGTCCATAGGACGTCCCGGAACTGAAATCGTTGTCCATAGGATGTCCCATCCAATACACTTTTTATCCCTTCCACGAATGTCATTCCCATGGATGACCTATGGATGTCCCGAGAGAGAATTATAAGATGTCTTGCTAGAGGTGTACATGGGACGTTCCAATCAGTATATCTCATATAATATCTCTGCGAGGACGTCCATGGAATGTCTACGATAGTAAGTCCTAATAACAACATCCTATGGACGTCCCAGTTGGTACATCTCACATGATGTCCCTGTGAGGACGGTCGTGGCATGTCCCGAATAGTACATGTGAGAAAAGCCCTGAGAACAACTTCCTATGGACATCCCAAATGGAACATCTTATATAATTCTCAAGGGAGGACATCCATGGGTTGTCCCTGATAGGTACACGTAGGGAATGTCTAATAAACAAATGGGAGTTGAAAAATAATTTTGGAAAAAACACTGAAAAAAAAATAGGTACCTCAGATAGGAATCGCAAATATGACAGACGAAATCGAGCCCATTGGAAGTAAAATTCCACTTATTATTGGAATAATATATGCCCACTGTGCAAAAACTCTATTAACGTTATTATATGGTTACCTAGATACATTTTTACGTTATGATTATTGTGTCCATAATGTCTCAATGACCATTTCAGAGTCGTTATATGTCCACCAACATCGCAGATATCTTATATAAAAATTTAATCTGATACTTTATCTGAAACTGTTCTGTTACAGCAAGAGTACTTATATAGGAGTATGCGTAATGAAATCGTTACATAAAAAGTCCTTTTTTTTCACATAATTTGGAACTTCTTTCTTACGGGAAAAGTACTTTCTCAAATAAGAGTAACAACAACTGAGCTGTTCTGTCTCAAGTCTCTCCATTTTACGTTCTGTTGAATGTATTAAGTACCCCATAATATACCTAAATTTATCTTTTCGACATATGCTATTGATGGATTGTTTACAATTAATGTTAATTCAATACATGAGAGCTTTTCTACGAAAATTATTAACATATTTGAAAATACACTATCGAGCATAAAGTTTGACACAAAAGATATATACATTTGTGCCTAAGCTTCATATGCTATCTGGTTTCAGTCGAGTTCATATTCTATAAATCAGGGCAGTTATCAATGACAAGTCATATGTTATTGGAATGTATGAATGAAAAAATAATTGAATGATTACGTCCAAAAGACTAGTTCAAATTAATATATATATAATATATTTATATAATTTATATATATATATATATATATATATATTATATATATATATATATATATATATATATATATATATTCTTTATTTTCTCGGAATAAGGACCTTAGTCAGTCTATATATTTTATTTCATTCGACATTGCGACATTGTCTATGTCATCTTCAGGTAAACTTTAAAACAATATAAAACATGCAAATTCAAATACATAATACGTTACATATCAAATACGATTCACATTAAAAAAGACATTTGAAACTTACAATATAATTCAACTATTATTCTTTCATTTCATTTCATGTTTCATGATTGAATGAACGTTGTTGAATGTCGTAGATTGCTGTTATCGGGTTTGTTTTATCTGTTTTTTTTTAAAATAAAATACCTTGGAGTGTTCGACATATTCAGTTATAGTACGAGGGCTCTAAAGCTATAATTCATGCAATATTTTTCCGTGTAGAGTTGTAAAGATCAGTTTACTATTTTTTTTTAATAAATTTCTTGTTGTGGAGTGACTGTTTAAAATAAGTTATTGTAGATTTGATTGAGATTTTTTATGTCGTTTCTATTGTTAATACTGTTTGTATCTTTTTTTATATGAATCATTTCATGGAAATTTCTAACTTTTAGATTTTT
Source organism: Gonioctena quinquepunctata (assembly GCA_018342105.1). Classification (NCBI taxonomy): domain Eukaryota; kingdom Metazoa; phylum Arthropoda; class Insecta; order Coleoptera; family Chrysomelidae; genus Gonioctena; species Gonioctena quinquepunctata. The sequence goes on along the minus strand of JAFIRS010002669.1, from coordinate 55,862 downwards.
TTCTTTTGTCAAAATTTCAACTTTGTCAAAATCGAATTTATGTTGGTTTTCCTTTGTGTGTTTAGACAATGCTGTGATGCCTGTTTTTGAGTATTTGTGGGCTTGAATTCGTTTCTGTAGGTATTGTTTGGATTGGCCTATATATGTACTTTCGCAATCTTTACATGGTATTTTATATACGGTGTGGGTTTGTTTATTTTTTGGAATTTCAGGTTTTAATTTTGAGTATAAAATGTTATTTTTATTTTGTAATCGATGTGCTATTGTTATGTTGTATTTTTCTACCGTTTTGTTGATTTTTTTTTTTTTTTGTTTTATTTTATCATTATAAATACTGTATCCTTTTTTCGATTGTTTTTTCCACGAAGTCATCTGGGTAGTTATTTTCTTTTAGGATATTTTTAATTTTTTCTAAATTACTTCTTCTGAACTTTGGATGAGCTAGTTTTATGGCTCGGTCAGTTAAGTTCTAAATAACATTTTTTTAAAAGCTAAGTGGTGCATTTGACAAGTAGTTTGTGAAGCAATGTGATGAGTTGGGTTTAGTGAACCAGTTTGTGAAAATTATTCCCAAATTGTCGTATATTATAGATGTATCAAGAAAGTTTATTTGTTGGTTGGTTTCTTTTTCCACTGTGAATTTTAATCTGAGGTGATAGTTGTTAAATTTTTCTAGAATTTCATCTAGTTTGTCATTAGGTATACAAGTTAGGCAATCATCTACATATCTTTTGGAGAAGACTGGTTTGAATGTTAGTTAACTGATGACTTTTCCTTCCACATACTCCATTACAAGATTTGCTATGGTTCCAGCAATTGGAGAACCCATTCCAATTCCAAATATTTGTGAATAATATTTGTTCTCGTATTGAAAGTATGTTGAAGTTAGACAAAGTTCAATTCCTTTTAAAAATTCTTCCAAAGTTAATGTCGTGTGATTTTCAATTTCGTGCCATTTTTCTTTTATAATGTTCATTGCTAATTTTGTATCAATGTTTGTGTATAAGGATACTTTGTCTAGTGAGATAATCACATGGTTTTTTGGAATTGTTTTATTTTTAATGAATTCTACAAATTCCCAGGAGTTTTTCACGAAGTAGTCATTTTTTCCATTAACATTAGTGAGAATTTCTGAGAGAAATTTTGATAAGTTGTATGTTGCTGATTGTATATTGCAAACAATAGGGCGCAGTGGAATTCCTGTTTTGTGCAATTTGGGTAACCCGTACATTGTTGGTGGTTGTGCATTGTGTATATTCAATTTGTTCTTTGTTTCTTGATTTATCATGTTGGATGTGAACCAATGATTAACTAAGTTATTCACTTTTGTTTGGAGTTTTTCTGTAGGGTTGAATCTTTCTTTCTTGTACGTGGTTTCATCATTTAGCATACTTTCAAGTATATATATATATATATATATATATATATATATATATATATATATATATATATATATATATATATACAAGCTGATTCTATGTGGGGTTTCAGTCAAGTATGGGGCTGATTAGGAAAACTCTTTGGTATCCGTCAAGCTTTCGGCAATCTTTATTGCCTTCCTCAGGACGACTACAATTGTATGGATTACATTATGAAATTATATATATTATTTGTCTACTTACTAACGTGAGATTGATGTAAAATTAGCACATTTAATGAACAGAAATTCATGAAAGATGAAATAAATTTTGACAATGACAACTTCTTTTTTAATCAATTCTAGATCAAGGCGGAAAATTTTGATCACAGGGCGATATATCTTTTCTGTTATTCATTTCTAGCAAATGAGTATGAATTTGCGTGAGATTGTTCAAATCAGTTCTTTTATTCATTGATTCTTTATCATTTTTTATGTGAACCATCTCTAGAAATATTCTTTTATTTTCATTGGTTTCGTTATCTAGAATTTCCGTATTATCATAGTCCATCCGATGATCTCTTTCATTTACATGTTCAGAAAGAGCACATGAATTAACATTACGTTTACAGTCGCTCTTATGGGATATGATACGACTGTTAAGGGTTCTTGATGTTTGACCGACATATGTTTTAGAACAGTCTCTACACGGTATTCTATAAACAACATTAGATTTTTGTTTATTTTGAATCGTACTTTTCACTTTTGTGTGTAATTTTGATATGGTTTTAACATTTCTCTTCGCGATTTTGACATTTTCATTTTTTAATACATTTGTTAGTTTTGGAGTGAGTTCTTGGATATGGGGAAGAGATCTAAATATAGATGTTATCAATTCTTCTTTCAGTGGATAGGGTGTACGTCGAAAGTGGTCCCATTTTAATTCAAAAGATTGAAATCCACCCCTGAGGGTAGCGAAATGAAGGATATTGATCACTCACCCTCTGAATTCTGGTCCGTTAACCGATTCTATCAGGCATAACTTTGTACTGGGTTCTTCGATTTGGATGATTCTTTTCTTAATAGATAGGGTATACCTTATATTTGGATTTCGAAAGGAATTAGCCATCCTTACGGGTAGAAAAATAGGGGATAACTGATTTTTCACTAGTGAACATTGGCACACACATACGTAGTTGACAATGACATATCGCTACTGACATTATTCTTGTTCCGTCAAAATCAGTATATTTCATGAGAGGATGAAATGATATACAAAGTGATGAAATAAACTAACCAGAACAACGAAAATAATTTATATTACAACAAATAGTAAAAGTATATAATCATATTATTTAACTGGTAATAGTTGAAGTAAGGTGGGTAAGTAAGTATTTTGGAAGAAATAAAAAAACAAGTAGGTAGTAATTGGTAGATTTTAGCCACAATAAATTGAAAAATAAAAACTTTTTAACAGAAAATTAAACCGACGAAATACGGAACTGAAAAGTAAGAAAAAAATTCGAGAGGTGTCAAGGGACACCCGGATGGAACGAAGTTCCTTCCGATTAATTAGTGAAGGAATTGTAATGTTTTTTTTTAAGTTATAATAATAGTTTTTTATTATTAACAAATATAATGTAATATGAACTTAATCAGTACGCTTAATTTTAGTACATACGCATTGATATTGTAATATTAAAATATAATTTGCTTTCAAATTTATTAAAGTTATGACGCGTACACTTGCTAAACACACAATAATGGAAAGATTATAACGCGTATGATTCGGTTAGCACAATAGAAAAGAGAGGTTATAATGCGTACTTGCTAAAAATACATAAGCATTTATTATTGTTTGTATAAAATCTCTACTTACCTAACTCCATCAGCAATATCCGGAACTTGTGCAGAAACACTGTCAGGATTCATTATTGTTATTATTTTTCATTATTTATTATGTACAAAAAACCTGTATACACTCAACAAAAATAATCGTCGCGACACCACACTGTTCAATGCGAAATAGAAAGACGAAACGAAAATAACTGGCGTGCTTTCTATGAGAGAGAGAGAAGAGAGAGAGAGAGAGAGACAGACAGAGAAACACGCGCACGCCGCACGGCTCACAACTATAGCGAAAAGTGTCGTTACAACTTTTGGTCTTAATTTATTCCGTCTAGCCCCCTTTCGCAACGCGCGATAAGAAACTTCGTTCCAATAAAAACTTTTTAACAGAAAATCAAACCGACGAAAAAATCAACTGAAAAGCAAAAAATAAAATGAACTTTCTCAGTCTAAATGATAATTGAGCTCCTAAACTAATGTAAGTAACTGATTTTGAGTCGGCGTCAAACAAACTAGCAGTTGAATTAGGTGAAGCGTAAAATGATGGCAGCGAGATGCACGGCGAGATGCACGGTTTTGATGACTTCTTTCATAGATAATGATCTTCGATGATTGTTTGTTTGGCGCCGACTCAAAATCAGTTACTAACATTAGTTTAGGAGCTCAATTATCATTTAGACTAAGAAAGTTCATTTAATTTTTTGCTTTTCAGTTGATTTTTGCGTCGGTTTAATTTTTTGTTGAAAAGTTTTTATTAATATGTCCACATGAAGGTCTCTCCATTCTCGGGTTATTCCAATTAGTTTGTAATAATTATTCAGATATTTTTCTTCAATATACCATGTATATGAAAAAAAGAATAAATTAATTTCTCCCAGCCCCATACAGATTCATTACCCCTTACAGATTCGATAATCTCATACAGATTGTCCTGAAAATTTGTGATTGGGAATTTTTGATAACTATGGTTTTGAAATGAAAACATAGGGCGCATGCAGAAGATAATTGATGCATGAATAGTTCACCTAAGTTACTTACAATTTCATTGCACTGCAAATAATATGGAGTGTTGTGTGAGTTTCCTCAACCGCATCTACTCTCTACAGTCCTCACTATTATCTATTGCATGCGCCCCACGTTTTCGTTTTAAATCTAACAATTATTATTATAGCTATTGAAAATTCGAAATCCCAAATTTTCAGGACAATCTGTATGTGGTTAGGAACCTGTATGGGGCTAGGAGTGATTATCCTAAATTTTATAGTGTGTTTTATTAACGTGGTATTTCGTAAAAAATATATCCAAATAATTATGTTCTGCTTTTAAGTCTTTTCTGTGTGAAATTTTGCAATCGATTGCATACATCTTGATGAGATCGAATGCTCCAAACTATTATTATTACAGACAGACAAACAGGCAGACAAGAAAGCGATTCAATATAGCATGGTTATCTAGTACTGAGCTAGTTCAAAAATCGAGTACTGCAACTATTTTTTTAATTATATTCAGTAATCATTTGGAAGGCAGTTGAATTTAGTGCACATTGACTCATCTATCATTCTGTTGGCACTATGGAGAGGTAGTGTCATCCTAACCTCACGTTTCGCTCCGTGAACGTTCAACAGACAAACGAAAAAACAGACAGACAAGAGAGTGAATTAATATTGCATTGTCATCTAGTTCAGAGCTATGTCTAAAGTTTCAGTTCACTAGCTCATCGGGAAGTTAGTTCAAAATCGATTGCAAGATTTGTACCAAACAAACAGACAACCAAAGCGAGCTCATATAAACCTAGTAATAAATGGACGTCAGTCGAAGCCGAGTACTCACTACACGGTACTTGACAAGTCACTTCACTTGACCTCAGTTCAGTAAGTACTCTACAAGTCAAAGTAAACTGTAGTAAATACTTGCCTGCCAGTCAATTCTGAATGGGTTTGGAAAATTCAAGTCGTCGTGTCGCGAGTCAGTATATTGATATATATTGAGCGTGAAACAATAAGATCATCCTGCTGCATTTGTACTTGAAGCTAACTTTAATTGAATGAAAAATTGGTCAAGGATAGAAGTGGTGGGTGCCTATTCTGAATAGAAGCAGAACAAGATAGGTATCACTCAACTTGGCACTCAATCACTTAACTTGGCCCCAGTTCAGGAAGTACTTGTGCAGGTAAAATGAATCTATATGAAGATTTTTCGTTCATGAATTGGGAATGCACGGTCACTCAACGTTCACTTTTACCCAGTGAGGACCTTCGACGCCAGTTGTTTTATAGGCACATTCAATATGGAATGAATCACTGATCGATGTAAACAAGTATGTTTATTTGTGATTCATCTCGTGTTTTTTTGCTAATCAGAAACCAATGAACTGTATGCTAGATGCCCATCAGTAAATTCTATATGGATTTGAAAAGTTCAAGTCGTGATAACAAGTTTTGCAAGTCGTTATGGTGGTATATTGATTATTACTCGTGGAATCTGAGTATGATGTTGCTGCCGCTGCATTTATAATCATCAGTTATTAAAAAAAAAGTTACTGAATATAATCCGTTTCTAGTGATCATGGACCTCATTTCTGTGTATAGCATGAGAAAGTTCCCAAATAACAGGCTACTTTTATGAATTCCCAAAACCGTTTCACTATTCCACTTCATTTCTACTACTAACAAACCAAATTTGTGTTGAGTAATATGGGGCAATGACTTGCAATATGCAGCTCACTTCCATTGACAGGAGAAGACTCACCGACATGCTCCTGGGAGTAAAAATTTCGATTCGACGATTACTTGCCGACTATCGCGTATTGAGTAGCCGTCCTCAGACATGAGGCATGTTTTTCAACCGACGAAACCAAAAAGGAGGAGGTTTTCTATTCGACGCGTATATTTGATTTTTTTTATGTATTTTTTTTATGTATGATCACGCACAACTTTTCACAGAGCGGTTCGATTCCGATTATTCTTTTTTCATTGGATAGGGTGTACTTTGAAGTTGGTCCCATTTCAATTTGAACAACGAAATCCATCCCTAAGGGTAGAAAAATGAAGAATATTGATCGTTCACCCTCTGAATTTTGGTCCGTTAAACGATTCTATCAGGCATAATTTCGTAGTGGGTTTTCCGATTTGGATGATTCTTTTTTATTAGAAAGGATATACCTCATAGTTGATCATATTTCAATTTGGAATGGAATGTTCCACCCCTATTGGTAGAAAAATAGGGGATGATTGATTTTTCACTTGTGAACTTTGGCACACATATGTAGTTGACATTGACTAACCCTCCTACATCTGTCAAAATGATTACATTCTATGAAAGGATGGAATTATATACAAAGTGATGGAATCAACTAACCAGAACTTTCAAAATTAATTTATATTAAATAACAATAAATAGTTGAAATAGAAAATTATATTATTCAATAGTTAATAGTTGAAGTAAACTAAGTAAGTATTTTGGAAGTAATCAAAAATCAAGTAGGTAGCAATTAGTAGATTTCAGCAACAAAAAATTGAAAAATAAAAACTTTTTAACAAAAAATTAAACCAACGAAAAAATCAACTGAAAAGCAAAAAATAAAATAAACCTCAGTCTAAATGATAATTGAGCTCCTAAACTAATATGAGTAACTGATTTTGAGTCGGCGCCAAACAAACTAGCAATTGGATTAGGTAAAGCGTAAAATGATGGCAGAGAGATGGACGGCTGCATTTTGATTACTTCTTTCAAAGTAATATAATGATCTTCGATAATTGTTTGTTTGGCGTCGACTCAAAATCAGTTACTCGCATCAGACTAAGAAGGTTTATTTTATTTTTTGTTTTCAGTTGATTTTTTCGTCGGTTTAATTTTTTGTTGAATAGTTTTTATATGTTAATGAATTATGAATAACCCTATGGTGGAAAATACGAAACATTCTGACTTTGGTGCCATTTTGTGGAATATGTAGCATTTCCGGAAATATTCTGGAACAAACTTATAGTGGAACAGTGTGTTAGAAATTCACCAAGTCTAGGGAAAATATCAACATTCTACCAGATCAGCATTAGGAATGTTCAATATCATCCAGTATGGAATTACGCCCCGTCATCTTTAAGCAACATATAACAAGGGTTATCCAATTGAAAACATGTCGTATTGTTATGATCTTCGACTGACTGAAATCCACCTGAGAAATTAATTGGAATAACTTAGGAGAAAAAAAGTTCAATCAGCTCTAGAACATTCGATAAAAAACTGACGTGTGCACGTTATTTTCCAACGTCAACCGAAGGAAATGGAGCGACTAATGAGGAACAACACTAACCTGATTGTTTCGACACGACCGACAGTGTAATAAATGACAAACGAGTTCGGTCATTCATTCATTGGATCCCTAATCTCAAAAGCCGTTCGAATTGACACCACGATTAGTGGAAAAAGCACCCGCTCATGTCATACTATCAGAGCTGTCGCCTGTTGGACGGATTTCGAAAGGAAAATAAATTTGTTTTGCGGATATCCAACCATTTCTTAAGTTCTGTGATCTCAGCTGTGATAGATGTGAGAATCGCCAATCACTCTGAGTAGATTGGTCCATGTGTTAATGAAATATGTTGGAGTGATGAACTATCAGCTGAAATATGCCGTATCACTGGTTTCTAGTCTCGATCCATGGGTATACCTACTATGCTAAAGAAATATTTCCATCACAAATATATATATATATATATGGAGTTGTGTACTATGAGGTGAAATATCATGATCGTATCAGCTGGTTTCTCATCTCGATCCATTAGTACACAAATATTTCAATCACAAATAGATGTATTTATTATATATATATATATATATATATATATATATATATATATATGTTGCAAAGTAACTAAACTTATAATTATCATTATTATTATTAGTTATTTTTATTATTATCGTTAATGCTATGTTATTTTACAATTTTCTTTACCCTTTTACTCTATGTTTGGTCGATACCTATGTAAAAAGAGAACATTCCTGAAGCAGTTCTGATATCAAAATTCTATATCCAACGATACATCTGACAAAAATCCACGATTGAACCACATCAAAATTGAAATTTATGGAAAATATTGAATTAAAGCAAGATCAAAGTATAGATAGGTTTTGAACATTCTGTATGACAATTCACATGAACAGAAATCTCACCAATGGGATTCGAAAGAGTTTGTGTGGGAAAAGTATGGATATAGAATAAAATGTAAGGGCAGAAATTGAAAAAATATAATTTTATATGAATCTGTCAATAGTATGTAATATAAAATCATTAAAATTAATAAGAACAGCAAATAATTCGATAGGAAGTGATACAAACTCGGAAATCTGTGAGAAAATAAAAATTGGTGAGTGTTACTATGGAACGAGATAACAAGTTTGGAGGAGATTGAAAAAAGTTAAGAAAGAGAAGCCACGCTGAAAATTGTAAGAAAAGCATTATTATTATACAAGAAAGCCTATCATTAAAAATTCCCGAACGAGTAAGAGTTTTGAAAAGCAGAAGTGAGGAAGTGAATAAACAATAAAAATTTCACCTACCTGGTTCGGAAAATAAATCCTTCGAAGGAGTGCAGGTGAGCTCTCATTGAGATTCCAGAAATACGTCCACGGGATTGAAAACGTCAACAGAAAAGCAGCCACAAAATATTCATAACCAAACTCATCAAAATGCAACTTTCACTTTAAACCAATAACGTTACGTGTCCTAACCACTAGTTATACTGTTTTGGGTTGAACTGTCATATGAATTCCATGAGAAAAGACTGATAATAAGATCAAATTTTCACTGTCGCTAACATTCGAATTGCACTATTTTATGTCATTGTTTTGCTAGTATAAGGTAGCTATCGCAGAGTAGGGTATATTTAAGTTTTGATTTGAATAAAAACCAACCAATTTGATTATTCTCTGCAACTGTTGTTTATTTGTCAATTTCCAACTTCACTTTTCTCCACTGACCAGTTTTTATTATCGAATCGATAGTGCCAACACCGATTACAGGAACTTGCTACTGAGAAAAGAGTGATGTTCATAGGCGTACCTGACTGAGCTGGGATAAGGTAATAAAAAAGGTTGCAAAAGAGACAAAGGACTTTTTTATTTGTTATGATAGGGTTTTAGAAATTATAATCTATGAAATAAATTCACAAAAATATACAAATTAAAAATCAAATAATCAACCCATCATAACAATATATATATATTGTTTGAGCAAGATTCAATTTGAGATCCCATTTTTGAAGAAATATGTAGATGATATCATATTAAGTTCCCCTCAGGACAAATTACAAGAATTGTTACTTGTTTTCAACTCTTATCATGAAAAACTGCAATTTACCATCGAAGAAGAAAACATAGAACAGAGTGTCCCCTTCTTAGATACAAAAGTAATCAGAAGAGCAGACAATACTCTAATCACCAGCTGGTATACAAAACCTGGTGCTTCAGGAAGATTCTTACATTACGAATCATATCATCGACACAGACAAAAGTTAAATCTGGTCTTGTGCATGAAAGATAGAGTAATCAAAACAAGTCACACTTCACTAAGAAAAATCTATTTAAAAAAACTTTTGCAACTTTTCATTAACAGTGGTTACCCACGGAACCTTGTGTATAAACTGATATTCAGTAGGTCTTCCATTGATATTGATCATCCAAACAATAACAACAATAATATTATAATTAATTCTAATAATAACATTTTGGAACCAACGTTCTATCTTACCTTACCACATATAGAATCTTTAAACTATAAATTCAACAAATTATTTTCCAAGATTCCTAACATCAAAATCGCGTATAAAAACCAAATAGTATTCAACAAGATTTTTTCAAAGTTGAAAGACAAAGATCCTTTATTAATTAAATTGGTTTTTCCCCTTAAAAAAAATTGGCCAAACCAAAAGGAAATTGAAAGACAGAATCACCTCGCATAAAAGCGATATTAGAAATTTTAAAAAAACGTGTTCGTTAGCTCATCACACCATGGCGTTGAACCATAACCCAGATTATGATAATGTGAATATCTTGGAACATGAATCTAATGTAAAAAAGAGAACTTTTCTCGAAATGACACAAATTTTCAAAGAACCTAATTCAATGAATTCGAGAACTGACATCGATAATCTCAGCATAATCTATTCATATTTACTCAGTCGTTCTCCGTATGAGACAGACCACAACTCAATACATTAACATTATTGTGTCCCCTGGAATGGTGGGTAATGAAATTTTGCACAATTTTGTTATATATTAATTTTTAATATGTTTTGTTTAATTGTTAAAAAACTCATATTTTCTCTGGCAGTCTCCTTATGAGACTTACCTAAATCGTTTTAATTAACATAAGTTGGTACCATGTAATTGTTTGGTGATATTATTTTTCATCGCATTGTATGTTGGCAACAGGTCGTAGATCTATTTTTCATACTTGTCAATTGTCAACTTCATTTACTTCAATAATCATCCATTTTTCATTTGTCACCACTGCCTCTTTAATCCAACATGTCCTCCATAAGAGCCCATTTGGAATTTTAAAATGTTTATACACTTATGTTTAAGTAATCTTGATCAATTTCGATCAAAGTTTTAACTATATATGACTTTACCAAGAGTGTTGTCTGTTGTGACATGGTATTTTATAATTTGCTTAAAATGTTTATACACTTATGTTTAAGTAATCTTGATCAATTTCGATCAAAGTTTTAACTATATATTAATGTTCAATTTAATTCATTGTAGAGTTCCTGATGAAGAGACAATAAATGACTCGAAAGCTTGAATAGAAAAAAGAGTACACTTTTTCCATACCCCTGTTGACTGCATACCCGAATTTAAAAAGGATTCTTCTTTAACTTAGACAGTCGTCTAACCTTCACAATATATATATATATATATATATATATATATATATATATATATATATATATATATATATATATATATATATATATATATATATGTGGAATCCGAAAAACGCTTAACTATATATATATATATACATATATACACATACACGCATATATTTCGATATGCCTTATGCTCGCATCTCCACAGGTCTTATTCTTCCTTGGTGTCAGTCATGGGAATATATTTGAGCTATGCATAACTCAGAGCTCTCTAACATGGTATTTCCTTGAATCCAATTCATTACCTCTTGTGAAAGTCCATCCATTTCAAGAGCATTGTTCTTGCTCAAGTTTATAGAGGAAAAGTTGGATTGGCACATTGCTTCTTGATTAGTTTTCTCAATATCAGAAGGAAAAAATTCATTCCAGAAAAGTGCATAAGTTTTGCTTCGTTCATGGAGAAATCGATTAGCTACTCGTCGTATTCCGAGCATGCCCAATGAAAAAATATCGAATTAATAATAAAACCATACCTTTTTCATTGTTGACTTTATGGAGGCTTCGTCCCTCCTCACTGTCCCCCAAATTTCCGTGTGTGAATTCGGATAACATTTTATATCTTGGATTCCATGTTTAGTGAACGACCAAATACTACTGGAGTATGTAACCTTTACTACAAAAAAAACGTATGTCATGAACGCAGAAACTAATCAGTGTACACTTATTATTTAGAATATTCCTCCCCTCTACCAGAAAATCATAATTCCTTGACAGAAATGACTTTCAGGTAATCAAATTTTTCTACAGTACGGACGTGTTGATCAAATATCACATGAAACCCAGAACGTATCCAACTCTATTTGAGTTAATATTCTCAATAACAGCTCAATATTGGCAAGCATATTATATTTCATTGTATATATCAAGAGGTCGATATGATGATATATACAGTGGAAGTTTGACCAGAAGTCATGAATAATCATGCAACGAACAACGGAACACCACATGAACTGATGAAAGTGTAAGAGCAAATCAGTCGTGATCAAACTTAGTTCACGGAGCTATGCATATTTACATAATTTTCAAGATTACCGAAGGTATTGCAATGAATTTCACCTGTTCAACCCGGTATCTCTCTTGCGGTTTTTTCATATGCGTGCTAGGGTGAAATGAATGAAAATAGTGGAAATTCGATATCAATATCGGAATCCATCGATTTAAACATTATTTTTCTCATAGACTGGTGAATGAACTGATAATTCAAAGAATGAATCCATGGAAACTTCAGTGCAGTTGAGTATGAAATTGCTGCAGCATATTCTTTTTGTCTCTTCTATATCAAAATATTCTTGGAATTGAATTTGTCATCGACATATAGATGTTAAGCGATGTCTGATGCTATTATTGGAATATTATTCCATAGATTATAAAATTCTATGGAATCCTCACCTATTGCAATTAATATATGGAATGAGGAGCAAATACTGCGAGTCCTTAATATAAAATTCTTCTACCAAAAGTCATAACATTAGAGTACCATTTTGAATTCAATATCATATATTCACGTTGAGGAACAGAGGATAGCTATACTCATTATTGAGACTTTTTGGGGATCATAACGTCAAGAGTATATAGAGAGGTATCTTTCAATTCAATATTTTTTTCTTATAGGCAAAACTAAGAATACGGAAAGTTAATGACTAATTGAATATTTTTCCATTCGTGAAAATGATTTGGTGTACGCAGTAACTTATCCAGGAAAAGTAATTTCTTTGCACATCTGAACTTGTATAGATTCCCTGACACATTTAATTCTGTTTTCAGATTGTGGAAGATTATAATTCCAAAAAAGTGACAAGAATGAGCGTAATTTCATCTTTAGTACACTATTCGTCGTCAAGAGCTATTTGCGTTAGAAAATATCATACAACGCCTAACTTTTTCTATTCAGTGGAATAAAAAAATTTGAGGCAGCGTTTGTTTAGGTGAGTAGATGAATTTTGGATTCATCTATAAGATACAGAGTTTTTGGAATTATATACAGACTGGCATTAACATAGTGAAAAAAAATCCTGGACAAGCCGGATCACTACACGATAGTTCGATGACTTCAGAAGGACAAACATCTGTAGACCAATAAATATTTACAGTTTCATGATCTCCAAGTGAAACTAGTGTAGTTGGAAAATGGTTCTGAAATTTTGACTCATTTCCCTGATAAAAAAAAAAGGGTCCATCATCATACAAGGGAAACTTATGAAGATGTGAAACAATTAATTAATACAGAATTCAACTCATAAAAATGCGCAAATACTTTTATTCATTTAAATGTAAACATTCTGGGAAAAAAACAATGTATTTACATTTTTTTCACACTATATTCTCTATAGACAAAAAATTACATAACATTGATATTTTCTTGGACTGTTGGCTTCTTTGTTCACGAAATTATAAAAAAAATCATTCCTCCGACGGCTATTCTATCATTTAATATTTCCGATACTACCCTTCATTATTGAACATTATATCCAATAAAAATAAATGATATTACCATTTGCCAATGAATCTATTACGTATAAGATTCAATTGATTAAGATTGCATTAGCCTCACATTCTTCGCTCCCACTAATAAAATATGTTATCTGTATAAATTTCTTTGGAGCACATAGTGATCCATATTTTGAAATCATACGACTTTCATAGAGAGAACAAACTCATTGAATAATACTCGAAACTGAAAACAATCCCATAAAATAATCAAATGGGAATAATATAATGAAAAGGTTCGTGCAAACCCAAACCTTCACTGATAAGCCGGTGACTTTATTTCGATATCTCTTTCATATGCAATATTTTTTCATTTAATTTCTATTAGGTACGTCACATAACTTTTCCGTATTTCGTGGAAACTAATCATTCTCGCTGAATTAATACACGCTCACCAATATCGATATACGAATCAAATATTGAAAATTATCGACACAACCTATAATTTGTTATGGATTTTAACAAAATAATATTAAATTGGTTGAATTGTGTGCGCTAGATGGCGACGCGTACGCACAATTGACCCTGATCGAGCCAAAGTTTTGACTACTCAGAACCATCATATCATCTGTGCAGCGTCTAGACTCCAATGTCTAGTCCGAGCTTTAAAGTATCGTTGCCATATTCGTCTCTTCAATGTATTCGAGTGGGTATTCTTCATAATGAGGAATTTTAGTGGTATGTGCCATCGATGATGGTATTTTAAACTACACCTAAACATATCCTGAGGCTATTGGATTCTGTCCAAAAAAGGGCAATTCGTCTCGTCGGTGATGCCTCGCTTACAAACTCGCTCACTTGTCTGGAACACCGTAGAAAAGTTGGCGATTTGTCTCTATTTTATAGATATTTCCATGGGCGATGCTCTTCTGAAATATCAACAATCGTTCCTGCTTTGGCAGTCTCTTCGAGATTAACCCGTCAAGTTCAGTCATCACACCCCTTCGTGGTCACTTTGGAAACCTGCAGAACATCACTTTCCAAAGACTCGTTCATCCAACGAACAGCGAGGCTTTGGAACTCATTGCCTAGGGGGGTGTTCCCCGAGGCAAACAACCTTCAGAAATTTAAGGAGAACACCAACTCCTACCTTCTTTCCCTAGGTTCCCACGATGTTCTCTGAACATTACAGGATATCCCTTTTCGTGGGAACCAGAACATAAAAAAAAAAAAAAAAAAAAAATCATTTTGTTTAGATGGATTTAAAAACTAAATCAATATTTCTTTTAAGTATTTATTTTTTAGCAGCAGCGAAGACTGGAGTATATGGAAAAGTGGGAAAAATATTATGGAATTGTCATTCCTACTTCCATAGTACTCTTTAGAAATCAAATAAAATCTCGATTTTTTTGGATTTCTAGTCACGTGTAGCGTTGCCCATAATAGGGGGAAGGGGGGGCTGGGAGTTAATATCACACAATCGTCGACGTTTTACACTCTCAAGGTTTGGCATCATAGCGTTACAACATCACATTTTTCTACATCAAATTCAGACAGCTTTGAGGTGCGTGCGCATTACGTAATTTCTTTGAATATTTAGAAAATCAAACAAGTGGAAAGCGAGTCTCCAAATTTATTATCCTAGGCGAGAAAGACCTTGTGAGAATACGTGTTGCCCTCGAACTTTCATGCGGGAACTGTTGAAAATAATTTTGAAATGTCGTCATTATGCGTGAGGTATAACATTTGATACATATTCACTTACGAACTCTCAAACAAGTGAACAGCGAGTCACCAAATTTATTTCTAGGCTAGAAAGGCCTTGTGAGAGAATATAAGTGTTACCCTCGATACTTGCAGGAGGGAACTTTTAAAAAAAATCTCAAAATGTCGCAATAATGCGCAAGCTCTACTTCGACATCTGAGAAAGAAATGTCGAAGGCCAGTCACATTTCGTTAAAAATCAATCAAGAACTACTAACACACGAGCACTCTGTTGCATTTGATGGCAGGCGATAGATACATATTGACACATGACATGCGCGGTAGAGAGGTAGAAGTTTTGAGCAATAACTATGTTTTTCATGTCTACGAATGTTCAAAGTGAGGAGCATTCCGAGCTAGCTAGTCGAGGAAGAGGGATGTGTTGTGAAGGCAACTCGTTGTAGATAACCACCTTCTGATAATACTGACTTGATGTGGAAGTAGAAACAGCCCCACAGTAATGGTTTTAAATGCATTTCACCGAGGCCGACTTCCTTTACCATTCTCATTAGTGACGAACGATGTGCAGCCACTAATATGCACCCTAATGGTTTGTTAACTCCCTGTTTGAAATAATTGGGCAGGAGGATCACTCACAACCGACTCGTTGAATAGGTTGAACGTGTGGAGCAAAAGGATACGGGATTCTTAGGTCGAAATGTCTGTATGGTAAAAGATTCGTAAACAACTGATATGTCGAGCAGCTGCTGACTGGTATTGCAAGATAATGCCGACATAATATTGACTTTTCTTGAGAATAAAAAATATTTCATGTAATTTAATATCTATGAATTTGTCTACATTCATACTAGAGTTTCGAGTTACATATGTGATTATGACAACAGAAATGCCAAACTAGTTTGCAACTAATATGTTTCAGCGCAAGTGTATACGCATTTGAATTTATATTAGTATTTTTGCTGCAGCGATATCTTTCCATCCTGTAATTCTTATTCGGATATGATTTTTATAATAATCCATCGATATATCACAAGAAAGTGGTCTGTTCACTGATTGCAGGTAATCTTATTGTGTTTTTTTATTTTTCCAGGGAAAACAAATCGTGGCATCTGAATGACCAATCATATGAATGTCGTACATTTCAAACAATATCGTTGGATCTATGCTATCCGAAATCCTTTGAAATGGAATCGCTATAACTTGCGGTTTCAAACTCTATCCCACATGGCATTATGAAAAAACTACTTTGAAGATATATCAATCTCTGAGAAAAATAATTGATCAATAATAATGTCCATTTGGCATAATATTACAAGAATGAAAGTCACATTCATCTTTGCTGCAGTGATATCTTTCCATCCTGTAATTCTCATTCGGATATGATTTTATAATAATCCATCGATATATCACAAGAAAGTGGTCTGTTCACTGATTGCAGATAATCTTATTGTGTTTGTTTATTTTTTCAGGGAAAACAAATCGTGGGATCTGAATGACCAATCATGTGAATGTTGTACATTTCAAACAATATCGTTGGATCTATGCTATCCGAAATCCTTTGAAATGGAATCGCTATAACTTGCGGTTTCAAGCTTTATCCCACATGGCATTATGAAAAAACTACTTTGAA
This sequence comes from Gonioctena quinquepunctata, assembly GCA_018342105.1. Taxonomy (NCBI): domain Eukaryota; kingdom Metazoa; phylum Arthropoda; class Insecta; order Coleoptera; family Chrysomelidae; genus Gonioctena; species Gonioctena quinquepunctata. The sequence goes on along the minus strand of JAFIRS010002669.1, from coordinate 38,947 downwards.
GATATATCAATCTCTGAGAAAAACAATTGATCAATAATAATGTTCATTTAGCATAATATTACAAGAATGGAAGTCACATTCATCTTTGCTGCAGTGATATCTTTCCATCCTGTAATTCTCATTCGGATATGATTTTTATAATAATCCATCGATATATCACAAGGAAGTGGTCTGTTCACTGATTGCAGGTAATCTTAGTGTGTTTGTTTATTTTTCCAGGGAAAACAAATCGTGACATCTGAATGACCAATCATATGAATGTCATACAACAATATCGTTGGATCTATGCTATCCGAATTCCTTTGAAATGGAATCGCTGTAACTTACGGTTTCAAACTTTATCCCACATGGCATTATGAAAAACTACTTTGAAGATATATCAATCTCTGAGAAAAACAATTGATCTATAATAATGTCCATTTAGTATAATATTACGAGAATGAAAGTCACATTCATCTATCAAAGTGTCAATTGCAAAGGAATATTACTTGTGTGTGATGTAGCTGCCAGATAAGCATTAAAACAATAATAAATATATAAAAATACAAATAATTCATGATATTTAACCAATTCAGATGAAATATCACCGTCGAATTATGATCAACTTGATATATCAATCTCTGAGAAAAACAATTTATCAATAATGATATCCAGTTAGCAAAATATCACAAGACTGAGAATCACCTTCAAATAATTATTGGAGTATAAATTGCAAATGGCTGTGATTTGTGTGTGATATAGCCATCTGAGCATCCAGTCAAAATGAAAAATACCTTATTGATATTACGATTTCATCGAATTTTACAATTCTAGATGGAATATTACCATCAGGTTATTTGAACAATTGATATATATATATCAATCTCTGAGAAAGCACAATTGATCAATAATGGTTTCCAATTAGCCAAATATTATGAGAATGGGACTCACCTTAACTATTGGTGCATCAATTGCAAAAGACTGTTATTTGTGTGTGATATATGCATCTAAGCATTGAAACAGACAATTCTAAAGGAATAAAAAATATCCTATTGATAGTACGATTAATTCATGAAAATTTATCAATCCGGATAAAAATTACCATCAGGTTATTCAAAACTAGATATATCAATCTGTCAGAAACAACAATTGTTCAATAATGATGTCGAGTTAGCAAAAATATTACAAGAATGAGAGTCACCTTTTACTTTGCGTATCAATTTCAATGGACTGTTACCACTGAAAATGAGAACTACTTAAGCATATAAATATTTAAACATATCATATTCATAGTACGAAATATACATGAAATGTCACGAATCCAAATAAAGTATCTAACTCAGATTAATGAACAAATGTGTACACAGTTGGAAAATATTCACATTCGGTAAATATGTGGATGATCCTTGGAGAGATGGTTTGAAGAGATACGAACACATCATACAGCTATGATTTGCGAATGGAACAAACTCCATAATTAAAACGTTTTCCATATACTATACGTAGTTTTTTCCCACAGCTGATAGTCTACCTACAGTTGACAGTCAATATTTTCTGGTTTCTCCCTTGTCCACGGAGCAATAAATGTGAGCTTGTCATAGTCGTCCGAAAATGGATTTTTTTAAAGTTCCAGTTTCAAATTCTAAATTTTGTATTTCTAGTTATTGTCTGGATTCTGATCCATAACTGAACTATGTTAATATCGAAATTGATGCCAAATAGTATTAAACATATTATTTTTATTGGGTTTGTCGAAACTATCTGACCCTTGTCGAAGAGTATGTTTCATTCCTTTTTTATGTGTTTGCTCGCCAAAGTACTTCAATCTGTTATTCAGAATAATGAAATGACGAATATATGATATTAGTCAGATATAAAAAATAAATTGTTCATATTTTACAATATAAATAAAAATTTGATTTGTTATGGATTTTTTTTGAGAAAGAAGGTTCTTGGGGAGGTGGGATCTTAGTATTCTCTAAATTGAATTGGTTCAACTCTTCGAGGTTGTGAATTGTTTGTTAGAGATTGGATCAATAATTCGATTTTACAATTTCGTTTTGGGGTTCTTAGAGCTCTGGTTATCATAATGGAAATAATATCGACTTTTTTCGAAAACAAGCATGTTTTGAATGAAAATTCAGCAATATTTCATATAACATTTCATTTGTGAATTATTCAACGTATTTATAAGGGTTCTGTGTCGCATACTATATCTTTATGAACAGCACATTAAGCCATCAGAAATTAAAAACATAATTTCAAAAAATCACATAAGCAATGTATGGTCTCAACGTGAACAAGGTATTGATATGTCTTACATAATTCACATATCTTGTGTGAGACATATTTTTTGTGCATATTTATCAAGGCATCTATATCGCCCACTATTTTCATAACGTTGAACATTATGCTGCAACATTTCATGTGTTCATTAATATGAAATGGACAAAAACATCATTTGCAATTTGGTGTCAAGTGACATTATACAGACGTTTCTGGATCTATTCGAAAGAGGCTCAGAATTACATATCATATCAATATCGTCTCATAAAAATGCGCAAATACTTGTATTCATTTCAAATGTAAACATTCTGGAAAAAAACCAATGTATTTACATTTTTTTCACACTATATTCTCTATAGACAAAAAATTACATAACATTGATATTTTCTTGGACTGGTGGCTTCTTTGTTCACGAAATTATAAAAAAAAAACATTCCTCCGACGGCTATCCTATCATTTAATATTTCCGATACTACCCTCCATTATTGAACATTATATCTAACAAAAATAAATCATTTGCCACTGAATCTATTACGTATAAGATTCAATTGATTAAGATTGCATTAGCATCACATTCTTCGCTCCTACTAATAAAATATGTTATCTGTATAAATTTCTTTGGAGCACATAGTGATCCATATTTTGAAATCATACGATTTTTATAGAGATAACAAACTCATTGAATAATACTCGAAACTGAAAACAATCCCATAAAATAATCAAATGGGAATAATATGATGAAAAGGTTCGTGCAAACCCAAACCTTCACTGATAAGCCGGTGACTTTATTTCGACATCTCTTTCATATGCAATATTTTTTCATTTAATTTCTATTAGGTACATCACATAACTTTTCCGTATTTCGTGGAAACTAATCATACTCACTGAATTAATACACGCTCACCAATATCGATATACGAATCAAATATTGAAAATTATCGACACAACCTATAATTTGTTATGGATTTTAACAAATTAACAATAAATTGGTTGAATTGTGTGCGCTAGATGGCGACGCGTACGCACAATTGACCCTGATCGAGCCAAAGTTTTGACTACTCAGAACCATCATATCATCTGTGCAGCGTCTAGACTCCAATGTCTAGTCTGAGCTTTGAAGTATCGTTGGCATATTCGTCTCTTCAATGTATTCGAGTGGGTATTCTTCCTAATGAGGAATTTTAGTGGTATGTGCCATCGATGATGGTATTTTAAACTACACCGTCGATCATTTTGTTTAGATGGATTTAAAAACTAAATCAATATTTCTTTTAAGTATTTATTTTTAGCAGCAGCGAAGACTGGAGTATATGGAAAAGTGGGAAAAATATTATGGAATTGTCATTCCTACTTCCATAGTACTCTTTAGAAATCAAATAAAAATAGGGTTTCATTATTTCGGTGAATAAAATTAATAATTATTGACGGTTGTTTGTCCATTTGTCCTATCTATAATCGAAATCTCGCATGTTTCAGAATATAATATGATGAAATAAGTAGTACTTTTTTTCATCTCGATTTTTTTTGGATTTCTAGTCACATGCAGAGTTGCCCATAATAGGGGGAAGGGAGGCTGGGAGTTAATGTCACACAATCGTCGACGTTTTACACTCTCAAGCTTTGGCATCATAGCGTTACAACATCACATTTTTCTACTTCAAATTCAGACAGCTTCGAGGTGCGTGCGCATTACGTAATTTCTTTGAATATTTAGAAAATCAAACAAGTGGAAGCGAGTCTCCAAATTTATTATCCTAGCCGAAAAAGGCCTTGTAAGAATACGTGTTGCCCTCGATACTTTCATGCGGGAATTGAAAAAAATCTTGAAATGTTGTAATTATGCGTGAGGTATAACATTTGATACATATTCACTTACGAACTCTCAAACAAGTAAACAGCGAGTCACCAAATTTATTTCTAGGCTAGAAAGGCCCTGTGAGAATATACGTGTTACCCTCGATACTTGCAGGAGGGAACTGTTAAAAAAAATCTCAAACTGTCACAATAATGCGCAAGCTCTACTTCGACATCTGGGAAAGAAATGTCGAAGGCCAGTCACATTTCATTAAAAAGCAATCAAGAACTACTAACACACGAGCACTTTGTTGCATTTGATGGCAGGCGATAGATACATATTGACACATGACATGCGCGGTAGAGAGGTAGAAGTTTTGAGCAATAACTATGTTTTTCATGTCTACGAAAGTTCAAAGTGAGGAGCATTACGAGCTAGCTAGTCGAGGGAAAGGGATGTGTTGTGAAGGCAACTCGTTGTTGATAACCACCTTCTGATAATACCGACTTGCTGTGGAAGTGGAAATTGCCCCACAGTAATGGTTACAAATGCATTTCACTAAGGCCGACTTCCTCTACCATTCACATTAGTGACGAACGATGTGCAAGCCACTAATATGCACCCTAATGGTTTGTTAACTCCGTGTTTGAAATAATCGGGAAGGAGGTTCACTCACAACCGACTCATTGAGTAGGTTGGACGTGTGGAGCAAAAGAATACTAAATTCTCAGGTCGGAACGTCTGTATGGTAAAACATGCGTAAACAACTAATGCGTCGAGCAGCTGCTGAGTGGTGTTGCAAGCCTCCGAAATGAAAATTGAAGGAGAATTCACTCTGCTGGAACTCATCGAGTTGAGCGGATGTGTCTTGGGATTCGAATTGGACACAGCAAACACTTGAAGTGTGTCTGAAGGTTATATCCCGTTTCTCAACTGATATGAAGTGTGAATAAAATACACGACTAGAATTTCTCCGAGCAAGGTGAAATGCATGCTATAATTTTGTATGCATTCGAAAGAGTAAATTCAGTTGAGACTGGACATTTGAGAATTCTGATTTATGGAGGTCGCCAAGCCACCATGTATGCAATCCCATATAGCAAATCAGAAACCCAAAGAACCCACTCCAGAACCCACTCTCGAGGTTTTATTATTTCAAATATGAAAAGAAAACAATTATTTCCAACAATTCCATTTCTTTGTTTGATCTGTCAGTCGAATGCAAACCCAATGTCGAAGTTATGTGATGTATATGGATGAAGAAAAACATGTTTTCCATCCAAGTTTGCTTTCATGTGATCAGCGATCGTCACCTTGAATGAAGTACGAGTCAATATCTTTCTCAACGTTGATTTCACATCTTGATTTCAATCCCACACACACACACACACACAGAGATACATGATATCTCACTCTCTGAAGTTACATCAGTGGCATTCGTCAAAAATGAAAAAAAGGGGGTACATTCTCAGGGGTGTACATCACAATAATGCGCATAAGAAAGGTTTTCAATTCAATTCAAGGACAAATAATGCATGAAGACACAGAATCTTTGAAAATTGGAAAGACGCAGTCACATTAGTAGCATTCGTCAAAAATTAAAACAAGGGGTACATCCTCAGGGGTATACGCCACAATAATGCGCATAAAAAAGGTTATTTATTTCAATTCAAGGACAAATATGGTATGAAGACACAGAAACCTTGAAGAACGGAGAGACAATGATTCGAAATACTCTTCTCCTGGAATATTTCAATGAAATATCCCCACCCTACAACAAGTCCGATGCGATGCGCAATCTGTATGGTGAGGGGATTCTCTTGACATTCAGCGCACTCATAAATACTCGCAGTTCACTCTCAGCTCTCTCACAGGATGAACGCCCTCCTCGCTTGGAGAAAGCAAGGATTCATGAAGGTCTTGACTATACAGAATATGTAAGCCTACACCACAGCTTAGTCAAGGTCAAACAAAAATCAAGATCAAATCTTAAAGTTGCCGAAACAATCCTAACATCAAAACTCAAGGTCAAATCTCGATGTCAAAACTTAATGTTATGAATCTCAAGGTCAAAACTGAAGTCGGATCTCAAAGTCGACCAAACTCAATGTCAAAACTCAATGACAAATCTCAAAGTCAAATCTCAAGGTCAAACACACACCACATTGCATACCTGCAATCATTCAAGGTCACACGTGACAGGTGAAGGACAGACAACGTTACACACAATCACGCATCACGCACATCTATGTGCCTTCTACCTCCCAATGTTATCCATCCACTCGACCTTGAGTTACCCTTCAATGTCAGACTTCATATGAGACAGCAGTCACCTTGAACTATATGCAATGTCCTCTACCTCGCACCATCTCAAGGTCACTTCAAGGTTAACGATACACTTACACATATAGCCAAACCCTCCTTCTCAAGGTCAAGGGCGTGCGTTGGGGGTCAAGGTCATATGTGGTGGGGGAAGAGCCAGAACCGGCTTAAATCTCCCACTAGTATTCTCAGGAAATCAAGGTTTGTCGTGGTCTACTGGCTAGGTTATAATGCTAACACGCAAAAGGCTCCGATTTGATTACTGTTATTTCATCAGTTTATTCCTTAGTGGAATATATATACAGGGTGTAACTGAATAAGTGTAAAACATTTAAGGAGGTGATTCCTCATCGAAAAAAAGATAGGATCTTTCATATAAAGAAACTTCATTGGAGCATCCCTTGTTAAGATACAGCCCCTTAAAGGGGGTACATAAAATTTGTATAACAATTTTTTTCACAAGCACTGAAAAAGTTACAATATTGAAATTAACCTGACGTTTTGTACTACCAAAAAGACACTTAGCCAGTAATTTATTTGGTTTACCCCATGGTTGTAAGGGGTGAAAAACGCAACCCCTAAAATTTATTTCCAATGTAACTTTTTGTCTTATTATTTGTTTACCATTTAAAAATTCATTTCCGATAGCCTGTTTCATTCTAAACAAAAAATGTCTCTTGGGTTTTTTGCCCAAAATTAACCAGTAAGCAGCAAAACATTATTTTACGAACAACTACAGAGATACATCGTCATAAATGCGAACTGGATTTATTGTTATTTTGTAGTTAGTACCTGCATTAAACGATTAAAGGGTAATAAACAAAACTAAGTTATTAATAACAAAACACACAACATGTAGAAATCATAGTGAATGTTCAATATGTCTACCTTCAAACATTACGCATGCGTCTAGACGTCGGCGCATTGAGCCACGTATTCGCTCAAATATTCCTGGAGTCTCTCTGATTACCCTGCACGCATCGATGATGCGGTTTCTTAAGTCCTCTACATCGCGAACAGGAGTACGATATACCAAATGCTGTGAATGGCCCCAAATAGAGAAATCGAGAGGATTGAGATCCGGGGATCGAGCGGGCCATTTATGTGGTCCTCCTCGACCTATCCACTGATTTGCGTTTTTCACCCCTTACAACCATGGGGTAAACCAAATAAATTACTGGCTAAGTGTCTTTTTGGTAGTACAAAACGTCAGGTTAATTTCAATATTGTAACTTTTTCAGTGCTTGTGAAAAAAATTGTTATACAAATTTTATGTACCCCCTTTAAGGGGCTGTATCTTAACAAGGGATGCTCCAATGAAGTTTCTTTATATGAAAGATCCTATCTTTTTTTCGATGAGGAATCACCTCCTTAAATGTTTTACACTTATTCAGTTACACCCTGTATATATATATATATATATATATATATAATGATAAAATAATGATAATAATAATAATTTATTGGCCCAAGTTACATTTAAGGTTGTCAAATAATACGAAAAACAGAAAATATGAACGAAACTGAGTACAGGTATATAAAATTCAAAAAAATATATATAAAATTTTAAATTAGTCAATATTACACCACAACAGAAGATACATAGATAAAAAAATGCCTGCTTATATCTCAATCAATTGTTTCGTCAAAATTAAATTCGAAATATTCTTCTCGAGAATAGAATGTATTTTTTAATAATATATTGATGATTGCTGCCTTCAACTGTTTGGTATGAGAATTTTTCAGTGCATCCGGTAATTTGTTGAAAATTTTGATGGATGTGTGATTAAATGGCTGTTGAGTTTTTTTTAGGCGGTGATAGGGAATGCTCAACGAATTTCTATTTCTTGTGTTATGAAAATGGTAGGAGGAATTTGAAATTAGAGACTTTTTGTTTTCTTTCACAAACATCACACATTGTAGAATGAATACTGAAGGTGAAGTTAAGATGCTGAATTTTGCAAATAACGGTTCACAATGTTCTCGATAACTAGCCTTTGCTATTATTCGTGGAACTTTTTTTTGTAGTTTAAATATTCTTCCACTTTCTACGGAGTTTCCCCAAAGAAGAAGTCCATAAGAAAAAGTTGAATAAAAGTTACTGTAATGATATGTTGATGCGGTATCTAGAGTAGTAAATTCCATTAGTTTCCTAATTTGATACACTACTTCATTTGATTTTTTGAATGAGTAGTTGACATGTTCTTTCGTGTCAATATGTATACCTAATAACTCAACGCTATTCTCTTGACTATCATTTGAGAACATAAGCTCGCTTGTTTTTTCTGTGTTTAGTTTTAAATTATTTGTCGAAAACCATTCTGAAGCCTTTGCTATCGTTCCAGTATTTCTGAGTTTTGTGTTTTCAATATCAGGGCTTATATTTGAAATTGTAGAGTCATCAGCATATAATGTCATTGCGTCAGCATTTAAATATTCTGGTAAATCCTTTATGAAAATAATAAAAAATATGGGTCCCAATATTGATCCTTGGGGCACTACAATATCTATTGCCATTATGTCTGACTTCTCGCCTGATGGTAGAACCACTCGTTGCTGTCGACTGTGCAAATAGGAAGCGAATAATTCCAAGGCAGCATCCCTGATCCCATAAAAATCTAATTCTGCCAGCAGGTATTCATGTGTGACGCAATCAAATGCCTTTGATAAATCCAACATTGTGGTACACGAAAAGTTATTTTTATCAATCGCATCCATGATTTTTTCCAAAATGCAAATAATTGCTTTTGTTGTTGATTTATTACTGCGGTAACCAAACTGCTCTTTTGAGAATAGTTCTTTATCTTCAAAATATGAAACTATCCTAGATTTCAGTAAACATTAAAAAAATGTTGAAAAAACAGGAAGTACTGAAATGGGTCTGAATGAGTTTAATATATATATATATATATATATATATATATATATAATATATATATATATAAATATTGTTATGTTATGAAAAATCAGTTCTTTATTTCAAAAGGAAAAATGAAAACAATTTCAAAAAACCCATAAAAAGAATAATTACTGAATAGCTATTAGTTTCAATAGATTGTTTTCACATATTTTATGTTATGTTGAGAAATGTTGCAAAGTAACTAAACTTATAATTATCATTATTATTATTAGTTATTTTTATTATTATCGTTAATGCTATGTTATTTTACAATTTTCTTTACCCTTTTACCACTATGCTTTGGTCGATACCTATGTAAAAAGAGAACATTCCTGAAGCAGTTCTGATATCAAAATTCTATATCCAACGATACATCTGAGAAAAATCCACGATTGAACCACATCAAAATTTAAATTTATGGAAAATATTGAATTAAAGCAAGATCAAAGTATAGATAGGTTTTGAACATTCTGTATGACAATTCACATGAACAGAAATCTCACCAATGGGATTCGAAAGAGTTTGTGTGGGAAAAGTATGGATATAGAATAAAATGGAAGGGCAGAAATTGAAAAAATATAATTTTATATGAATCTGTCAATAGTATGTAATATAAAATCATTAATATTAATAAGAACAGCAGATAATTCGATAGGAGGTGATACAAACTCGGAAATCTGTGAGAAAATAAAAATTGGTGAGTGTTACTATGAAACGAGATAACAAGTTTGGAGGAGATTGAAAAAAGTTAAGAAAGAGAAGCCACGCTGAAAATTGTAAGAAAAGCATTATTATTATACAAGAAAGCCTGTCATTAAAAATTCCCGAACGAGTAAGAGTTTTGAAAAGCAGAAGTGAGGAAGTGAATAAACAATAAAAATTTCACCTACCTGGTTCGGAAAATAAATCCTTGGAAGGAGTGCAGGTGAGCTCTCATTGAGATTCCAGAAATACGTCCACGGGATTGAAAACGTCAACAGAAAAGCAGCCACAAAATATTCATAACCGAACTCATCAAAATGCAACTTTCACTTCAAACCAATAACGTTACGTGTCCTAACCACTAGTTATACTGTTTTGGGTTGAACTGTCATATGAATTCCATGAGAAAAGACTGATAATAAGATCAAATTTTCACTGTCGCTAACATTCGAATTGCACTATTTTATGTCATTGTTTTGCTAGTATAAGGTAGCTATCGCAGAGTAGGGTATATTCAAGTTTTGATTTGAATAAAAACCAACCAATTTGATTATTCTCTGCAACTGTTGTTTATTTGTCAATTTCTAACTTTACTTCTCTCCACTGAACAGTTTTTATTATCGAATCGATAGTGCCATACTCGGCAACACCGATTACAGGAACTTGCTACTGAGAAAAGAGTGATGTTCATAGGCGTACCTGACTGAGCTGGGATAAAGTAATAAAAAAGGTTGCAAAAGAGACAAAGGACTTAGCCGGAGTTTTTTATTTGTTATGATAGGGTTTCAGAAATTATAATCTATGAAATAAATTCACAAAAATATACAAATTTAAAATCAAATAATCAACCCATCATAACAATATATATATATATATATATATATATATATATATATATATATATATATATATATAAATATTGTTATGTTGTGAAAAATCAGTTCTTTATTTCAAAAGGAAAAATGAAAACAATTTCAAAAAACCCATAAAAAGAATAATTACTGAATAGCTATTAGTTTCAATAGATTGTTTTCACATATTTTTGAAATTTTATTTCCTTTATTGAGCCTCTGTATAATATGAATAGATGAAAATATCCAAATACTATAACACAATCAATTTCATACACTGTCATAATGATTACAACCCATAATTGTTCAAAAGACAACAAAAAGTCTAGATTTACAAAATCATCCTGAATAAAATGTGATCCACAAAATTATAAGCTTGAAACATACAGTATATGAAATTGTAACTAACTGAAAGTAGCCAATGGGAGATCAGCAAACTTCTTGATGACAATAGCCAATCAGGGAACAGTATGGTCAAATGTAAGATTTGAAATTGTAAGAAAATAAGAACGAGAAAGTATCAGAGACAATTATCACTGAAATTGTATATAGTTTATGAGAAAGTAAAAGTAGTTGTATTCATAAGTTTTGACAAATAACCCCAAACAGTGAAAATGTGACAATATAGTGCGCGAATTCAAAAATTCAAATCGAAAGGAATGAGGAAAAATGGTATCCAAGGGGACGGAAAAACAAAGCCACGAGGAGATTGAAAATAATTTGAAAAGGAATACCACGTTTTATTTGGAAGAAAAGAAAATTCATGAATTTCAACATAATAAGCAGAAAACCAACATTACCTTATTTGTACACCATATACAAGTATTCCAAAGCTGATATTTTCACTAATAACTCATATCCCATCAGAAGAACTTCATTTCACTTGAGTTTGAACTATTAAAGAAATTTTCACTTTCGAAGTAAAAGTGAGGTTGTGTATATTTATCCATGACCTGTTTCTCATGATTATCCATGAATATTGGTAGATTCACCTTAGCATAAGTTATCTATCGTAGGCCAAGTGAATTCAAGTTTTTCTGAATAAAGGAAATAATTGCTTTTTGATATTTTGTTGTTTGTTTTCAACAATGATCAACAATCATGATTATGACCATTGAATATATTGAAATTTGACATTAAGCCAGGCTAGTGGCTCAATTGCCTGAACCGGCTATCTGAGACAAGAGGCGTACCAACTGAGTTTAGCTGTGGTAAGGAAAGTGATAACAATTGGCAGCAACGTGACGAGAGAACAGTGACGTTAGCTAGCAATTGTTATTACATCATACAAAATATTATACAGGGCACAAACAATTATCTATATCATAACAGTTTGGCTCACAAAGAATAGCGAAAATTATTAGCAATCTTCATTATATAAAAACAATTTATATTTTCAATTAATTATTTCATTACAAATGGCGCTGCAACGTAGTGGCAAAGTAAGGGCAATATATCATTTCATAATATTTGTCACAGCGGAAAAGGTAAAGTAAGGGCAATATATCATTTCAAGGCAAGTAAGGGCAATATATCGTTTCAAGGCAAAGTGAAGGCAATATATCATTTCTCAATATTTATCGCAAAGTAAGGGCAATATATTATTTCTTAATATTTATCATAACACTGGGCGAACATTAGCAATTGGCATTTTAACGTGTAAGGCTAGATATTGGGAAATAAAAAATGGATTTAAGAGATGGTAAAAAAGTTGGCTTGTAAGAAGGTGCAGAAGGTAGAGAGAGATAGGCGATCAGGGAAAAGGAGAGAGTACTAAAGTGAGAGAGATAGAAATAAAAAGTAAAAAAAAAAAAAAATTTTTAAAAAAATGAAAATATAGCAAGTATGAAAGAAGATTCAGTCAGGATGAATGAAAAAATGGATAGTATGAAAAATGATATTAATGAAAATTCAGTAAGAATGAATGAAAAGTCAGAAAAAATGAATGAAAATATGGGAAGTATGAAAAGTGAAATGAAAGAGCAAATAGAAGGAATGAATGATGGAATGAGAGGAAGTATGGGAAGAATGGAGGAAAGAATGGAAGAAAAAATGAGAAATATGAAGAATGAAATGAAAGAAAGTTTGAAAAATGAAATAAAAGAGTTGAAAGAAAACACAGCGAGTATGGAAGAAAGATCAAGAGAAAATCTGAAAGAAAATATAAAAGATATAAAAGAAAATATGGAAAGGATGGAAAATAAAATATAATCTAAATCTGAACAAAATAAAGGAGAATTTTTAGAAATGCACAAATAATTAGAGACTAAAATAGGACAACAAAATGAGGAATTTTATGTGGCAATAACACAAGAAGTATCCACTATGAATAATCATGTAGAAAGGCAGGAAAAAAATAAAAGACATGAAATTAGATATCAATAGTAAACAAGAAAGAGTTGAAAATGAAATAAATACACTAGATAAAAAATTTGAAAAACAACATAAAGATACTGATTTAAAAATAATAAATGTAGAGAGTGAAATAACTAAAAATGTGGAAAAGATAAAATTATTAGAATTAAGAAGAACAGACAATAATCTAGAGAGTAGAATCATCAATAATTGTCATGGAATACAAATAAATAATTTATTAGAACAACATGATAAACCAATACATAATATAAAAATGAATCTTGATCACAAAAAAATTTTAATATAAAAGAACAATAAAAATTTGCAGATAGAAAGGGAAAAATAAATAATAAATAAAAATTATGAAAATATATGACATAATAATGGCGAAAATGAATTTTGAGTTACAAAGAGGTGACAAAAATGATAAAATAATTATAATGAAAATGAATGACATCAACGTGGCTACTAAAAATTTTGAATTGGAAATAAAGTACATAAATAAAAAAATAATAGTAATGCAAATCAATAACATTTACAGGGCGATTAGAATTTTTGAAATGAAACAAAAAAATACAAACAATGAAATAATAATAATAATGTATAGTTAAATGTCCAATATCAAAATAGAAAAGAAGTTGAATGAATATGACGATGAAAAACGAAAAAAGTTTGGATTTATGAAAAAGAAAATAGTTGAAAAAATTTACATGAAATTTCTATTGAAAATTTGTGAAATAAAATATATGCTTGCAGTTACAAAACAAGCAAGATTCCATAGAAGAAGAAACAAATAATAAAAATGAAAATTTAGGAATTAATAAATTGTAGGTTGGCAAATTTGATAGGTAAGTTAGGAATAAAAAAGGAAAAAAGTTGAAAAAATAATTTGATAGATAGGTAAGATTTCAGAAACATTTGAATAATATAAAATAAGATGAAAAACAAATGTAAAGAAAAAATATATCAATGAGAGAAAATATTGGAGGAAACAAAACAACGCATAAATATTTCAAGAAAGAAAACAATAATATTGAATAACAATCATATACTGAAAAATAGAAAAGTTGATATAAATATTGGTACAGGTTCGTTAGATGAAGTAAAGTTGAGAAACAATATAGATTATAAAGAAGGAAAAATATAGAAATGGATAATAAATAATGTGAATTTTGAAGAAAAATGAAAAGAAATGAAGATAAAAATATTTTTGTATAAAATGAATGTATGTGAGAAATGAAAGTGGAAATAATAATAATACTAAAGAAGTATATTATAAGAAATATGATGATAATGATGATGATAAAGGTATATTGATTAATAAAATGAAGGTATATTAATGAATTATAAATGAATATAATATGGTAATTATGTGTGAATGATGAAAAAGCAAAAAAAAATAAAAGTAAATGAAATGTAAGATTCAAATTAATAAAATATCCAATTCAATATGAATATAAAGAACAACTGAAGGAAGAGATAGGAAAAATAATAAAACAAAGAATAATTGAAAGAAGTACCAATAATGATAAAAATCTAATCGATAATTGAAAATAATATCAGTATAAAATATAAAATATAAAATATCATAAATGATAACATCTTGAAAAATTTTCTCTCTTGTGATTCGAAGAGATGTCTGAAGTCAAGTTTTTCTGGAACAAAAAAACGTAGTACTAGTAGTTGTAAATAATAGTTATCGTTAAAGAACTTGTTTTCTTGAAATCCAGCAAGGTAGTTTTCTGAAAGTAGAAAAAAAGTATTAGTTAATCTAGATTCAATAACTGTAAATGAAGTAATTGATATTCAAAATTTTCTAACAAGTAGAAAATCATTGAATATAAATTTAGGAATGTTGTTATGTTATGAAAAATCAGTTCTATATTTTTGAAGGAAAAATGAAAACAATTTCATAAAAAACCCATAAAAAGAATAATTACTAAATAGCTATCAGTTTCAATAGATTGTTTTTACATATTTTTGAAATTCTACTTCCTTTATTAAGCCTCTATATAATATGAATAGATAAAAATATCCGAATACTATAACACAATCAATTTCATACACTGTCATAATGATTACAACCCATAATTGTTCAAAAGACAACAAAAAGTCTAGATTTACAAAATCATCCTGAATAAAATGTGATTCACAAAATTATAAGCTTGAAACATACAGTATATGAAATTGTAACTAACTGAAAGTAGCCAATGGGAAAACAGCAAACTTCTTGATGACAATAGCCAATCAGGGAACAGTATGGTCAAATGTAAGATTTGAAATTGTAAGAAAATAAGAACGAAAAAGTATCAGAGACAATTATCACTGAAATTGTATATAGTTTATAGGAAAGTAAAAGTAGTTGTATTTATAAGTTTTGACAAATAACCCCAAACAGTGAAAATGTGACAATATAGTGCGCGAATTCAAAAATTTAAATCGAAAGGAATGAGGAAAAATGGTATCCAAGGGGAGGGGATAACAAAGCCACGAGGAGATTGAAAATAATTTGAAAAGGAGTACCACGTTTTATTTGGAAGAAAAGAAAATTCATGAATTTCAACATAATAAGCAGAAAACCAACATTACCTTATTTGTACACCATATACAAGTATTCCAAAGCTGATATTTTGATTGGTATGGTTCCTTCTTTTTGGTATTGGAGTTCCTGAGAGCAATTGGAGTGAAAGGGGATCCAAATTCAGGGTGTATCTTGAACAGCGACAGTTCCAGACAGGTATAAACTTTCCTAGTGCACATCACGAACTGAACAATTTCACTAATAACTCATATCCCATCAGAAGAACTTTATTTCACTTGATTTTGAACTATTAAAGAAATTTTCACTTTCAAGGTAAAAGTGAGGTTGTGTCTATTTATCCATGACCTGTTTCTCATGATTATCCATGAATATTTGTAGATTCACCTTAGCATAAGTTATCTTTCGTAGGCCAGGTGAATTTAAGTTTTCCTGAATAAAGGAAATAATTGCTTTTTGATACTTTGTTGTTTGTTTTCTACAATGATCAACAATCATATTTATGACCATTAAATATATTGAAATTTGACATTAAGCCAGGCTAATGGCTCAATTGCCTGAACCGGCTATCTGAGACAAGAGGCGTACCAACTGAGTTTAGCTGTGGTAAGGAAAGTGATAACAATTGGCAGCAACGTGACGAGAGAACAGTGACGTTAGCTAGCAATTGTTATTACATCATACAAAATATTATACAGGGCACAAAAAAATCATCTATATCATAACAATTTGGCTCACAAAGAATAGCGAAAATTATCAGCAATCTTCATCATATAAAAACAATTTATATTTTTAATTACATTAAATATATATTTATATATATATATATTTATATATATATATATATATATTTTATGTTCTGGTTCCCACGAAAAGGGATATCCTGTAATGTTCAGAGAACATCGTGGGAACCAAGGGAAAGAAGGTAGGAGTTGGTGTTCTTCTTAAATTTCTGGAGGTTGTATGCCTCGGGGAACACCTTCCTAGGCAATGAGTTCCAAAGCCTCGCTGTTCGTTGGATGAACGAGTCTTTGGAAAGTGATGTTCTGCAGGTCTCCAAAGTGACCACGAAGGGGTGTGATGACTGAACTTGACGGGTTAGTTTCGAAAAGAGTGCCAAAGCAGGAACGATTGTTGATATTTCAGAAGAGCATCGCCCATGGAAATATCTATAAAATAGAGACAAATCGCCAACTTCTCTACGGTGTTCCAGACAAGTGAGCGAGTTTGTAAGCGAGGCATCACCGACGAGACGAATTGCCCTTTTTTGGACAGAATCCAATAGCCTCAGGATATGTTTAGGTGCCGCGCTCCAAATATGGGAACAGTATTCCAGGACAGGTCGGATCTGTGCCTTATAGTCATAAGCAGCTGGGTGGGGGTGAAATAGCTCTTGGCACGAAACAAAAAACCAACTTTTTGGGATGCACTTTTGGCAATGGACCTCACGTGATTTTCCCAGGAAAGATTATTGCTGATAGTAATACCAAACATCGATATGGATGACTTCAGTGGTATGGTTACTCCTGACAAAGTTATGTTAGGCACAGTGAGATCGACTTTTCTAGAGGAAAGACATGCTTGTGTTTTGTTTGCATTGAATTCCACCAAATTATTAGATCTCCACTCGAGAATTGTTGCTAAGTCCATATTTATATTATCAACATTTCTTCCTCGTTCATTTCTGGTTTCACGGGCTGATATAGGGGCCCTGGAAGAGAAAGCGGTATGGAGGGTACCACCATCGGCAAAGCTGTGTACTGGACATGAAGTTGCTTTCAACAGGTCGTTGATGTGAAGTAGAAATAGTGTTGGTGCGAGAATAGATCCTTGCGGAACACCATCATTTATGAGTAGAGTGTCAGATGAAACTCCATCGACCACTTCATGGAGACATCTGTTTGAGAGGAAACTAGCAAGCAGAGAACACAGCTGAGGAGGCAAGCCATAAGACGGAAGCTTGGCGAGGAGTCCCTGGTGCCAAACTCGATCGAACGCCTTGGAGATATCTAATGCCACAGCTAAGTTTCTCCATACTTTTCAATAGATAGCTGCCATATATGTGAGACGTGAGCGTTTTTTTTAGCAGGTCACCAGTTGATCTCTAAAGGGGGAAGCCATATTGCCTATCGTTGACAATTCTTCAGCCTTCTTAGGGACTGGCTGTACTCTTGCAATTTTCCAATTGGACGGAAATACCCCCAAATTGTAAGAGTGGTTGAACAACTTGCAAAGAACAGGTGTTAGTTCGGGGGCACATTTCTTGAGAACAATCGGCGGGATTCCGTCAGATCCACAGGCTTTGTTGGTGTTGAGACCCAGCAAAATCTTTCTGATAGTACGTTGGCGAAAGGTGATCTCGGGCATGTGACTGACAATAGGTGTAATGTTCGGAGGTTGTTTTCCCGATGAATCCAGAGTGGAATTTCCAGCAAATAGGTGCGCAAATATATTGGCTTTTTCCTGGGCAGTCGTTGCTAGTGTTCCATCTTCTTTGGTTAGAGGAGGAAATGAGCTGGAAGTGAAGTTTCTTCCTACAGCTTTGGCGAAAGACCAAAATGAACGGGATCCGTTAGGACATTCAGCAAATTTTGATCTTATTTTGGCATTGTGGGCATCTTTTGAGCATTCTATTGTCTCTTTGCATATGCCTCTAGCCTCGACATATGCTGCTCTGGTCTCAGGGCCCGGATTTTTTAGCCATCGATGGTATGCTGCCTATTTGGAAGCCACAGCTCTAGAGCAGTTTCTGTTAAACCAGGTCTTATCGGATGATGTTCTTCTTTCGGTATTCGGTATGTAGGTTTGCATCCCCAACATGATGATTTCAGAAATTGTCTCAGCACATCGTGTTGGATCTACTGAAGAGAAACAAACTTTCTTCCATGGAAACGCTGAGAAAAACATACGAAGACCTTTCCAGTCGGCCGAATTGTAATGCCACATGAGACGGGGTGGTATTGTGCAGCTCGATGGTAAATGGAAAGAGCATGTTGTGGAGATGAGGGTGTGATCAGAGTTTCCAAGTGGGGCACAAACTTCTATTCTATACGGGTCAGGATTGGTGGTGAGGAAAAGATCTAGTGTATTGGCAGACTGGTTGTTGACATCAGGGATGCGGGTTGGTAGCTCGACCAGTTGTTCTAGACCATGAGTGATGGCGAAGGCCTCGGCTTGACGACCCGTTTTGTTAGAGAATTTGAGCCAGGCAGCGTTATGTACATTAAAGTCTCCCATGATTATGGTTTCAGCTGTTGGATGGTTCTCCTGAATGTAGTCCAGTTTGAGTGATAAAAACTCAAAGAGATCGTTGTATGAAGGTTCATTAGGTGAAAAGTGAAGGCAGCAGAGGAACTTAGTCAGTTTGGTATCAGATAGCTTGAACCACATCACATCAAAGTCTTTCGGTTCCAAACTCTCTTCACGCTGGCATGAAAGGTTAGCCTTAGCGTAAAGGCAGACTCCACCTTTGAACCTGAATCGAGAATGGAGTTCGTAACCAGGACAAAGCATATGGACCTTGTTGGTGGACGAGTTTACTTGTGTTTCTGTTAGAGCCAGAATATCCGGTTTTTTCGTCTGTAGGTGATGGTGGACGTCATTGATGTTCTTGTTGAGTCCGCGGATGTTGCAAACATTAATCTTTAATTTTGAGTCCCCTCGAGTACCTCTCGCCCGGAAATCCGAATGGAGAGGTATTTTGCTTCCGGAGTGTTTTACTCTAGGAGACTTCATCATTATTACTATTAGGATGCACCTGAAAATGAAGGAGGAATTGGGGAAAAGGAAAGAGGGAGACCGGAAAGTATCGACCGAACACTGAAACATGGAATGATCCATTTCACAGCACACAAAGTCGATATGGTGGTATTTCACCGGGCGATGAGACCATCTTCCACCTACGGTTATCCTTTTAGTCGCCCCTTACGATAGGCAGGATTTACCATGGGGCTATTCTAAAGCCGACCCCATACAGCGAAGATATATATAGGGAGTACTTCATCGGAGATTGGTTCTGTATGAATATAAAAATAAAAACCAGTATAGAATCTGTGTTTTTGATAATTTGGTACGACGTTTTATCTGGAAGCCTCCAGGCTTTTTCAAGTCAAGACAGGTAGAACAGGTAGAAAATAATTTGACAAGATAGGCCATCATGATTGGATTGTTTCATCTTGCACATTTTTGTGTTTTTCTTTGAGGATTCAATTGTAATTTGGTTTTTCTTTTCGCGCATGGTCATTGTTGTTGTTCAAATTTTCCGCCAAACACTGGACTCTACAACGCCTTTCGAGGTTTCTTTCGATGCAGAAGCGATTGCACGTATCGATATTCGTCAAAATTTACTAATAAAAAAAATTCATATATATGATGCGATCTTTCTGGCGGTCACTGTATATATATATAAATATATAAAGAATTATACTTCTCCTTTCATTGAAGGAATACATTTTTGTTATTTTCCACTTGAAATGAAATTATTGTGGAAAAATGCTGCCAGTGGCGCATAATCTCCACAAAACATTTCTCATCCATCTTTCCACCACTCGCCCTAATATTTCTAATTAAAGCATATTGCTCAACAAGGGTTGTTTTTCTTGAGATTTATTCGTACACATCTGTGACAATTTGCATTTTTCGTCATTATAATCCCATTCCTTGATGATTCATTCTCGTAATTAATTCCGAAAATTAACCTCAAGTGCTGTTTGACGCAAGTTTCGACATCAATCTGAAGTGAGCACGGGTGATTTCTTATTATTCATTGTGTTTGAATTATTCCTTCGCAGCGTTATTGAGAAAGGTCTCCAAGACATTCATGGAGAATTGAATTTCCGACTAATGAGCTTCAATTAAAAAACAATTATTTTTTATATATAAAATGTTTTATTACGCTACAGACAGTGCGTGTATTTCGTTCAAGGGAAGGCCTAACTTAGCCATTTTTCCTGGCCTATTTTGAAGGGTACAGGCTGCAGGCTCCTTCAAGCACCAAACAGCAGTCTTTGGCACCTTTGGTGCAACTTTCACCCTTTTCATTATATTGGTATTATTAAAAGCTTTCTTGAATTGGAGAAAAGACAGAAACTGTGAAAAAAATAAAAATATTGAATTAGATAGAAAATCTAAATATGATACAAATCAAATGAACAATCGCTAATGACAGAAAAACATAAACACAAAAAAAAATACGCTAGAAATTGATGAACCTCTATCAGCCCCCTTACCAGGAACAAAAATTGACTGTACCTTACATATTTTAGAGGACACAGATGATGAATAGAAAATAGTTTGAATTGAATAAATCGACAAAATATAGTTGAAAAGGCCTCAAATATAAAGTAATGTAGAAAATATATTTAAAGATAAAAAGTAAACAAACACAATGTGCCCTATAGAAAGAAATCATATAATGATTAAAAAAAGAATAAACAAATGAAAAGAGGAGGCAAGGGTTACTACTTTTCTCGGTAATTTTACTAAATTGTTGGGATATTCAAGCTGATATTATCGTAAAAATATTAGAAGAATGTTCTTACAAAACATAATTAAAAGAGAAAACAAAAGAAAAGTAGATTGATAGAATCTCACAAATTCACATTGATAAAGCCATGATACCGTAATACCTCAGATGGCAATCGTGTAATTCAACACCTGTCGAAGTATTAGCTAGGGGCATGGTTGTTTATTAATAGCGATTAATCAGCAGAGGTAAATAAGCGATTATTAAGCAGAGGTAAATAAATATAAGGGCTTTCCACACTGATTACTTGTGATAATAATGTGAGAAAATAATGTATATAACATGGATCCATGATGAAATAAAAATACATAAGTTTACAAGAAACAAAAAGGGCATAAGCATTCTACAGAATGATGCATGAAAGAATTAATATACATATAAATATGTATGTAACATTTGAGATACACATAACTATTGTTAAGTCAAGACTAGTAAATGAGGGGTATCATGAATTTTATAATAGGGAAAATCACACTTTCAAAAGGCCGATGATCAAGGTCTTTGCAATAAGCAAGCGTATAAATATAGTAATTACAAAAAAGGGGGTGTCAATGAATATATCAATAATAGTTTACCCATTTCTGTATAATGTAGTTCATGTAAAATGAATAGTATATGGATATTAGGCATAGTTAAGTATAAAAGTATATGTTCAACAGAATTGTAATCATAACATTGTATATCATACAATTCATTATGGGTTCATTATATGATAGGAATATTAGTTAGGTTATATGTCACAATATATTGAAAAATAGTGATAAAAAGGACTTACTGCCGTTTTTTTTGTTGCATGATTCGAGACAAAAAACCACACAACACGAACATGAGGTACTGGTACAGGAATGCAGTAAATCTCCCTTGGATGACGCTCCATGTTGCAGAAGTGAACCTGGCCAGGACACCATTAAGTTCTTGATGTAACAAGCCACTGGACCAGAAATTGGAGGCTTACATAACCTATGGAATGAAAAATTAGATTAGCAGCTGCCCATACCAAAATTGGCTTCAAAAATATTGATGATCACAGCAAATTTCACCAATTCATCAGTATGGTTCGGAAATGAAGTACACCTACCTCATTCATACACACCTACAATGTGGGTGAAGGTGCAAAAAGACACAAAAACCAGCCCCGTCTGTTTTCCAAAAAGTCAACGTATTAATTTCAATCAATGCAAGGTGGCACATCACAAATACACAAACGACAAACTTTCAGTATCCAGCCAGTCATATTGACAGTTGTCACAGTTAAGTCAATCGTCACTCGAAAAGGATCACAGATCACAGGTCAAAAACAGAGAGAACCACAAATTAACAATCGATGAAGAATCGAAAACGTTCATCGCGCCCTCTTCCATAGGATAGCCAAACTGAATGGTCCAGAACCCTATACACCCTGGTTCCAGGTCGTCGCTACGAGCAGCAGTGAGGCACCCGAAACAGAGGCGTAACAGCAGGGGAATTCCGATAACTTTTTACGTGACAGTGCCGGACTGAGACAATTCAAGTGTTGTATGCAACAGAACATAAAAAGTGCCAGTGTGGTTGAGAACATTATAGATACCCGAAGAGAAAATGCACTCAAAGAGAAAAATAAAAACTTATACAGTACTTTATTCAGACTCCTTTAATTTTAGTATAATACTGTATATCCAGTACTGACTTTTCATATTATTTTTTTGGGTGTAATCTTTGTTATTTGCTTTTTTGTTTGATTTATTTTTTACAATTTTTATTCCAGCAATGTAAGATTGTTGTGATGAGTTATTTTAATCTTCGATTTCATTTTATTACACAT
This sequence comes from Gonioctena quinquepunctata, assembly GCA_018342105.1. NCBI lineage: Eukaryota > Metazoa > Arthropoda > Insecta > Coleoptera > Chrysomelidae > Gonioctena > Gonioctena quinquepunctata. The sequence goes on along the minus strand of JAFIRS010002669.1, from coordinate 15,894 downwards.
GAGGTGTAATTCAGGTCAATAGAGACCTATTCAAATTACTTTGAATATATTTTTTCTATTATTTTTATGATTTCTTGTATAAATTCAAGCTGGCGCCCAGCATTTACGGGCCGGGGGGAAGTGTCATGAAGCATAAGTTTGATAAATCCAAAATTTAAATGTCTCCTCTCCTGAAGGCCACAAGGGAATTTCAGTTCCTGTTGTGCACTCGTTTGTATCTCATAATTAAATCAATACCCTGTATAGAACATTGCAGAGAGAAATAGCAGGAACTGAGGTGTTGAATAACATTAATTGAACTCGATCAGCAAATAATGCTGATCAAAGATTTTCGGAAGGAATAACCTATGGAGAGGGGCATTCATCGTCGAATTTTGCGAATAATTGAGGAGAATAGAACAGTTGGTTAGTTGATCGCGAGTTTTAATCGAGAAAACATCGATATTAATCGGCGGATGACACTTCTCCCAATGGCACCCAAAAGGGATATTATAATGTAAGTACTTTGTTTTTACTATCGCTCATTCATTTTATTGAATATTTATTTTTATAAATGTGTCTTCTACCTTATCGACTTCACCTCTATTCTTGCAGCCGCACTGCAAGGGGAACAATTCAGGGTTGTTAAAGTTAAATGGGGTTCGAGTAGCCGATAATGATCATGGCTATTCTCGATATTGGAAAATGTGTTGTGGGCTTCAAAAAGGTCCCAAAAATATCGAAGGAAATGAATATTGAAGTTCAAGACAACAATGTTTACAGTACAATGTTGGTCGTTTTTCATTTCTTTTTTAATTCACTGAAGTGGAACTGTCAGAGTGAAGTGAAAGGGAAATTTATGATAATCACATTGCCCTGGGTACCCGGGCAAGGAATAACCCACAATATATTTGCAGATTTCACAGTGAGATGAGTCAGGCGGTCAATTCCCAGGTCTTTATTCTATTATATATCATTCCACCCCATTCCAATTCCTGCTATTATATTAGTTCGCATGTTACTCAAATATGTCACCTATGGAACATAAACATGAAAAATAATATTAAAAAATTACCATTTGTCTTAAATCCGTAGTATCGATAATATTGTGGAGATACTTAGAATCTGGAGGAACCACATTTACTCATGGAATCGATGGAAAAACTGAGTTTTACTCAAAAATATTTAGAGAAATTCACAACAGAAACTATGGAATTCTTGAACAAATGAAGAAATATTTCCGACACATAAACATCTGAATTTCCAAGTTTTGTTATGGAATATTATGAAGAAGTGCTCACATAGAAACCAACAAGGGATAAATGTAGTACAGAGAATAAATATGACAAATATGGCAATACCAAAACTGGGGATAACGAGTCATATACCTAAACCTAAAGAAATCAGAAATTTCAGAGAAGAAACCTAAAAATCTGGCTTCAAATCTTACCTACAATAATATCCATCAGTTACTAGACATGAAAGAGGCATACAGTTATCGTCTAAATGCAGATTCTATAAATATATACTATCAATTTTTCATAATAAAATAATATTAATCATTATGCTCTCTAAACAACTCATAGTCCTTCCACAGAGAATGATTTTAATATAGCTCACCCTTCCATTCATACTAGACATGAAAGAGGCAAACAGATATCGTCTCAATGCAGTTTCTATGAATATTTAATATGAATTTTTCATAATAAAATCTTATTCATGATTATGCTCTCTGAATAACTCATAGTCCTTCCACAGAGAATGATTTTAATATGGCTTACATTTCCATTCAGTCTATTACTATTGTATTGCAATCAAATTTTTATAACTATGCAATATCGAATGAATTATGATTTCATTTCATTCTTCATGAACAGAAAATAGGATGTTGTGGATGACTTTCCTTACAGATTGAACATATTAATGGTTCCTTCATCTATGAATCCATTCCACTATGTATCGAAATATGCAAAAGAATATTCACCACAAAAAAAACATTTCACTGTTTTGAAAAGAAAGTCGATTGGTGAGCTGAATTTTTTTGCCTGTTCATGACCACTTTTTTGGTGATTAGTTCATTGGAATAAGTGCATTGAGTTGCATTCTGGAAAGTCAATCGGAATTAAATGGCTAAGGAGGGTTCTTATTATATACTCGTCTGTACTAATTCGCTTGCAAAGGACCCATTGATAAGCTGAGTGTAGAATGTATATAGGTGAAAGGAAGGAATTTCGTCCATTTGGAATTCAACAGTTTGTTGATCAAAAGAAAGCCAGATATTTCAATTAGGCAAATGGAAATTGGAGACGCATACATATCAATTGATTTTACGTGAAGAACTCCGTCAAATTGAGAAGGATTTTTTCTGTTTGTTGTTAACGCAGTCAAAATTTGAATAAATTCTGACATTCTGAATTCAACTCTTGGTGACAAAACATGAATCTGAAATCAATCAATCAATAGTGTACTCAAATAATTTTCAGAAGAGTAGGGAGTACAAGTCATGGAATGATACATGAACCGATTTCAACACCCCCATTACATACAGTGATCCAAATGAAACAAACATTTTTTCTTTATCAGTTGTCATTTTGTAGGCTTGCGTTTGTCTTGTTCTTGGATTTTACTGGCAATCTTGATGTATTTTATATTCAAGTTTATGATTTCAACATCAAAGAAGAGCAAGATCAGCCGGTGTTTTAACATTTTTAACTTTTAATATTTTTTATCGACTTTTGCAACAGTCTCAGAACCTTTTATGTTTTGTCATGAGCAATGTACTTATCAGTACTGACAGTGCCTAAATTTTCCACATTTCAGCTCACCAAGTCATCAGATTCAGCTCCAGGTTGGATTTCGAATTCAAGTTCCGAATTAGAGGAAAAATAATCATGGTTCACATCTTTTTTTCCACTGGAAATATACTGCGGTCTCGACTCCAGAGCTAATAGCAGAGTGTCTGTCGTTGGTTTGCTAATCACGACAAAGCTGGATATGAGGAGTATGGTATACCTTAATTAGTAGTAATAAAAAGAGAAGAATATTTTTTTTGTGCACGAGTTTCACGAAAAAGACAAGAAGGTTAGGTTTTGGTATCGACTAGCCATTAGAAACAATCATCCATCAAACGGATTCAACAAGAGAGCGCGCCATATACGCTATCTAAAAGAATATTGTTTCTGCTATATCTGAAAGAATATTGATTCTAATTTGTAACACCGATGATGGAATGAACTAGCAACGGAATGTTAAAAAAACATTCAAAGTTGGCAAGAAATGTACTTTTTGAATGATTCGATTAATAAAATCATTTTAACAATTTTTCGTGTCAATCCAACTTAGGCGCAAAACTAGTCATTGAGTCTCCAATATCTCTGTGAAACATTGTATAATTATGTTGATTTACTTTTTTTTTCTGGAAATCAGTGCTAAAGCACATAGTTTCGAATAAATTTACAGGTTCTTCGAAAAAACTAGGTGATTTCACCAGCAATATGTACTAATTATATTATGTACATTACAGTACATGGAAAGTTACTTGTTGATTATGGAGCTCGCTGTATGGATTTCCATTAATTTTCTCGCCAAGTAGATATATCACTTGATCCCTCAAAGCTATTCAACTAGCATGCTGGTAAATATTGATGTGGCTGTGATTTGTTGTGTGGTTACGACCATTTTCATCAGAGAATACAATTGATAATTCCATTCAATCAGATTTTTGTACAATTGTTAAATGTTAAACCATTCAAAAATTCAGTTACAATAATAATGAAGGTTCTCCAAATATTTACATAATTTTCCTCCTTATCCCGCTACAAGGTCTCGAGTGAATGATTTTCAATCAAGATTATGTTTGATTCGATTTATTGAATATATAATTATATAACATGATCCTCGTCCATCTTCCGCGGTTAATGCCCAATTGCCGAGACCTCGGGTGAACAAGAGTTGATCGTAGATCGAAAGGGTTTGAAGGAAAGGTTGCAATTAACGGGAACCTCTTGCCATACTGCCCCACTGGGCTATATCTTAATGTATCATTTCTGGCAAAAAAATCGTTACTGTTTTTCCGGTTGAGTTCTTGATTTCTGTAAATATTTCGGAAAGATTAGAGAAATCGACAATTACAATTTGCTTTTATGTTGTTTATGAAGATTGAGTATATTTGATTTCGAAAAATATATGGTTTCTGTAAACATCACGATATATTTGAAACAAAATCTACACTTTCACGGGTTACGCTTACCAACTCGTTGAAAATAAATCAAATTACTGGTCGGCAAAAGGAGGCTAGTCAGACATGGTTGATAATTTTTTTAATTATATTTGTGTGATTTCAAATATATTGAAGTGAAACTTCTTTGGCGTGGTGGCAGATATAACGTATATAATAATATATTTATAATCTTATTTACATTGACCATGCACAGAAAGCCATACACTTATGTACATCAAACATTAAAAATGAATTGAATGTTGAGAACAACTGAAATAAAAAACAAAAACTCTGCATATTCTCTTGATTTTTCGAGAGAACTGCATCAATTATCGTACCATATCTCGTTGTTGATTGATTGGAGAATCGATCATTGTTTAATACAATTTTTCCCTCTAACAATCAATAAATGGTTGATATTCTTCTAAAAGGAATTTACCATTGAAATGTTTAGCAAAAATTATCGGTAACTCATATTCGTGTTGGATGTATAGAGATGAATGTTTTGCTGAGACAACCTATAAATTCTGTTATATTCGTCGTTTTTTTTTATACAAAATACCAACAACTTCTACTCCCAAGTAGCTACATAATTTCCAGGAAATATCAATGCAGGAAAACGATATCAAATGGGGATTGGAATTAATGCTCTCAGGACTCTCGCTTCCTCCCAAGGGAGAGCATACTGCAGGAAGTTGAAGAGATGAAAGGCAAGGGTTAAATACTGATATAAATGAGAGCATCCTGAATTACATTATGGACTTTCGTGGAGTTCTATGGCTCTCCCAGGAAAAATTCTGTGAATATTTATCATAATTAACAAATTTTATGTTAATCCAAGGAAAAAACAGTGTACATGAAACAGGGCCGTATGATTCAAATTGCTGTAAAAAGATAAACTGATTATAAGGCATGGACTGAATTGTTTTCCTATTGTCGTACGAATCTGGTATTCATATAACTACGATTCATGAGATATGCATAGAAAACTATCAATTCACATAGGAAATGCTGATTAATATTGTCCACAATCAATTTATTGATTTCAAACAAAGGAATATGAGACTTCTAGGAAACATAACAAAATATTTTCATGAACGATATGTTGTGTATTGTTCCATTTTATTCAAAAACAAACATGTATATGGATAGCTATTTGGAAACTCTCGATTCCAAAATAACCTTCCGCAATGCCAATAACATTGTTTTATACATCGCCAATTATAATCAAAGCATACTGAAAAACGAAGGAAAAAAAGAGGTCGTATATTTTCAATAATTTTTACTTCAGTACTTGGATTCTAGAAACTACTTCGATTAGGTTCCATATTCGATTAATTTCGAAATGAATCCAGAAGTGGCCGCAGAAAACTTTCGAGTGATTCCTGATGTGACTACCGAGCATATAATGCAGCGTATGCTAGCGAAAAATAGTTCACTGAGTCAAGTTGGAACTAGGAAAGAGTCAGTGAAGTGTGCGGTATAGTTTTTAGAGGTGAGTTTTTATTGGGTTTATTATTGTTTCGTGGTGTGGATGAACAGAGAATGATTATTCCAGTATTTCAATAGTTACGAACCCCAGATTTATCCCAGTTGGTGTCAGAAGCGAGAATATTGGTGTCTATTTGAGTGAAATTATTGGTGAATATAACATATATGACGAAACGGAGGCCACCATGGAAATAAACACGCACTAGTTTGCTGAACAAGAAAGACGAATTGAGGAGAAACGTCTGAGAAAAAAATAAGAAAAAAAACGGCCACAAAATTAAACCGATGGACGAAGGAACGGGCGAGAAGAGAAAGGAGAACATGAACGATTGCTGGAATAGGTATTTCCGGAAAATTCTAGTAGAATGAAATATCGAACGAAAACATAACGAGGCATTTCCCGAACAGTTATTCCAGGAATCCGAAGGATCCGCAGTTAGTGGAGAAGTTGACACAGTACGAGGAAAAGCAAAGCAAGAAGTATCTGCGGTACGGGAAGAAGCAAAGAAATAAGTTTCATTTGAAAGAACTAGGAAGAAAATGTGATTCACTGAAGATCCAAGAACGTTATGACAGAGTTGTCACATCGACCAATTACATTACACTTCCAACTGTTGATAGACAGGTGCCATGTTGCCTATTATATTATATTTTTGAGTCCTCAAACCTTGATTTTTCCAATGTTGAGATTGATTCAAATCGAAAGAATATAGTGAATAATTTGTATTTTGTCCCAGCACGAGCCTCATGAATTACCGCAGATTGAATATTTCTGAAGTATAACCTCTTCAGGCGCGACTAAGAGGCAACTGAATGCTTTGGATGACATAAGCGTAACGGAAGTAAACAAGCGCAACATAAGTCGGTGTATAATATTCACATGAATAACGTGCAGCTGGCAGAAAATATGGACTTACATTTCAGTGTGTCCTCGGGTGATAAAAACTAATTTGAGAAAAAACTATATTATAAAAATATTAAAAAATAGTACTGGGTTGAAATGAAATGACTGCATCAGAAGAAGAGTTCACATTTCCACCAATAAATAATAATAAACGAATTGAAATAACTAGTAAAAAACCTTTTTAAAACAAACTTTGATGTGAGCCGTGTACTAAAAGGCATCGAATAACTTAGAATCCTCGCTGACAATGATTTTATAATTTTTTGTCAAATTTTTTGTTTTTAAAAACCTTGTCGTGCGGAGTGTACATAAAAGTAGGTAGCAATTGATTTGTTTGGGCAGTGATTGGTTGGAAAGTAAGAACCTGTCAAAGTTCTCATTCCATTACAATTCACGCGACGAGCTTTTTAAAACCAAATAATTCAAAGAAACATAATTGAAAGGGTTCTTCAATAGTTATTAATTTTTTGCTATTTAGTTAGTTCACCTCAAACTGTTAATTTCTAAAAGAGCATCGTTATTACAAGGTAACTTTCCTATAAGTTTTGAGCTGAAATCATGATCTCCGACCCCAAAAACTCCCACACCCGAATTTTGAATGGAATCTGGCCAGAATCGCAAAACTCGTCCTCCATCCTGATGTCGCCATCTTCAATTTATAGATTTTGACAGAAAATTCATAATCTCCGAACCTGAAAATCCCCACATACCAATTTTGAATGAAATATGACCATAATCAGAAACTCGTTCTCCATCTTGTGGCCACCATTTCAAATTCATAAATTATGACAAACATTTCTAAATCTCCGACCCCAAAATTCGCCGCATAAAAATTTTGAATCGAATCGGACCATAATCACAAAACTCGTCTTACATTTTGGGGACGCCATCTTAAATCTATGAATTTTAATGAAAAATTCATAATCTACGACCCCGCAAACCCCCGCATATTATTTTGAATCGAATTGAACCATAATCACAAAACTCGTCCTCTATTTTGGGGTCGCCATTTTGAATTTCCGAATTTTGACTAAAATTTCAATATCTCCGACCCGAAAACCCTCACATACCTGTTCTGAATCGAATTGTACCATAATCACAAAACTCGTCCGCCATCTTGAATTCATGAATTTTGACAAATTCATAATCTCCGACCCCGAAAACCCCCACGTACCAATTTTGATTCAAATCGGACCATAATTATAAATCTAGTCCACCATCTTAGAGCCGGCATTTTGTTCTTGTCTCCGGAGTTTTGAACACCTGCGAAATATCAAATTAACAACAACAACAATTGAGGGTTTGGGTCTTTTGAATTGAACTTACCATGAGAATGTTTGAAATATTAGAATTATTCATATAACTATGATATTAACATTTCCATTTCTCAGAGCTACAAAGTATATATTTTATCCGACACACATTTTTTTTCAATTAGAGTTCAAGCAGACCACAGCTTACTCCAATTAATATAAGGGTTTACATTGAGACTGCTCAAATGCAGGAGTATATTGAAACAACAAAACCACAAATCAAAAACGAATAATTCCGCACAGATAACTGCCTCATTTGTTTCTGAATATACAGGTATTCACGTAAAGATAAATTAATATTGTTGCATGAGAACATGGACAAATCAATTCTAGGACGGCTTCATGAAAGTGTCTATTCCCAGTAGTCGAAGTTTTAAGTCAGCCTATATAATTTGAAAACTTTTGGTCCGAATAAACCTATAGCAGCTTTTATGTCGAATACTTCGACCTTTCCGTCATTTCCTGGGTAAACTATACATCCTTTTGGCCAATATTTTCTGGGATTATTGGAATCCGAATCAACAACCTTCTAGTCAATTCCTAACTTCTTGATCAAGTAATTCTCAATTTGTTCCACTACCAGAAAACATATTTATCGGGCAAACTCTTCTAGTAATAATTGTCTCAATACTAATATTACCGAATATTTCAAGTGATTGTGCTATTGTGCTATTCAAATATAAATCTATCAATTTCAACTAGGAAAGTTCCAGATGATAGAGATAATAATTTGTGAATAACCGTTCGTAGCTACTCTTTGGAAATACTACATATCCCAGCTATGGATTTTCTTTCCTTCCATTCCATTCCTACGGAAATTGCTATTCTTTGATTGTGTTTTCCATGCGTAGGACCCAAAATTTTTCTATTGAATATTTTTTATAAATTCATTTGAGTTATGTTTATTTCTTGTAGTACCAACCAACCACATCTTTCGAACTCATTACATTTTTTTTTTAATTATGGAATTGTGTTTCAATCAAAGAATCTAACCTATGGTTTTGATGTGTTTGGTCCATTTACAGTTTTTTTATCAGCTCTGGTAATCAAGAACTTTCTAACTAACTGGAGCAACAGTATTATTCCTTTTCAAACTACATTCTTCATTCATAAAGTATTATTCTGATCATTTTTCTCTGGATTCTTGGTGTGGACAGCCCAGTTAATCGTTTCTGAAAATTTTAAGGTTTATTCCATTCAGTGTCTTCATCAGCTATATTTTTATATGTATTCACTCATCTCCATAATCCATTTCTTGTTTTCTCCTAGGATTTTTCCACCTCTAAGTAGTACGAATTGCTTATAATTTCAGGAATTTGACCTCGACCTGTTTTCCCTTTCTATGATATCGCCAAGTCGAGTTCGAAATCATTCCTCCCCTCATTTCACCCATATATGGGTTAATTTGTAACAATTCATTTCATTGCTACAGCAATATCACCACTTCTGCCCGTATTTATTGAAAACTCATATTTTCTATACTTCGTTTGTGGTTGTACCGCTCGGCTATGATATCCACCGAAGTTGAACATTGTGGGTAGCTCAACCAATTCAGCAATTCGTTGGAAATTTTCATCGATCTGCGTGACAAGAGATCGATAAGGAAGGCGATCGATTGCGGTGTCGGAAAAATTGGGCATGGTGATTTTTTGACAGTCCTGTTGGTCCGAACAATTCATCTGAAAGTGTGTAATTCAGCCAGGGATGGGATTGAGGTTGTTCGGCTGATTGTAAATTATGTTCCCTTGTGTGGTATTGAGTTGAAGAATAACTCGAAGCAGAAGGAAATCAATATCTTCATAGATGGATTTGTTTTGAACTGTCAGAACGCCGTTCTGAGATCGTAGGCCCATCGGCCCTCTTCAGGAGGAAAGCCTCCCGTTGAGGTAAGAAGTTTTGACCCACACTTTCATAAAACAACATATCTCACTGCATTTACGTCCGCTTGGTTTTCTGATTGTCTTTTCGACTTTCTGGGTTTTTTTTACAAGAAGATTTTGAAGCTACATCCTCCTTGTTTTTGTTTTGCCTCCTCCCCACTGATTTTGGGAGTTTGGAAGAAAATAGCTCCTGATTAATAAGTGAGCCTGAGCCAACCATCATCACTAGAGGTGCCAAACCGGATCCATGGATTGCTGAGACTCCAGGAGGCACTCAAACAGATACACCTTACGATTATCATCTTTGTTCTCTTTTTTTTTACTTTACCGGAGAGGTATCCCCCAAACATAATCTATAATGTACCCTCTTTCATTACTGAGTAACGTGTAGTTATAATAATGTTCCTATTAGTAGCCCGTTTTGGATGGAATTCTGTTGTAGGCCCTACATGCACATGTTCGGTATTAACCCCTGTATATTCCCAAGTAATCGTAATTTCATTGAGGGCTACAATCCTCAAGCCGAAAATTGCTAGCCAGATTTATTCAGGAGGTTTAAAATCTCTAATGTATGTAATTCATTTGTTTGGTATACAGTTTGTCAAACGAGAGTTGATCTGCTCACGTATCTTGAAAAAAATATATATAAAAAAAATAAGACTGAGAGGACTTTCCTGCTATTTTGTGGTAGCATTTTTTCACGGAGTTGGGTTTCGGAAAACCTGGGAGTTTTCCAGCTACCTTACCTAACCCTGATTGAAAGCCGTGCACCCCCTTTGTTCCGCGTGCCCGCCACGCACCCTCTCTGAGTAATTCCACCACGAGAAAGCACGTCGCAAAATTTCCAGAAAACACTGGAACATATTGTTCTTTATTTATACCAAAGACCTCAAAAACAATTTTTTATTGCCCTAATTTGAGAACTAATAGTACTGCTTAACAAACTTTCAACCCCTTATTTTACCCCGTAAAGGAAATAATTTTCGAAAACCCTGAAATACATGTTACTCAATTTGGGAAAAAGAGCCCAAATACCAATTTCCATGATTCTAACTTCAAAACTAACGGAACCTCCGTACAAACTTTCACCCTTTTAGGGGTTGAATTTGCAAAAACATATTTTTCTATATTTCACATTCACATTCACCCCCGCTTTCCACCCTCCTTTTCACCCCTCCTCTCACACTTCAGGGATGTGATATCAAAAAAACCTTTTTTATAGGTTATCTATGTCTTTATGGGAATACGCTGTGGAAGATATATATAATATATATATATATATATATATATATATATATATATATATATATATATATATTCATCTATACATATAAAATTACAGGTTCTGACTGACTGACTCATGAACGCTCAGACCAAACCGCTGGACTTGAAAAACTAATTTTTTTACAGCGTATAACCTGAAAGTTTTTTTTGATATCACATCCCTGAAGGGTGAGAGGAGGGGTGAAAAGGAGGGTGGGAAGGGGGGGGTGAATGTTTGTGTGGAATTAACGCTAGTTTTCAAGTTAGAGTCATTACAAATTGATATTTACATATTTCAGTATTTTTGGAAAGTCAACCCCAAGGGGAGAAAGGGAGGATGAAAGTTTTTATAAGGGTTTCGTTATTTTTGAAGATGAAGATGGAAATGTATATTTGAGTTCTTCTTTTCAAATAAAGAAACATTTATTTCAGGTTCTTAGAAAATTCAATCCTAAGGGAGGTAAAAGTTTGTATAGGACTACCGTTTGGAGTTGGAGTTGGGGGTCATAAGAATTGGCATTCGAAGTGATTTTTACAAAGTTTGTATGGGGGTTCCGTTAGTTTTGAAGTTAGAATCATGGAAATTAGTATTGGGGCCAAAATTTTAGGGTTTTTGAAAATTAACCCCTTCAGGGGGTGAAATAAGGGGTTGAAAGTTTGTTTAGCAGTACCATTAGTTCTTTAATTGGGGCAATAAAAAATGGTATTTGAGGTCTTTGGTACAAATGAAGAACAATATGTTTCAGTGTTTTTTGGAAATTTTGCGACGTGCTTTCTCGTGGTGGAATAACTCAAAGAGGGTGCGTAGCGGGCACGCGCGACAATGGGGGTGCGCGGCTTTCAGTCGGGGTTGGGAGGTGAGTAGATGGTACTTTGCAGTTCAAGCTGGAAAACTCTCAGGTTTTCCGAGTCCCAACTCCGTGGAAAAATGCCACCACAAAACAGCAGGAAAGTCCTCTCCGACTTATTTTTTGTTCAATTAATTTTTTCTCGAAATACGTGAGCAACAGAAAGAAGAAGGTGATGTTGGAAAGTGAAGATCAACTCTCGTTTGACAAACCGTATACCAAACAAATAAATTATATACAATAGAGATGTGAAACTTTCTGAATAAATCAGGCTAGCAATTTTTGCCTTGAGGATTGTAGCCGGTACTCAATGAAATAACGATTACTTGGAACTATACAGGGGTTGATACCGAACATGTGCATGTCGGGCTTACACCAGACTTCCAGCCGAAACGGGCTGCTAATAGATACAACATAATTACTACACGTTACTCAGTAATGAAAAATGGTACATTATAGATTATTTTTGGGGGATACCCCTCTAGTAAAGTAAAAGAAATGGAACAAAGATGATAATCGTAAGGTGTATCTGTTTGAGTACCTCCTGGATTCTCAGCAATCCATGGATCCGGTTTGGCACCTTCAGTGATGATGGTTGGCTCGGGCACACTTATTGATCAGGGCTGTTACCTTCCACCCTCCCAAAATCAGTGGAGAGGAGGCAAGACAAAAACAAGGAATAGGTAGCTTCGAAATATCCTTGTAAAAACCTAGGAAGTCGAAAAGACAATCAGAAAACCAAGAGAATCGTGTTTCAAAATGTGTAGGTTTACCGTTGTTCAAAATATTAAGTTATTCTCATCTAATATAAATACCACTGGTCTACCCCTAGTGTCCATTGTACGATTTCCCCAAGTAGAGGAGTGAGCGTTAACATCTCCCAGGATAAGAAATGGGCGAGGGACTTGATCAATGATGTTCTGGATATCGTTGGGGAGCTAATTTCCATCAGGCAAGTACATGTTACAGCTAGTAACTTTGAATGGTAACTGAATCTGGATTGCAGTTGCCTGAAGATCTGTGACTAATCTTATTTCCTCTGCAGGTATATTATCACGGACAAAGGTGGCGACGCCTCCTCGTGTTCTATGAATGGGCTGGACATCTTTGCGAAAGCACTGGAAACCTCTTGGGCGAAAGGGGACACTGGGTTCCAGATGTGATTCTTGAAGAGTTAATACGAGGGGAGAGTTCTCGTTTTTTATAATCTGGATTCCGCTGAGCTTGTGTATGAGGCCGTTACAATTCCATTGGATGAATGAATTATGTATGTTTGGTTTGAGTGAAATAGGAAAAATCAATAGATAGAGTAAGATATGTAAAATTATAGATAAATAGTATATAATAAAATATATTTATTATATATAGATATATATATATATATATATATATCTCTAATATATAAAATTCTCGTGAAACGGTGTTTGTAATTAAACTCCTCCGAAATGGCTCGACCGATTCTCATGAAATTTTGTGTGCGTATCGGTTAGGTCTGCGAATCGGACATCTATTTTTCATTTCCCTAACTGTTAAGGGTGGTCCACCCCTTAATTTTCATTTTTTAGATGAAATTTGTTGTTTTTATTTTTTTATGATACAGCATTCAAAAATACATACCACCCTGAGTTTTCACCCTCCTACGATCAACCCCTATTTTCCATGGCGATTTTATTTTATTTTATTTCATCCACAGATCCGCAATAGGGTTGCAAGATGGCAATCGAATATAATAATTGTAGTACGATAAATTGAGAACGGAATAACGGGATAAAGAAAAAACGGGATAACAGGAAAACGGGATAACGGGATAACAAAAAAACGGGATAAGAGGATGACAGTATAAGGGAATAACGGGATAAATAAAAAACGGGATAACAGGAAAACGGGATAACGGGATGAAGAATAAACGGGAAAACGGGATAAAGAAAAAACGGGATAACAAACGGAAAACGGGAATAACGGGATAATGAAAAAACGGAAAGGGATGAGAGTATAAGGGATAACGGGATAAATAAAAACGGGATAACAGGAAAAGGGATAACGGGATAACGAAAAAACGGGATAATGGGATGACAGGATAAGGGGCTAACGGGAAAACGGGATAACGGGATAAAGAAAAAACAGGATAACAGGAAAATGGGATAACGGGACAACAGGAAGCGGAAGGAGTCAAAAGCATAGTCTAGATAGAACAACATGAAGGAAAACATAGAAAAAAAAATTCTACGCGGACGAGAGTTTTCGGGAAAAACATTTTAGGAAACATAGAAATTTGAACAGGACAACGTCTGTCGGGTCAGCTTTTATATATATCTAATTGTGTAATATTGATCAATGTTTTATTATTACAAGATTTGATTAAAATCATACTGCGAAGGATCCATATGATCAATATCCGTCTGGGAGTTGGGGATTACTTTTCTAGGTTTGCCTTTTGGCCAATCTCTTTTTGATTCCATCCTGGGATTATCCTGGGATTCGGAAAAATTCTCGTTCGTTACCAAATCTATGTCTGAACTATCGTTTCTGTCACGTTCGGATGCCTGGGACTCAGGATGGCTGGAAAGATGTTCTGGGAAAGAACCTGGGAGCGAAGGGGCGAGTCGTCAGCTGGCAACAATGGCAAGCGAGTAAAACGTGCAACAGTGTTCCTCCCGCATAAAAATGAATTTAGCCTGATTTGCATAGTATTAATTTACAATAATTGTGTGAGCTGTCCAAAACGTGAGTCTTGATTCATCTGTGCGAATATTGCAATAAAAACTTTGTGGGCTACCTGGAAAAAGTGTATTTTTACCGTGACTCGCATCCATAATGGGTTTGACAAAGAGAGACATAGAAGAAATAGGTGCTATAGTGAAAGAAAAAACCAAAAAACTTCTTGAAGGCGACTATCTGCAAAGTGTTCTCGAGAGAGCTTCAAAAAGTGTCACTGAAAAGTATGACAAAATGCTGACAGAGTTACATCAGGAAATTGACTCCTTAAAAAACTATAACCATCACATGAGCTCCCAGTTAGACAATCTCGAGCAACGTTTCTTTGGAGTTGCAGAGACTGGTAAAACGAATCGGTAATTGATTCAATCACTTAAATTATCTGTGAAAATATGGAGGTAAAAAACCATAATGAGTCAATGATAAAAAAGTGTCACCGGGTTCCCAATAAAAACGCGGACACAAGCAGCGAAAAACCTTCCTGCGTTCTCGTGAGGTTAAGCGATGTTGCCGCCCGTAACAAAGTCCTGGGGAATCGAAGATTTTTGAAGTCAAGCGGTATTTCTGTCAAGGAAGATCTAACCAAGAGGAGGGTGTTATGGATGAAAACATATATGGGAAAATTCTCAAGAAAAGACAGTAGTAGGAGATTTAAGCCGGTTCTGGGTCTCCCCCCACCACTATGACGTCACGTGTGACCTTGAATAGTTGCAGGTGTGCAGTGTGTGTGTGTTTGACCTTGAGATTTGACTTTGAGATTTGTCATTGAGTTTTGATATTGGGTTTGGTCGACTTTGAGATTCGACTTGACCTTGAATATGACCTTGAGATTCATAACATTAAGTTTTGACTTTGAGATTTGACCTTGAGTTTTGATGTTGGATTTGTTTCGGCAACCTCAAGATTTGATCTCGATGTTTGTTTGACCTTGACTAATGGTGTTTGTCCTGTGAGAGAGCTAAGAATGAACTGCGATTATTGATGAGTGCGCTGAATGTCAAGAGAATCCCCTCAAATCCATACAGATTGCGCATCGCATCGGACTTGTTGTATGGTGGGGGTATTTCACTGAAATATTCCAGGAGAAGAGTATTTTGAATCAGTGTCTCCTCCAGTGATCTATTGAAAACAAGTCGGTGAAATGTATTCGTGTGATTGTGGTAAAGATTTCACTCGAAGTGATAATCTACGTCGACATCAACGGGAAACTTGCCAGGAGGTCCTTCAGTGAAACGAGTTAAATTGAACAATGGCGATGACTCACCACCTGCACCCTCTATAC
>JAFIRS010002668.1:0-193273 GCA_018342105.1 Gonioctena quinquepunctata | reverse complement strand
AAATTTAAAATAGATAATATCATCAATATACATAAATGAACACGCTGAGTAGTACGAGCCCAAGTAAAATTTCAATAATCTGAGAGTTGACAACGAAAACATTATTCAATTTCTTAATAATCAGAATCAGAAAGAAAAAAAAACAAATACAAAAAAGATGTCTTGTGTGAGGGCTAAGAACAACCGCAAAAAAGTGCATTGTTCATGAAGTAATCAAAACCTTCGAAACCATCCCACGAATAAGATAGAGATTCTGTTAAAACTTGACTGCTCTAACTTTCTACTCTTGGAAACTGAGCTCCTCAAGGTTCGATATTGAGCCCGGTGTTATTCATACTCTGTACCCTAGAATTTCATAATCACATGAAATTTCGTTATTGTCACTATGCAGATGACATCCAGTCAGTTATACCTATGGTTTCCCGAACAAGATCTACTCCGGCGAACAATCATTTCAATTTATATTCAGAGGCAATGATCCCAATATAAGAAAAATTATATATTTCAATAAACTCCTCTGAATCCACAGAAATTTTTTATTTGTAAAGAAGTTTCTCACAGACAGTGCAGCAATTCACTAATCATGAAAACTCTCTTTCTGATAGTACGGAAAACTTGGCAGTTATTCCCGATCTCATCCTGAATTTCAATTGTCATGTAGAGTTGTTGATTGGGAGAACTATTCGTAACCTTGAATTGATCTACTACAACAGCACAGTGTTAGAGAGTATGAGTAACAGGTGTGTGTTGATATCTGGAAGATGGGGAACTAATATCCATCCATTTATTTCAAATCAAGGTACTGAGCAATTCAGAAAAATTTAAAATTTCCACCTAGTGTGTGCCCCCTCCAATTCAGAATCAAAATTATGCTTAGATCGTTGATCAAAATTATGGGATAAATAATTTGAACAAAATGTTTAAATAACATACTGGTTGTTCCATTTAATAACTGATTCTCATGATAATAATTGTGTTTCCCAGAGAAGAGAAAACAAAAAAACTAAATTTGACAAGAAGCCTTTTTTTAGAAATGGTGGCAATTAATAGTGACGTAAATATCATGAATGAGAGATCTGACATCGACCAATTAAGCAAAATCTACTCGTATCTACTTTCAAAATGAACTTTTATTTCAATAAATATTCATACAGAATCCCCTGTACAACCTAACACAGAAACATCAACTATTCACAAAAATGCAAATGTCTGTCAGTGTGACAATTTTTTGAAGTCGTAATGTCGATATATTTTATACACTTATATTAGTAAATTCAACTCATTTTACATGTAAGTTCATACCAATTTTTCATATTTGATTTTTTTTTTTTTCCTTAAAAAAAAATTAAAGGAAAAAATTTTTCCAAAAGATAATACCGTTAATTCCTCAATATATATATATATATATATATATATATATATATATATATATTGCTCAATTTCATTTTATATAATTTTTTTTTTCTTTATTGTCTCGGTTTTCCCGGTCAGTTGAGTTCTGAATAAAACCGTGAAACTTGCTCACCCGAAATTCAGAAGGAGTAATTTAGGAAAAATGGAAAACATCCTAAAAGAAAATATCTACCCAGATCACTTCGTGGAAACAACGATTAAAGAAGGGTATATGCTATTTATAATAATAACGATAAAACAAAAAAAAAACAACAAAATGTATACCCTTACCATACGTACAAAAATTATCCAATAAAATCAGCAAAACAGTAGAAAAATACAACATAACAAAATACAAATAACATTTTATACTCATTAAAACCTGAAATTCCAAAAAATAAACAAAAATATATAAAATACTATGTTAAGATTGTGAATGTACATAAAGGTGTCCCTGGACTTCCTCTCTTTCTCTCGGGAATGTATAGATGGTGTCAAAATATCACCAGTACTTCATATACATTTTGTTCCTAGAAGCCTTCGTTACCAAGTTACGGGCCCTCAAAGTTACAAAATGAAAAATGTTTTTCTTTGATAACTTTCAAAGTGAATATTCAAAATCATCCAAATTTTGGTGATTGACTAAATAAATGAATTCCTTCGATGGGCTTTCATGCAGGAGTCAGTTGTTTTGCTACAAAGTCAGGAACGGACTACCCTCGATGGTCCACACCCCAAAACGTTGAAATTACTGGGAATTGTCAATATGTTTCAACATAAAAGCTTTTTAACGAAAAATTGAACCGACGAAATACGGAACTGAAAAGTTAAAAATAAAATAAACCTCGTTAGTCTCAGTAACTAAGCTCCTAAACTAATGTAAGTAACTGATTTTGAGTCGGCGCCAAACGAACAATCAACGAAGATCATGAAATTACTTCAAAAAAATTATCAGAATGTCACCGCGCAACTCGATGCCATTATTTTACGCCTTACCTGATTATTTTGCTTGTTTCTTTGGCGCCGACTCAAAATTAGTTACAATAGTTTAGGAGCTTAGTTACTGAGACTAAGAAGGTTTATTTAAGTTTTTACTTTTCAGTTCCGTATTTCGTCGGTTCAATTTTTTGTTAAAAAGTTTTTATTTTTGAATTTTTGTGGCTAAAAAAGAATCATCCAAATCGGAAAACCCACTACAAAGTTATGCCTGATGGAATCGGTTAACGGAAAAAAATTCAGAGGGTGAACGATCGATATCCTCCATTTTGCTACCCTTAGGGGTGGCATTTTTTCTGCAATCTGAGATGGGACCAACTTTGAAGTACACCCTATCCAATAAAAAAAAAATCATCCTCGAAATCGGACTACTCTATGGAAAGATATGCGTGGTATGTTGGCTGAAATCTACTAATTACTATCTACTTAATTTTTGATCACTGCCAAAATACTTACTTACCTAGTTTACTTCAAGTATTGACTGTTAAATAATATGATTATCTACTTTAACTATTTATTGTTATATAATATAAATTATTTATGAAAGTTCTGGTTAATTGATTTCATCACTTTTTATATAATTCCATCCTTTCATAGAATGTAGTTATTATTGTGACGGATGTAGGAGGATCTCTCATTGTCAACTACATATGTGTGGCACGGTTCACAAGTGAAAAATCAATCATCCTCTATTTTTCTACCCATAGAGGTGGATCATTTCATTTCAGATTGAAATATGATCAACTATGAGGTGAACCCTATCTGATAAAAAAAGAATCATCCAAATCGAAGATCCCAGTACAAAGTTATGCCTGATAGAATCGGTTAACGGACCAGAATTCAGAGGGTGAGTGATCAATATTCTTCATTTTGCTACCCTTAGGACTGGATTCCATTTCTGAAATTCAAATGGAACGAACTTCGAAGTACATCCCATCCACTGAGAAAAGAATTATCGGAATCGGACGTCTCCGTAAAAAGTTATGATTGATCATACATAAAAAAAATGATAAAAAAAATGATAAAAAAAAAATATACACGTCGACTAGAGAACCTCCTCCTTTTTGGTTTTGTCGGTTGAAAACAAGGTTACCTGGACAATTTCCTGAATAAAAGTACTCGTGTGGAAAATCTATCAGAACAACGATTTTTGATAAAAATGCATTTTTGTTCGACGACATCCAACCAGAGATGTCTACCATTATTCGAAAAGATTAATTTGAAATGAAAATAGAAATGATAGGTACAATGTTCATAACGAATTTTCATCATGCAAACACGTTTACCTTACAGAACTCATGGTGTAAATAATCAATCGCAAGCCTCAAGAGCAAACAGAAATGCAAAATCCGCTACAAAAACTGCTCGACATGACCCCCGTCTCTCTCAATACATTTTCTCAGTCGGCGCAAACACCCTCTCTGCACTTGAAATAGCATGCCAGGGTCGTTTCGTATGGCTTCACAATGTAATGTATTTCAATTCTACAAGGCATCTCTGGTGTGAATAGGTGTAGCGTAAACGGGGCTTTTTAGATGCCCCCACAGAAAGAAATCCAATGGATTTGAATCCGGAGACCGCGGTGGCCATGAATATGGCCCACCTCCACCAATCCATCTATCGGGGAAAATCTGGTTCAGATGGTCCCGCACAATCAAACTAAAATGAGGAGGAGCGCCATCATGCATAAACCACATATCTCTTCGGGTTTGCAGTGGAACATGTTCCAAAAGTCCATTCAAATCGTTCTGAATGAACTCCAAATAACGTTCTCCATTCAATCGGCCATGTAGAACGAATGGTCCTATAAGATGGTTTTCTATGATACCAGCCCATATTCGTTGAATGCAAACTGATCAGCCATATCAGAATACTTCAAACACTACTATTAGAATATTGACAATACAATGACAACTCACCACTCAACAAAAAAAAATCGCATTCCAGTTGTCATTTTTTATCCACACTAATTTTATTTCTCTCTACAAAGTGTTTGTCAACATCTGTGGAAGAAATGGAACATAAACTTATTCACCGGATATTTTTCACCCATTCATGTGCAGCCGTTTTTGTAGTTTATTCGTTCGATTTCCATTAGTTATATCTTCCGATGTGCGATTTTTTAGCTAAATCTATATTCGGGTTGAAGATTTTCTCCCATGAAATTATACTTATCAGTGAAACTCCTCAACATTTGAGCTGTGAATACGAATTTGCAACATCCAAATGTTGAGTTTCTTGAGATTCAGATAAAACAACACGAAATGTGCTTATTCCACGCGTACACACATAATATGGACTGAATTCGATATTCCATAGTGGAGTAGCTTGTTAGTTCAAGAACACCACGAATCTACATAACTTGATATTTCATTTGAAAAAATGTCTACATTGTGAATGAAACTTTCAACTAGGTACTGTACTTTTTGTTTACGACTTCATTTTAGCATATTTTGTATTATCCTTTTCATAAATGCTGTTGAATTAACGTTAGCATTAGTATTTCTACTGTGAACATTTTTCATTTCAAATAATGGTGGACGATCAGGTTTGATGTCGTCGAGTAAAACTGCATTTTTATTAAGAATCGTTGCTCCGATCGACTTTCCACACGAGTACTTTTATTCAGAAAATTGTCTACGTAACCTTATTTTCTTGAAAACTATTGAAAAATTATTTGTCATTCCAAAGTTTTGAGGTGTGGACCATAGGGAGTAGTCCGTTCCTGACTGTGTATCAAAACAACTGACTCCTGCATGAAAGCTCATCGAAGGAATTCATTTGTTTAATCAATCACCGAAATTTAGATGATTTTGAATATTCACTTCGAAAGTTATCAAAGAAAAACATTTTTCATTTTGTAACTTTGAGGGCCCGTAACTTGGTAACGAAGGCTTTTAGGAACAAAAGTTATATGAAGTACTGGTAATATTTTGACCCCATCTATACATTCCCGAAAGGAAAAGAAGAAGTCCGGGGACACCCTGTATATAAGCCAATCAAAACAATACCCACAGAAAGCAATTCAAGCCCACAAACACTCAGAAATGGACATCACAGCTTTGTGTGAACATGAAAAGGAAAATCAACATAAATTCGATTTTGACAAGGTTTAAATTCTGACAAACGAAAATAATCCAAAATTTAGAAACTCCCTCGAAATGATTCACATAGAGAAAGATACCAACAGTATTAACAATAGAAACGACATGAAAAAACAGTGAAATCTACAATAACTCATTTCAAACACTCACTCTACAACAAAAAATCTAAAAGAAAAAATAAACTGATACACGGAAAAATATTGCATGAATTATAACAATAAAGCCCACATACTTTGAATAAATATTTCGAACACTCCAATGTATTTAAAAAAAAAGAGAAAAAACGATAACAGATAAAACAAGCTCGATACCAGCAATCTCAGACATTAAACAACATTAATTCCAATCGTGAAACATGAACACGAAATAATTAAAGAATAACTTTTAAATTATATTGTATAAAAGTTTTGATCCTCCCTTCGAATTTTAATAGTATTTGTTAGATGTTATGTATCGTATTATGTTTATAACTTTACATGTTTTACATTATTTTCAAGAATTTACCTGAAGATGACATAGACAATGTCGAAACGTCGTATCGAATAAAAATACATGGACTGACTAGGGTGCTTATTACGGGAAATCTAATCTCATATGTGGTCCAAAAATTGAGAAATAAATATATATATATATTTATATGTATATATATATATATATATAAATATATATATATATATATATATATATATATATATATATATATATATATATATATATATATATATATATATATATATATATATATATATATATATATATATATATTATATATATATATATATATATATATATATATATATATATATATATTATTATATATATATATATATATATATATATATATATATATATATATATAAATTTTTTGTGACGTTTGGAGAATAAAAACCTTCCTCAAATCCTTGATAATAGTCTCTTCAAAAAACAAGCTATTCATTTATATGGATAAATCAACTTTCTACGTTAAACAGCACTTGAGAAAAATTATGCAAGTTTTTGTTATACCGAATATGATCTAAAATAAAAAACCATAAATTGGCACTCAATATGTTAGTGATGAAATAATTCGTTTTGGATTTCTCAAAGTCTGATCCATTTACGTAAGCTTCACTCCGTGAAATCCGTTTTTTTTTTCCTGTTTAATTTTGTGGCGGTTTTATTTTTTGTTGAAAAGTTTTAATTTTTTGTGGCTAAAATTCACTAAAAACTACCTACTCAATTGATATGGAGTACAACCAAAATTTAACCTTAGTGTAAACCTGGGACAAAACGCCACAATATTCTAGGCAGAAGTCCATGCAATCGAACTCTGGCTGCAAAAAATTCTGGACAGAAACAGCAGAAATCAATAGATCAGAATCATGTCGGACAGCCGAGCAGCACTGAAAGCTCTGGCATCAAGTCGGATAGAGTCCAGATCAGTATGGAACTGTATGAAAGCCCTTCAAATCATAGGCAGGCACAACAGAATAACTCTGCTATGGGTCCCTGGACATGGAGGCTTTGAAGGAAATGAGGAAGCCGACCTTCTGGCAGAAGAAGGCACTATGAAGAAGTTCATGGACCAGAGCCCTACTTCGGAGATCGAAGACCATAACCAAAGAAGTGTTTTCAGACTGTACCAAGCGGAAAAAACGCGAGTACGGGTATGAAATAGTGGGAAAGTCCACTCGAAGGCATTCATACCAAATCCTCCGAAAATAAGAACAGTAGCTCTGTCACTGTAGACTGCAAAAACATATTCAAAGAATCGGACTGGCGGAGAGCGCAGAGTGTCGCTTTTGTCAAAACGAGGAAGAAACAGCAGAGCACATCTTGTACAGATGCAAGGGTCCGGAACGAACAAGATTCTACTTTAAGGATCACGCATATACATAACAAAACGTTATTGGGATATTTGCGTGCAAAAAACAAATGAACGCGATATATATGAAAACATGTAATGACCTAGTGTAAATAGGAACTGTACATAACAAACAATGGGAGAGGAGAAAAATGTTAACGTAAACGTAAGTAATTGTATTTAATTAGCATAAGGCATAGGAGAAGAAAATGTATAAAATAGAATAGATGTAAATAAAACAATAAACAAAAAAAAAGGAAAAAGAAATATAATAAAAAGAATTAAAAAGAGGAAAAAAAAGAGGGAAAAGAATGAAAAAAGGGGAAAGAATAGAAAAAAAAGGGAAATAAAAAAAAAGAGAAAAAAAATAAGAATACATGTACAGTATAATAGGAATAGATTAAGGACCATATGTAAGGGAAAAATTAAGGAGGAGAACGGAAAGAACGAACATAGAATATATGCACAAAGAAATTCTGAAATAACTCAAGGCAATGTAATAATAAATCATAAATAACAAAAAATAAAATACAGGATACAGATCAGAGATGGAGCTTCTTTCCTCGGTTATTTTGGAGAGTGGAGATGGGATGGGTTCTTCCGGCAGTGGTCGAGTTAGATAGACGGTAGTAATCGAAACGGCTTCATACCGCAAGGTAGGCAAGCCAACCTTCACGAAGGTAAACCTTTTTCTCTGTATGGATGACGGACAGCTAGAGCCCAAAGACCTGGAAAAGGTTTCACCGAGCGTCATTACCGACTCCGTCAGGAGTGCGGGACTTGAAGGTGAACTCTAATTTAATTAGGATCGAGCCACAATAGATCTGAGAAGGTCGCAGTGGAAGGGACGGTTATCGCTACACTCGGAATGAACCTAACCTAACTCAATTGACAAGTATCTACTCTGTTGTAGTGTCATCAGAACTACATATGTGTGCCAAGTTTCAACAGAATCGGTGCACAGATGAAAAGTCAATATTTCCCGAATTTATTACCGTTTCAGTTTCAAATGTTACCATTTCTGAAGTATACCCTACCCAATAAAAAAGGAATCATCCTGATCGGATTAGCCAGTACAAAGTTATGAGTGCTAGAAAATAATAATAAATATCCCCTATTTTTCTACCCTATCCAATGGAAAAACAATCATCGAAATCGAACTGCTCTGTGAATAGTTAAGCGTGGTCATACATGAAGAAATAAATATACGCGTTGACTAGAGAACCTCCTTCTTTTTTTTTTCACCGGTTAAAAATGAGACAAATCGATCGGGTAGTTCCAAAATGGAGGCTATTAAATCATTGAAAAAATAAGTTTGATGCCAATACTGGCAAACTGTACATCTTTCGATAGAGCTCTTTGAGTCCCATAACTTTCATCAGAAGAGTTCTTCTTCAACATGTTCACAGACACAAAATATCGATGTTTGATATTGTTGATTCATAGGTTTTCTCGTTTGTATCGATTGAAATGAAATTAGACAGTTTATGACTCTCCTAAATCATGAGTAATTTTTTTTTCTAGTAGCTGAATCTGTGACGATCAAACAAGTCACATATGTCAGATCGAAACATGTACCATTTGTCGGTTGTGGTTTCTGAAATCTACTGTTTTCGGTTGGGTGCACCATCAATTTGTAAAAATGTCATGAAAGCAGCTAAATATCTGACAAACGAAAGAACTATACATGTCACGTCGAAACCCCATGCTTGTATCAATAATACATTGTGAATCCTACCTACCTGAGTAGCGAGGACACTGTGGTCTATTGATGAAACCTACTCTAGAAGATAGGAAGAAGGACGACCAATTTATGTCAAACTTGCCTTATTTTCACTTTCCTTGTGTATTAAGGAGTTCTCCATCAGGTTTAATTTGGAACTTCACACGCTGGAATATTATACCTACTCTAGTCGAGAAGTGAGTTTCCTGTGAAAAATAGTTCCAAGTCTCCAAGAAATATGAGCAATAGCTCATTCGATTCGGGATGTAATTCTGAAAAAGTAGTTTTTTGTATTTTTGCTAACGAAAATTGCAATTGTTATTAACAAAAAACATAAACAATAAAAACGGCTCCAGTATTTTGGGAATAACTTGAAAATTAGAAGCGACAGCGAAAATTGAAGAAAACATTCTCAAAGAGAAGGGAAACTTTTAATAAAGAAGTTTCGACCGGAATATTATTAATAATTTCAATTTAACGCTGAAAATAGGGCTCTACGCGACTGCTACGGCATGCGCGCGCAGTCTCTAAAGAGAGTACACCACATAATAATTTTTTTATAGCATACCATATCAATTAAAAAAATTTAATGGATTATGGTGTGTTTTTACCACTTGGAAGAACAAATTCCCGTAGGAAAAAAAATTTTGTTTATTTTTCAACAAGTAAGTTAGGCATAAATAGCTCTAGCTCTAAAATGTTCGCTCTCGACATTGTGTTAGAATAAAACCTTCAGAACTTACCACACTAAGGAATAGCAAATATAAATAATATAAAATGAGTCATCTTCACAATGATGATCGCCAAGGTACGTACAAACATCGTTTTTCTGCCACACCCTTCCCCCAGACTCAACATTTCTCCCTTGCACATGTCAACAACTATTATCTCATTTTATTCATAACACAAAATGTTTAACTTTTCAGATGTCATTGTTAACTACCAGAACAAAAAATAAAAAATTAATTATTAAAAAAAAAACCCTACTGAAGATGCCTCCGGCCAGGGGCGAAACGTATAGCATGATATAAGATAGTTTTATTTTTACACAAGAATTTTTACACAAGAATTTTTACACAAGAATTTTACACAAGAATATATATATATATATATATATTATAATTTTTTTAAGTTAACAAAAAATGACAAATTGAAAAAGTTGCTGTTTTTGCATCAGACGAAGGCATTTAATAACATTGGGAAAAAAAATCAGGACATTTGCTTATACATTGTTTATAAAGAAATTGATCAGTTCAATATTTAAATAAAATATTTTTGCCATGTTATTGTCTAGAGAATATAATGATAGAAATTTTATTCTCTATTTTCTTATCGTTTATATTGTTTTTTTATATTTCCATTATTTAGATAATCAGTTCAGATTTTTTTTTAAAATCATAATTGGCATTTCTCAATAAATAGACAAAAAAAATAAAAATTTAAAATTTAATCGTTTATTAGGTTAACAATATATTATAAACAAATTCCAAATCTTATTATATTTTTTCTGAGAATACAAAAAATTGCGAAAACAACCATATGCAACAAAGTGTCGAAGCATTTTTTTGTTATATTTTTCATATATTTTTATAAAATTACGTTATATAAAAGTTGCAGCGGGCACTTGATTTTTTGAGTAACGAACCGCTGTAAGTTTTGAACCATCAAAGATACAGTTATCAACATTCGAAATAATTTTAAAGAACATTAGTTGATGCATTTGTTCATGAAATACCTGGATTCATTTATATAATGCCAACTTCATCAAGTATTTGGAGTTTAATCACATATCTTTCAATAACTACTGAAGATAAACAGTTTTTTTGTAGAATCATGAATTATCTGTTTTTTCAACTATTTCTATAAAATATTATAAACCGTAATTTTATAAAAATCTATAAAAAATTAAAAACAATTTTTAGACACTTTGTTGCATATGGTTGTTTATAAACAAAATTCTTATATTTTTTTTTTCGAATGTTATTGAATGCCTTCCTTAGATGCAAAAACAGCAATAGCAAAACTTTCATTGTTGAAAAAGGAAACATTCTCTATTGATGATTCCACATCTGATTTCATAACATTCTGTTCATATTTTCGAACAAATCAATATTTTTTTAATTTTAAATTCATTGCTAAATCTTGAAAATTATAATAAACAAAATAAACAACTTTCAAAAACTTCAATCACGATCTTGTTAAGTATATATATATATATATATATATATATATATATATATATATAAGGAGGGCTCCAATAGCCGAAAACTTTTTAGAGCTATTATTTTAACATTTATGCCGTTCATTAGGAAAACTGGGGTCTGAAAAATAAGAACTAATTTGACAAATGCCTAACTTGTTGAAAAATAAACTGTTTTTTTCCAACGGCACCTTGTTTTTTCGAGTGTGAAAATCACCATGATTTATTAAAAAAATTAGTTGAAATATAATACAATAAAAATATTATTTTATTAGGTGCTCTCTTTAGAGACAGCGCGCGCATGCCGAAGCGGTCGTGCGGAGACCTATTTTCAGTGTAAAAAATTAAAATTATAAATAATGGGGATAGAGAACGGGACTCCTTACTTTTTTTCCGAAAATTTCCTCCTCTTTAATATTATTTTTTCTGATTTTCGCTATCGCTTATTATAGTTATTTTAAAAAAAAACATTAACCTTTTCTTTGTTTTCGTTTTTTGATATTTTCGTCAGTAAAAAAACGAAAAAATGTCTTTCTCAGAATTGCATCCCGAATCGAATGAGTCATTGCTTGTATTTTTTATAGACATGGAACTACCTAACCAGGTTTTACTGAATAACTCTATCAGGAAGAACCATATTTTTTGGCTGCCCAATTCCCCCCATAAAATACACTCAGGAACAAAATACGGCTCTCATTTTCTTTGTTCAGTATACCCGTACATTGAGGAAGGCATTGCGTTAACAGCGCCACACCATCACGAGAAAGTGATGACGACGACGACGGTGAACTTGCGAAAATAGAGGCGCCGTGGTCGGTTGTATCTCTTTCAATGCAATCCACACGCCAGACAGAAAATAACAAGATTTCTTAGTTCTGCCAACGATATGGATTTTAAAAGAATTTGATGGACACCAGAGTGGGACCGTTAGCATTTCGTGTTCACCAAATACTAATAAAGTAGTTCTATGAAGACTCTCTGTATATTTCAGTATAGGTACGTATATATGGAAAAACAATAGAAAAATAACAAAAACCAAAAAAGATATATCCGCTGAAAATTTCAAACAACAAAAAGACTTCAATAGTTAACAGGACGCTCTCGGACAACAGCACGGCAAACAACATTGAGTCGGTCCAGTACAACAAGGTACCTGGACTTCATTTAGCGATTCAGGACAATCCACACAATCAGGGTCATCATCTGCACACTCTACATACTGTCCAGGGGGTCCATAGCTCATTTTGTGTACGGTATGATCATCCATTCTCAGTTTGGGGGTACAAACCTTGCTTTACAACATGGTCCTGGTACTTTCAGCCCAAGGCATATCTATGGCTCCATGGGTTTCCATGGTTGGATGACATCTTCTGAACGGTTTTGTCTTTTTTTTCCCGTCGCTTTGCTGATAGCTTTAAGGGACGGAAAGGTCACTCCTGGTCTTCTCTAAATCACTGGCATATAGGAAAGTCTGTTAAAGTCGTCACCAGAGGGCAATCGGAAGAGTACAAATTGGTGAACGGTTTGAAGGAGATTGGTTTTACGTATGGTTTTGGAACGAAATCGTGCTTCTGAGTTGTTATATCTTGCATGGGTCCTTCGCCAAGTAGTTTGTGTTCACATGGATATATCGGGCAAGCTGGTTTCACCTTATGGGGCTGATAGGACATTTTGTTCACTGTGTTGTCGGAAATTTTTCCCTCACCTACGCAGAGGTTGTCTTCCGGTATTATTTTCTCGGGTTTATCTGTCTCTACGGGGATATAGGATTTCCTGTAGATTGTACCATCTTCCATTTTCATTTCTGGCGGCATAAATTTTCTTGAAGGAGCATACGATTTCGGCCTAGGTGGTTGAATGTACTTACATTTTTTCTTCGGTTTCTTTATCTCGGGCTTGGGGGCTGGTTGCATGACCGGTACGCAAACATTGCAGCAGCAATTATTCTCACCCGATGGTCTGTTTGGATCACAGGGATTGATCTGGTATCTTGGCACGTGATCTGCCATAACGGGAATGGTACATGATGGTGGGCATGGGCACGGTGCACATGGACTTGGTGGGCAGGGACATGGTGGGCATGAAGTTGGTGGGCAGGGACATGGACATGGTGGACAACTGATGTTCGACCGTGACTGGTGGTTGGTAGGAAGAGGGCCGCACGGTTGACATGAAGCCATATTTTACTCGAACACACACAAAAATGGAATGAACAAATTTCGACCTGGACTTTTTAAATGTCAAAACATTGTCAAAATTTAATTTGCAAGTTGCCTAGATATCAATGTTTACCTCATGTTTTCACAAAAAATGACAAAAATCGTACCAGGTTTCCCAACAAATTGAACTCACGAGACAGTATTTGATACGTTAATGGAGTGAGCCAGACAACTTGTGATTTGAAAACCCGATTATTTTATAATTTGTTACCTAATTCTCGACGCGGTTGGACGAGAGTTTTCAAAATGAATCACGGTTAAGACCGAACTCGCAATTCCTTTGAAATATGGTGCAATCCGATGGCGCAGTCAAAAATGTAGATTTCGAAAATGATTTATTGATTCCGATGCAAAACTCTTCAGGTACAGCACACAATGATACAGACAGCACTCAACTTGGATTTCAACCTCACTATGGTTTTCGGAAAATAATAACCAATAATTATTCATATAGTTTAACTCCGAGTTTAACTCCGAATTCAAGAAAAATACAATTATTTTCTGACCTGACCTATAGAGCTGATTGACAAGAACAAAAAAACGTCGACTGAAAGGAGTGTACAAAACAAATACTGAAAATTATTGAATTTTCTTTTTGTGTGTACATCTTAGGGAGAAACTTTTTGACTGAAAATTGTACACCTCATGAAGCTCCATCAAACGACCTATAATTTGACAAAATTGGTATAGAAATGTTTATTTTAAATTTTTTAATAGCCGCTATTCCAAAAGCACCTAACCGATTTGTCCATATTTGAAATCAAGCGATATATTGATAAAAGTGTTTTTTAGCTAAACTGTGTTTCATTTCATTACAAAATACATACATTACATCTAGATATGTCGTTATACTCAATATATATATATATATATATATATATATATATATATATATATATACATTTATATTATATATGTATATATATATATATATATAGATATATATATATATAAATATATATATATATATATACAGGGTGGCCCATATATATATATTCTTTTTTTTCCTTCAATTTCTCGGAATGAAGATCTGATTCAGTCAATTCATATAATTTCTCTTGACTACGTTTCGACATGGTATTTGTCATCATCAGGTGAAACAAAATTATTTTATTTGAATTCTGCGTTCGCATCGTACGAACGTTATTGTAGGGACACCTACAATAACGTGGTCATGAAACTAAAGAAAAAAAAAATATATATATATAAATATATAAATATATATATATATATATATATATATATATATATATATATATATCCAAATCTGATTATTATATGTAGAAAATTTAACTTTGAATACGAAAAATTTCTAAATTCGATTAAATCGACAAGCGTCAATAGAAATTTAAAGCGATTTTGTGTTCATGTGTACATTCTAGAGAATAACTTTTCCAAAGGAAGGAAGCTCTATCTGACGACATAATGTGTCTCAGATATTGATATGACAATAATTTTTTTCAATCTTGCAACAGCTGAGGTATTATTAAAAAGCATTGGAAAATTGGGCCTCCAGTTTGTCTACAAATATACCAATTCATCACCTGAAATCGGGAATAACAAAATTGGGGAAAGGAATATATAGTGCGGCTTCGAATAGTTAATTTTTGAACGTAGAACAATTAAAACAAATCGTATTAAATGATATCACCGATACTACTTTTTGATACATTGTGATTTCCCGATAGATGGCGCGGGGAGAAGGGGGGCACATCAACTTGATAATTTCGAATAGCATGAGGGGTCAAGTGGTACATCGTTGAAGAGACAATTCGATTATCTTCTCAACCATCCCATTTTTTTAATTTCGTTCAAACGTTTTTTCACAATATGCATCTGAAATGTCAAATATAAGTGCGGATCTGAATGGTACCGTTACCTCAATAACTTTTGAACGGTTTGATGTGAAACAATGAGACATGAAATTTGTTGAATGATATTACCGGTCCTACTTCTTGAGAGAAGGTGCGGGGGGCACTTGAAAATAGAGAGGCATAGAGGTAGATCTGCACATTGTTGAAAAGTAAATTTCCCAAAATTTTTACAAACTTGTCAAAAAAAGTTTTTTTTTCCAAAACAAAAATCTAAATTTTAACCAATGTAATCGTTATAAAATGACGTTACACATCCGTCCTTCAAGGGTGTGCAACATTAAAATACACACTGTATATATCTTATGGTGTTTTTGGGCTCTGCGGACCATGATTGTTGAGGATCCCCAAAAGTTTTTGGAAGTCGGGACGTTGTACAGTTTGCATTTTTCTTGTGTTGGTTTTTCAACTATACTAATTTATTTTCAGCTTTTTTGACTGCATATTTGACTCCAAACTGACTTTGTTTAAGGATCCTCCTCATTTATTTCGGTTGACTCATTACTAAATAATTTACATTTATCTCCGTGGGTCAATAACTCTCTTGTGAATAATTTACCCAGGCATTTCATTGTTTACTTTGGCTGTTACCTAATTTATACATAATTTTTATGGATCAGCAAATACCATATGGTTGAAATGATTCTCTTAATGGGTAATTCACGAACACATAATTCATAAAATAACTATTCAGAACCCATCTTACAAGTTATATAATATTTACCTGAAGAGAGTCTTAATGGAATTCAAATGGAAATTGTATATATTATCTATCTTTTTCGAAAACTACTCAGTATGCATACAAATTTATTGAGCCCAATATCATTTTATTACATTGGATGATAATGGATGATAATGGGGCTTATTCTCCACCCCTGATAAAACATAATAGGATTCGCGCTTCGATCGAAAATGCCGACAATAGGCGGAGATTAATTCTTTTACGTCAAATGTAACTTTGCCTATTTTTGATTTAAAACAAATTTCAGTGAACTATCTGGAAAAGGAGATTAGTTAAAGATTTATAAGTGATTTTCACTTATATCATTTTTTGGTAGGTCTATTGGGTGATAATAAGAAATGGTCCGAAAATTAATAGTAATTATATTTTTTTATATCTAAGCAAAAATATTGTAACCGTGTTTTGATATCACGTCGGATAATTTCTTGGTAATTGAGTCCAAGGTGGGCACTACTATACTGGCCTCATATTTTTTTTTAATTTTCGATCATTTTGTTATTTTTCCAGAGAATGATCTACCATATCCTTGTTTTCCCAAATTCCTTTTGTGTTGATGAACAACTAGATTTCGTCTGCCAAAGATGTTCGAACCTTTCTATAATTGTTTTTTATTGAGAATGTGTTGGATTAGAAGGAGAATTCCGGATTTTCGCTTTTGTATGAAGAATAAAATATGGAACTCCAGGAAACTTTTCCAGATGTGGAATTAATCTATTTTGTTTTTTATTGAAGTTTTCTACCGAAGCAAATGTCTCTCACATTGGGAATTTTCCAACGTAAATTCCTTTCAAATACAAAGCCATACCGCAACCCAACAATTTGTGATTTCCACATCTGAGAAACCTTTTTCTGCATTGAAATTTCATTTATCACAGTAAATTGAATTATAGAAATAATTTTTCTCAAATCAATGGAAATTGATTGGACTACTTTTTCTCAGTTCCAGATATGATAATATTATATTTTGCTTTCTGCACTAATTGTTACTTATGTTCATGTGAATCACTGATTTGGTATAAGTTCGGATTTATCGAAAAATGGCTTCGAATAATACTCCGCAGTCACTTTGTCGCGTAAAGAAACTGTACCATTTTTTCTTCGTCACAATTGTCATTTTTGAATATTAAAAATGAGTTTTCCGAACTTTCGTTACATCTTTGAAAATAAACGAGATATCATTCGAGAATCACATCAAAATAACGAGCAAAAATCTTTCAGTTCTACTGTTTAATCTTCGGTGAAACAAATTCAACAAATAATAATTATTTACATTAATTTAAGCAAGTATTCTGACTTTTTGTTTAATATTGATCTTCAAACTTTCTAGAAGGTCGAGTTTAGAAGCTTTCTTTTTTATATACAATATTTAAAACTCGTTAACCCTTTCACTCCCCGTGGTTTCACAGTGGAACAACAATTCAAAATAAGTTTCTATGCGGCCTAGTGGACGTTAGACAGGACCACTCTTCCACGCTGTGTAGCTTGATATTGCCCCCACCAAATCTTAGCCGCGCGGGCAGGTTTTTTCTGCATGCCTTGTTCCAGCAGCACATTTGTTCTGGAAGTTCAATGTTTACAAGGTTGTTGACGAGTGTTTATTTTTTAGGATTTACATATCGACAGAATTATTATCAAAGATGAATTGAACACTATTTTTGATAGAAATATGATGTTGTGAGTGCATCTATACTTAGTAGGTATTAGAATTTTCTGTTTTTTCTCTATTACGATCACAAATATGTGTGGTTCCTTTTGGGACCACTAGGGCGCTTGCCATATAAGTACAAATATTTTTTCTCTTTTTCGGGAAAAGCTTGATCAACCTTGCCAAGTTATCTTCTGAGGATGCGTTCTGCATACTCAGATACTCAGAGGGCTTTCTCACTTCTGGGGCCCCTTCTGAAGATGAATTAGAGAACAACGATGAGTTAGTTGATGATAATTTTGAAGCTACTGGAGTAGACGCAGCTATCGATGAGCAGGACATCACACACTCACACACCCACAGAAAACCGCGTTAGTGGGATCAGGAAGATGACATCCCATTAGCAAACCACGTGAATCAACAAGAGGAGAAGTGGATGAAAACAACTTAATACAGTGAACCCGAACCTTTCAATGAACCTTTTGGTCCAAACATACCCAAATCTGCAGAGACACCGTTGGATTTTTGCGCCTATTTCCTCCAGATCTAATGGACAAAATAGCATTCCAAACGAACTTGTATGCAACACAAAAGTATGGAGATCGTTATCTCTCAACAACCGGGGACGAAATCGGATGCTTTTTGGGGGTGAGAGTCATGATGAGGTTGACGAGGAAGCCAAGTTACAAAGACTAGGGGTCTGCAAAGGTTGAACTTAGAGATCCATATATTTCCATATCCATTTCACGTGACACATTCAGCTGGTTATTGAATAATCTCCATCTGAATGACAATTCTTCACAATCAAAGAAGCTGGATATGATAAACTATATAAATTACGACCAATGTTGGACGTTCTGTCAACAACACTCCTGAACTGTTATAATTCAGAAAAAAATCATACTGTTGACGAATCGATGGTCAAATTCAAGGGCCGCATAGGGTTTCGTCAATACATGCCACAGAAACCTGTGAAATTTGTGTTCGTGCTGATGAGACTGGGTATGCATGTCCATTCCAAATATATACAGGAGTAAGTCAACGATAAGCCCGAATCAAATCTTGTAAAAGATCTCACTCGTTCATTGGTCGGGAAATATCACCGTATCCACTTCGATAATTTATTCAATGGGATTCAGCTGCAACAGGAACCATTGGCAGACAAGATTTACGGGTGATTCGGATTGGAGAATGAGCTATAAAGGACTGGTGAGTTTATAGTGGAAAGAACAAAATTTGTTCGTTTCATAATCCTGAAGACACTGTTACTGTTCCAAGAAAGCGAAAAGATGGAACTTCGACTGATATTCCATGTGTGGCCTTGGTGAAGAATTACAACATGCACATGAACTTCGTAGATAGTTGTGAGCAATATGTTGGTAGTTACAAAGTGGATAGAAAGTCGCTAAAATGGTGGCCAAGACTTTTTTGGCATTTTTGGCATTGGTCAATGCTTTCATCGTGTACAAAGCACGTTCTTTGGCTGCCAGAGGACTAAATCTAAAGGATTTTTGCTTCGCAGTAGCGACTGGACTGATAGGTGCGGATCCATCATTGCCTACCCGAGGAAGACGAAGCACCGAAGTTCCACCAAACCGATTCAAGGTGATCGTGCCACCCGTAAGGAGATACGATAAAGTTGCTCACATGCCCGTTCGTGGAACCAAAGTACGTTGTGCACTTTGCTGCACACGGTTGCAACCGCTTCGAACTAGATGGCACTGCTCCTCATGCAAAGTGGGTCTTTGTCTCACCAAGAAAACTAACTGTTTTCGTTCTTTCCATAAGAAATGATATTTTGATGTCTCAGATAATTTTTCCAGTTTCCTAGTGGTACCATAGAGGCACAACCATTTTTTTTTGAAAAAAAATTCAAAAAACTCATTTTCTCTTATTTGTACATTCCCAAAATATAGAATTTTCAGCTGGATGCTAAAAACAAATAAGAAATTTAAATCTGTCCTGCTATATTGAACCAATGTGGCCCATTGAATGATAAATGATTAGTATTGAACACTTTCATTGGTTGTTGTACGAATTTAAAGCAGATTTGCTCCAGCCAGAAATTTTATGGTGATTGTATTTTCGACTACTGCACAAAATTTGTCTTGCAGTAGTTCATCATACACGGCTGCCTCTGCCCAGACACACACCACTAATAGATTCTATTATCTCTACCACATACCCGATAAACTATAATCAGTAGTGGTTTATGGTAATTTATGCTATAAGGGTTCAGCGGAGTCATCGCCTGGTTTTAACAGTGGAAGAGTTTTCACTCAATTTGGTGTACTATATGCTTTATACGGGAAATGAAATTTATTTATTTTTCCGGTTTCCTTCCTAATTCAACATTATAATACGTACGATTTTGAACGAACCCTATATTTTGAGTCGAAGATAAATCATCCAACTGAGAATGGATATACTATTGATTCATGCCTGAGAAAGAGTTCAAAAGCGGCTTCAATTGTTTTCCAAAAGAATTGGAGCTCATCTAGAAAATATCAATATCACTCAACATAGAATTGGAAGTGAAAGTGCATTTACAGAAATAATTTGAGGTGAAAATAGGTGGGTATGTGAGAATTTTTCTGCGCCTTAATATATGAGTATAACAGTTCCGTGAAACTTGAGCTAGTATTTCTTTACAATCAATAGAGTTGTAATACATTTTACAGAGAAATCACAAATCAATGAGATTCCTTCTGAGTGAAGTAGAATACAATTTATAGAATATGAGATTACTCTCATATGAAATGTAGTGTCTATGCCTATGAAATTTATACCTGAGATTATTCACCATTTTTTTCAACAAATTTTAACCGTTTAATATGTTCGTTATAAAGGGGTTCCAAATGGTAGAGCAATATTCCGGAATTGGTTCAATTAATGTGTTGAATAATAAAAAAATTGTGCAGCAATTTTGGAATTCTCTAGTATTTTTGTTCAATGTGGCTCTCGAACGTAAGTTTTTCCACCAGAATTATTTCTAATCTAACTCCATCGGATGCCCGAGTTGTTGATTATTTATGCTGAGATAAAAAACAAAATGATCTCTACTACGTGTGAGAATTATTCGATAACATTTATTCATCTCAAGTGAGAGTCCAAAAGGTATATTATCCAAACACGGAAAAAACAAACTTTATTTGGGTCATTCTGTCTGCTGATAGTTCTGATTACAGTAGCACTCGATGAAACAAGACAATTTTTCCATGTATCGATATTACACCAGAATGCTGCAATAGGGCAGAATATTTGTTCAAATACAAGCAACCCCTATTCAAGAACGAAAGTCTACTTTTTTTGTTCTCTTGGAATATTTGGATTTGGACACATAAGTAACAGTCGATGAAAGAAAATTGTATTTCTTGCATAAAATAATTTATTAAAATCGTAGCAAAGCGCTTTCGACCGTTAGGTCATCATCAGTGCGTACTCGTCAGGTGTACAAGAAGCCAAAAATACCATAAAATATCTCATGATCAATGAAAGTTGTATAGGTTTACGTGACACACATGTTAAAATACATATTCTAGGCCAGGATGAAAATTGGGATTAAAATTTTTCCTTATCTTTTAAAAAGCCATTGTTGTGGTGTGATAGCTGGACAGTCATACTTTTCATTACAAAAGTAACAATCCATGAAGTTATCCTCAGTGCATGACATTCTCGCGTGTATTAGTTAATTGGTTTTCATGGAACTGAACAAACTCTAACTAATTAGTCAAACAATGTAGAATATATTCATCATATATTTCTTGTTTATTAACAATTATAGTATTCTTGAGGTATTTGAACTCATATTCTTACTATGAACTCATCCAAAGTTATGCATCATCAAGTACGATTTATTGTGTACTAAATTAGTTGAAACAATTCCTGGTCGTTCATCATATACTTATATATATATATATATATATATATATATATATATTATGCTAAAATTCCTACCGAACTGACACGAATGAATGCGTACGGTCTCTTCAATTTTTTTTTTAGGGTTTGGCTTCAGTCTGTCCCTAGAAAAGAAATTCACAGTTTAATCGATAGGAAAAATACCTATAACTCATGAATTCACCAATGAAAAAATCAAATATAATAACATTTGATCCTTCTGATAGTTGATATTGATGTGATATATGCTGCCTCGGTCCGCTTATGCCTATATGTTATGTTCAAATTCTTTTTAAAATTTGTTTTATATATGTGAATGAATGTATATATTTGTATAGGTGTATATACTCATGGATGTGTAATATATGTGTTTGTTAAGATATCTATATACCCACGCACAGGGATTCATCCCTTTGTGGGTTACCTGTATTTACCTGCTGTACTGATATTGTCTCTATTTTCTATCATTTCATTATTTATATCTATTCCATATCATTTAATTGGTAAATATATTATATATATATATATATATATATATATATATATATATATATGTATATATATATATATATATATATATATTAGCGAAAACAACCAGAATAATCAAGAAAAACAGTTAGGTTTTCACTTATGTGACAGACCACAGAATTGCATAAAAATATAGTTTGTTTTCCATTTGGACTTTTTTTTCTAACCAACATTATCCATGGAATGGTATAATCACAAATTGACATGTTTCTTACAACAAATTGTGATTTCAGGTCCCCGAAATTCATTATTTTGGTTGTGAAAACTGTTATCAAGATTGATTTACAAATTATTTAATCCTCTGGGTAATTAATCATAATTAATATACCTCCGTAGCTTCAGGTGGTAGGTTGAAGTAGCCCAGGAAGAAAATGCGTTTTCGACAAACTTCTTGGGTAATTTTTTAAATTACAGGGTGTTCACGAAATCGGAATCGGTAGGAACATCTGCAACTGAAAGATACATTTAAGTCACTATTTTCCTTCGTTCAAGATACACTCTTGGAAGGTATTGATGTTGAGAAGGAACACATTCTCAATTGGATATTGAATAATAAAAACATACATTTTTTGTAATATCGCTAGGCTAGGCACCGAACTACTTTAAAAGAAAAAGTCTGTTTTTTTTTATAGATATTTGATTTTATCGAAAGAAATTCCAATCATGAGTTGAGTATTGGACGTTTCGTATTTTATAACAGACAATTTCATATTCTTGTTATATCAATGAATTGAGAACAATAGGAACTTTTCAATTCATATCCAAAATCACTATTGCAGTAATTTCGAACATTTTCAAACAATAGGCGAGATCACTGGAAAAATACCACAGTGTCCACAACGATGAGAAAAGTGGTTAGATTTTTTTAATATTTTTTTTCATAGTAATTTTTCCAAAAACAAAATTCCAAAGAAATGTTCCTGTTAGAACACTGCGGAAACCCCCGCGCCAGGATGTGGCGTAACAAGTTCAGAAATATCGCCGATCGCTGAGAATTTCAGCGTTGCCAAGCGTTATTCATAATCTTTCTTTACAATGTATGCAAGCTGAAAAAATAATTATATGTGTATAGCACTCGGTATACATACATATTATTCAGGAATAAGTAAATCAAGAACAGCTATCAAATACGAAGTATTCACTTCAATGACACAAGTAATGTTTTATTCATAGGATGAAACAGAATAACATTTTCTCGGAAGTTCTGCAAAATAGTGACACTGGCAACTCGCCGATCGCCAAGAGTGCCAAGAATTACAGGGTTGCCGAGCGTTATTCATAATATTACCTAACATTATAAGCAGACCAAAAAAATAATGATATAGCACTCGTTATACATATATGTTATTCAAGAATAACTTAATCAAGAACAGCTATCAGATTATCGATGCTGTGACAAAAATACTACCAGGAAACCGACAGTGCCATCATACGTAGTTATATCCTGTTAAGTTTCCTACTCCCAACTGTCATTGCTAAATTTGTGATAAAATTGAGAAATATTTTTTAAATTTTTTGATCGTTTTTGACTTGTAACTTGAAAACTAATGGAACAATCTCGATACTCTCGAACGAATTGTAGAGAATCTAAATACAAAGAAAAGGAGCTCTAGCACAATATGATCGTATTATTAGTAACGGAGAAAAACCGAAAAAACCGGAAAAAATCAGCTTTTTTTAAAAATTCATAACTCCCCTGCTTTTTACGATGTAGTGCAAACTCTCCACGATATAGTATTGATCAATATGTACTTAATGTGTAAAAAACTCAGGCGCTATAGGATCATTAGTTTTGGCATAATTGCTATCTGAATTTTTTGATGCACTTTATTGCAGCAGACTTGGATGCGTCAAGAAAATTTAGAGAGTAAAAGTATAGTACTACAAAACGTTTATGCTCATTCTGCGATAGAATGCTGCAAAATAGGTGAAATAACTTGCAAACATGATCGAAAATGGTGTGTGAAAGCGGCTGAGTAGTTGGGGGTAGAGCAGAGACGCGTGGAAGCGTATGTATAGCGATACAAGCGCGCTGGGCCCATTATGAATCTGCTGCTCTACCCCCTCCCCCCTTCTGAGCCGCTTTCATGCACTCGATCGGTCATGTTTGCAAGTATTTCTCACCTATCTCGCAGCATTTTAACGCAAAATAAGAATAGTCATTCTGTAGTACTATACTTCAACTTTCGAAATCTTCCAGAGGAATTGAAATCGGACCACTTATGACCCATCTAGGTCTGCTGTAATGAAGTGCATTAGAAAAATCAGAATGCAATTGAGCCAAAACTAATAATCCAACAGTTCCTGAGTTTTCCACACATTAAGTACCTATCAATCACTACTATGTCGTGGAGAGCCTGCTTCAAAAATCGAGAAATGGTAATATTATGGTTTTTTTTTAAAACGCAGATTTTTTCCGGTTTTCGCGATTTTTCTCCGTCACTAATGATCTGTTAGGGCACATTGAGAGTATCGGGATGGCTTTATTAGTTTTCAAGTTACACGTCAAAAACGATTAAAAATTGAAAAAAAGCTTTTTAAATGTTTATATAACAAATTTCTCAATGACAGTTGGGAGTAAAAAACATAACAGAATATAACTACGTACACGTCTTTCGTGTGATGGTTCAGTCGGTTTCCTGGTAGTATTTTTGTCACGAAAAAATCTCCATTGATTGTCTAAATACGAAGTCTTCATTTCAATGTAACACATGCTAACACAAGTTCTGTTTTATTCATAGGATGAAACGAAATAACATGTTCTCAGAATTTCCGCAAAATAGTGACACTGGCAACTCGTCAAAATGCCAAATCAATGGATTTATGACGTCAAAAGAAGCGACAATAACGCAGTGTTTGAATGTCTCACTGAATTTGAGGGTTTATTCGAATATTGAGCAATATATTTCAGGATAAACAATGCATACATAATATTTTATCACTATATTTCAACTTCAAGTACATATGAAGCAAATTTGTGAGTTTGTGATCTGGCCTATGGCCATGATACCTCCCTGTTGAGAAATTCCAACTGCCCCGCTTATTAGTGATGAGAGAAATGTCACATCTATGCATATATTTTCCAGTTTCATCCAAGAATTCGTCGCTGATCCTCTCGATGGCATCACCCTCCTTCTGGACCTCCTTCGAGCCATCCAACTGAGTCAATCAAACAATGGCCACGTTCAGCGTTGCTCCACGGGTAGTACCACCATGAAACTCCCACCCGCCGTCCAGAGAAGGACTCTCTTGGATGAGTTGTCGTGTTTGCAATGTCTTCTGCATTGCTGCCTGCGGTATTCAGAGGCAGTGCGGAAACTTATATCTTCATCTTCAGGACTCTTCACTCTTGCCATTTGTATAATGAGCAACGTAAATAAGTCGCGCATTATAGCATTACAGGTTAGTCATTAGCCAAGGATATAGAAGATTATAACACAAAGTCAAAATGATCCCAAGAAGTCCAAAATCACTAATTTCTTACAAATTATTTCACGTCAAAACCCAATCATTCCTAAGTTTTTTTTTTGTACTATTCATATATATTATGGGTAAAATACAAATTCATTCCAGCGAAGCTACTGAAAAAAAAACAGTTTTTTTTTTGTAGATTTGAAATCATGTGTGTTATGGGCTATTAATTTCACACAAAGTCCAATATTGGAAAAATCCAGTATAGTCCAAGAGTCCGGTCGATTTATATACTATACATTGCAATGAGGACAAGTTTACAAATATAATAATAATTTCATGATATAGGATACGTCAAAATACAAATATATATAAATTTAAAATACAGTAAACAGGGTGATTCAAAAGTACTTCGACAAACTTCAGGAGGTGATTCCTTACAATATTATAATATGAATTGTCCAAATGAATATATTTCCGAAAACGCTTCGTTTAGTAAATACAGGGTGTTAAAATTTTATTTTTATTTTTAAATGACTTTCGAAATACTGACCTTAGGTAAACGAAAATTGGTATTTGAGGTGTCGAATTCGAACCTGATGTTGTTATTGCTCTTACTCGTAAGGGGCGCTCCCTACACGTCTTTCTCTTTTTTGAAGATTCATAACTTTTTCAGCGTACTTCTAGCACATTCTTCAGTAAAAAAATCAATTCCTCCATTATATCTACGTGGAAAGCCTACTTCAGTTACAAGTCGCTATGAGCAACTGTTTTCCAGATATTTGGACTTGAAAAGTTTAAGTCGATTATTTGATAATCGATGCGTGTTGAAGTTATTACCATTATTTTGCATTTTTCACAAGAATGCTTAGGAAATGAATTTGATGTTTGAATAAGTAGTTTCGGTAATTACATATTATGTGACAGTTGAACGTTTTGTTGTTTCGTTGAAGTTTCTGTAAGTTTTAAAACAGTAATTTTGAAAAAAAGGCTTATTTAAACAATAATGCTCATTTAGCCAATATGCATTTCGTTTGTGGCCTTGCGGATCGCAATGCGTGTGAAGCAAGACTAATTCACCAGGAGCGATTTCCTAATCGAGTACTGCCTTCAGCTCCAACATTTACCAGTCTCCGCCGTCGATGGGCAGAATCAGGTAGCTTCAAGAGGGCACCTGATATTATTGGAAGACCACGAGCAGTCCGAACCCCAGAATTGGAAGAAGCTGTTTTGAACGCTCTCGAGGAGAATCCAGAAACAAGTACAAGCTTAATTGCTGAAGCTCTCAATTCTACTCAGTTCACAGTTTGGATAATTATCCACGATCAACAATTTCATCCATACCATATTTAGAGGGTACGAGTTTTTTTGCCACGAGACTTTCCCCAACGCATTACTATGTGTCAGTTGTTTTTGAGAAAATTGGCTGAAAATCCTCAATTTTTAAGATATGTACTCTCCACGGACGAGGCAAGCTTCTCTCGGAATGCTATCAAAAACTTTCATAACAACCATGTTTTGGAAAATCCGCACGCAGTTAGTGAAAGACATTATCAGTATAAATTTTCTGTAAATGTATGGGCGGCAATAATTGCTAATTACGTGATAAGTCCTTTCTTTCTTCCGTTCCGACTGAATGGCGCAACTTGCAGATACTTTTCAGAAAATGAATTGCCGAGACTA
Source organism: Gonioctena quinquepunctata (assembly GCA_018342105.1). Taxonomy (NCBI): domain Eukaryota; kingdom Metazoa; phylum Arthropoda; class Insecta; order Coleoptera; family Chrysomelidae; genus Gonioctena; species Gonioctena quinquepunctata. Next base: position 166,016 of record JAFIRS010002668.1, on the reverse strand, counting down.
CTTCAGAATGTACCATTAGAAATTCGTATCCGCATGTGGTTTATGCATGATGGGGCTCTGGCACATTTCAGCGTTGTAGCCAGGGAATTCCTCAACACTGCCTATCCAAATCGATGGATCGGTAAGAGTGTGGAAGAACCTAACCAGGCGTGGGCACCAAGGTCCATAGATCTAAACCCGCTAGATTTTCATCGTTGGGGACATTTGAAGTCCCTAGTTCATGAAACTCCAGTAGCGAACGAGGAAGATCTAAGAAACCGAATAGTAGACGCCTGTGGAACAATAAGAAACATACCAATAATTTTTGAGCGGGTACGAGATTCAATGACTAGAAGACTGAATGCCTGTACCTTCAATTCATTTGGATACAATGTAGTTTGCTTAATTTCATTTTATTGTACATATTCAAAATTTCTTGAAATAAAATGTTGATATTTCTGGCAAATTTTATTAAAACAAATACAGATTTTGCACCCTTGATACAAAAATAACTATTTCCAACGAGTGAAAATGAATAGAATAGGTGGCGCCCCCTACAAGAAACCAAAACTACTCACTTAAACGTCTATTTTATTTCCTAAGTATTCTTGTGAAAAATGCAAAATAATGGTAATAACTTTAACACGCATCGATTATCAAATAATCGACTTGAAATTTTCAAGTCCAAATATCTAGAAAACAGTTGCTCATAGCGACTTGTAACAGGGGAAGCTTTTTTACGTAGATACGATAGAGGAACTGGTAGGCTTTTCACGTAGATATAATGGAGGAATTGATTTTTCTACTGAAAAATGTGCTAGAAGTACGCTCAAGAAAGTTATGAAACTTCAAAAAAGAAAAGACGAGTGGATGGCGCCCCCCCACGAGTAAGAGCAATAGTAACATCAGGTCTGAATTCAACACCTCAAAAAACCTGTAAATACCAATTTTCGTTCAATTAAGGTAACTTACGAAACATGCTTTCAACAGATTAAAGAAACAAAATACATCTGAAAATCTTCTAGAATTCAAAAAACTACGACCACAATCAAGATTTATTATTAAAAACAGTAAAAAGGAGTCCGGGCAGAAATATGTGTCCACCATAAATAGTTCCACCACTATGACAGATGTGTGGACTAAAATAAGAAAACTCAATTTCACCAAACTATAACATCGCTTGAAGATGAAGGGAACTCCATAAATAATATAGCAGAAATCTCCAATTTACTGGCAGAAGTTTTTCAAGATCTTCCTAGTGATGACAACTATAAGCCGCAGTTTTTCGAACACAAATCAACTTCAGAAAGAGAACCAATCACTATATCAGAATACCCACAAAACCCCCTCAACGCCATAATAACTCTGCCTGAATTGGAAGATGCACTAAATTCTATTAGGGACTCCACCCCCGGCCCAGATGATATCCCTTATAGCCTTCTCACCCATCTACCCATAATGGCCAAAACTTTTTTCCTGAAGATGTACAATGTCATATTCAACTCTAGATGTTTTCCCGATAATTGGAAAATGGCGACAATAATCCCAATCTTGAAATCAAATAAACCTAGAACTAACCCCCAATTATACCGACCTATCTCTCTTACAAATACAATGTGTAAGATACTTGAGAAAATACTGAACCGAAGATTACAATTTCATTTAGAAGCGAACAGTCTTATGACATACCACCAGAGAGGTTTCCAAAAAATCAGACAATATAGTTAACCTCGAGTCTAGTGTACATGAAGCTTTCGCGACGAAGCGTAATGTTATCGCAATATTTTTTGATATATGTAGAGCATATGACTCATCATGGAGATATAACATCTTGAGGAAATTAAAAGTATGGGGAATAGATGGGAACTTCCTAGTCTTCGTTTCAAATTTTCTGAGCAACCGATCCTTTCGTGTCAGAGCAAACAACACGTTATCAGATAAACAAATACAACAGAATGGTACTCCACAAGGATCAATACTAAGTGTTACGTTATTCCTCATAGCCATTCACGATATTTGGGATGAAGGAGGCACCCATCAAAGGCGGTCTATACGCTGATGACCTCGTGTTATATATCAGCAGCAACAACATATTCTCTGCAACTTAACTCCTCCAGAACTCCATCACAAAGCTAGAAGAATGGTCCAACCAGTCTGGATTCACCTTCTCCCGTACAGAATCTAAATGTATGCTCTTTAGTAAACGACCTACTATAACATATCCGACCCTGAAATTGTATGGTGAACAATTAAAATTTGTGAAAGAAATCAAGTTCCTCGGAATATTATTCGATGGGAAACTGAAATGGGATGCTCATATCCGTCAACTTAAACAACACTGCCAGTACGTATTCAATTTACTGAAGACTTCATCCAGTCAGACCTGGGGAGCGGACAGCTTCACCTCAGTCAGAATTTATTGATATCTTATAAGATCCAAAATTGGGTATGGCTCAATCAGTTACTCCACAGCAGCAGAATCGCACTTGAAACAACTGGATATTTTACACAATACAGCCCCCAGACTTGTGATGGGTGCCTACCGAACTACCCAGTGGAGAGTCTTTATGTCGAAGCAAACGAACCACCTTTGGAATTGAGACGTCAATATCTGAGCCTGATAAAAAACTATCCAACTTATGAACACACATTCTCAAACTATCTTTGTAGCACACTCCAACAGAACAGCAGCACTAGAGAACCATTCAATCTGAGAGTAAGAGAAAACATGGTTTCACATTCGAGGATACCATATCAGCTCACGAGGAGCACACATCACCATGGCTAGTGGAAGTTCCGCCCTGTAACACGTACCTCACAGCATTTCCCAAGTCCACTACCTCCAATCCCAAACTCCTTCAAACATTCCACGAGATAGAAACTGAGTACAGGGGGTTCAAAACACTCTACACAGATGCGTCTAGGACACGTGAAGGCGAACGAGTAGGTGCAGCAGTTATCTCAGGGACCAACATCTATAAGTTCAGTATACCTCCAGAATGCTCAATCTATACAGAAGAACTACACGCCATAGCGGAAGCCATTAAACTATCGACAAACCTCAACGCTAAAACACGGTAACATTCACAGTTTCCCTGAGCTCTGTGAAGGGCATCAAACAGCTCTACCCCAAACACCCCATCTTGAAAAATATAAAAACACAGTTGTACGCGCTGAAGAACCAAGGAAAGAACATAGAGCCAGTCTGGATTCCATCCCACATAGGCATTCGTGGTAATGAGAAGGCAGACATGGCTGCAAAAGATGCCAGCGTAGACCATCCTCCGAAATCATTACAAAAATTCCATACACAGATATGAAGCCCACTGAAAAGGCGTGTATACAAAATATCTGGCGTGAAAGATGGCATACACAGGAAAATAATAAATTACTGGAAATCAACCCAAATATGAATCCTATACAATACCAGGGACTATGTAGAAAATATCAAGTGATTCTCACCAGGCTCCGCACTGGCCATACGAAATTAACACATCAACACCTGTTTCAACAAGATGTGACCAAAAGATGTGAAACCCATAGTTCAGGACTGTCCATTGTACCAACGACAAAGAGATGTTATCGGTCTACCCAGTGAGCTACGAACAATCCTCAACCCACAGAACATAGATAGACTAGTTACCTTTCTGAAATATATAAATGTATTTTGTGATATATAAAATGAATTGAACCCCGCTAGTAACCCAAATGGCTGATGCGGATAAACCTGGAATAAAAAAATAAAAAAATACTTCTGGCAGGATTCACCCCGGTCCAGTTATCGTTTCATGGATATGTTTTCATGAGGAACGCTGTAGAACTTCAGAATCGTTCGGAGGTTCAAGGTATATTAATCGACATGGCTCTCCTACAAGTAGGGATCATGGAAAAAATATGATTGTCATTGATAATTCATTTGATATTAAAACATAGGAAATGAAATGAATGGTGTTTCGAAGGATAGTATATTCTACAAAAAAAAAATCTAAATTGTTTTTCATCGCGCCACGATAGATATTAATGTCCGAATTGGGAAGATTCTGATGAAACTTTAGTAGTTTACAAGATGGTTTTGAATTTTCAGCTTCTTGCTAAGGCATGTGAACCACCAACCAAACGGCCACTCCGCAGTTTCGGAAGCAATGTCCACCCTTAGATTGAGGTTTGGAGAACCGGTACGGTTTCGTTTCCTTGTTGGTATGCTGAGTTCTGCTGGCGGGCACGTGGAATTACTCAAGAATGGGCTGAAATTTCTCAACACTTTTCTCAATACAGCTGGATCTCCCCAGAAGAGGATTTATCTACAAGCTGAGTTGGAACAGGCTGGATTTGACATAGCAACTATCAAAAAGGTGTGTTTTATAACTACAGGTAATCGTCAAACCTCTGCCACTAAAAATTTTTTCCAAGTCGAAATTTACTGTTGTTTCCTGTACATTTTGTGCAATTGCCAAGTATTATAATCTAACTGGAATTTCTCTAACTCAAAGCACATTTTCATACAGTACAGTTTCTTATTCCCCCCCACCGTTTTAACTTCTGAACGAATCGACGTAGAATAATGGGACGAAAAGTATTTCAAATGATATCACCGATCCCACTTTTCTATATGAGAGACATTGTGATTGCTTGATAGATAGCACATCAACTTAAAATTTCAAATAGCATGGGAGGTTAGGGGGCACATCGTTGGGAAGATGATTTAATTCTATTTTCAACCATAATTTTTGTTTTAAATTTGTTAGTACGTTTTTTTACAATATGAATTTGAAATGTCAAGTATGACAAAAAACGAAAGTATTATGTATGATTTTCATTTATTGAGAATGAGAACAAAATTGTTATCAACTAACGAATGAGGTGTTCGGAACCCTGATCTTCGACCAAAAAAAAAAATCGATACGAAAATTATTTCCAAACATTATGTAACATATCTGCAGGTATATCAGCACACACCCGTGTTATTCGTGGTTTCAGTTCTTTCAAAGAGCCGGATTGTGGCTCATATACTTTTGATTTGACCTAACTCCACAGAAAGAAGTCACAAGGTCATCGTGCCCACCATTCGATTGGTCCACGACGTCCAATCCATTTTATAGGGTATGTCACATCCAGATTCTCTATTGACGTTGGCAGTGAGGAGGGGCCCCGTCTTGCTGGAAAGTGATGTGTCCTTGAGATTCATATTGTGGAAAAATGTATTAATGAAATTTGGAAAAAACAAGATGATTGAAAAGATAATTGAATTCTCTTTTCAACGATATTTTTAGGTTGATGTGCCCCCCCCCCTTGCTGGCGCCACATCTATACATCTATCGAGCAATCACGATGTCTTCCATTTCAGAAGGTAGTATCGGTGATATCATTCAAACTGTTTTGTCCATCGTTATATATATATATATATATATATGTATATATATATATATATATATATATATATATACATATATACATATATACATATATACTAGAGCCAATTGACTTGCGCGCACTACAACAAACCACACCACATATTTCCTTTAGTTTCTTGTCCACATATATATTTTCTTCAAATTCTCGGAATAAAGGTCTGATTCAGTCAATTCATATAATTTTTTTTAACTCTAGACTCCCTACAACTCCCACAATAACCTTCGTACGATGCGACGCAAAACTCAAATAAAATAATTTTGTTTTAACCTGATGATGACAAATACCATGTCGAAACGTCGTTAGGAAAAATTATATGAATTGACTGAATCAGACCTTTATTCCGAGAATTTGAAGAAAAAAAGAAAATATATATATATATATTATATATATATATATATATATATATATATATATATATATATATATATATATATATAGGGTATTTAATTACAATTTATACACGTTTTAAAATGTAAATCAACTCATCCCCAGCCACACAGTTTTGCGACATAAGCGTTTCGTTAAAAACATTTTCAAACCTTACATGAAGACGTTGCATTTATATTCAACCTTGAAATTGTAGTGTCATCGCGCCCAAAAGAGTTTCACTTCGATAATTTCCCCAATGAATAAAATCAAAACCATAAAGATGTAATTCATTATTCTTTCATAATATATATATATATATATATATATATAATTATAATGTATATCCTTCAGATGATTCGAGCTCTTGTGATTTGCATTTTATTGAATTGAGTATTCCAACTCAGCCTTCAGTGACTTCCGAAAAGTTGGCTGGAAGTTACGAATTCGGACATTCAACATCCGGAGTAGGTATTTACCATCAATTTTTTTCAGAATATCGGTGGAGACACAACCAATTGCGATATATTGCTCGATGAAATGGACGCCTGGGAAAAATACTATGTTGATATCGAGGGTTTGACATTGAGAATGGAAAGTCTCGAGAAAGAAAATGGTAATCTGAGAGGGCAGGTGTCTTTGTTGGAGAAAAAAGTTCAGGTGAGCATTAACTTCCTCGTTTAGAAATATGATTCTAACACCATAGCGATTCACGACAATGGGTATTTTAGGAATCTTGTTGAATATACTTTTTCGAAGTAGGTGTAACCTTGTAATCACGACGAGTTCACCGTTACTTACAAATATACTCGCACTCATTTGAATCATTTTAAAAACTCATATTAGTCCGGTCAATATAGACATTTAAAATAACAAAAATTCCCGGGGAGCCAAATATTGGTGGAGAGCTGGGGTTTACCATTACAAATGAATGAACTTTTAAAAATCCTCATCGATCCTATGTGTGCTACAAAAGTTATTCGGGGTCAAAGGTAAAAATTTGAGGTTTTTTAGATTTTTCTCGAAAACGGTGAGTTTTATAAAAAAAAAACCTCAAACCAAAGTTGTAGATCTTAAAATTGTCTACAAAAATGGTTCATTTGATTTTTTCCCCTAAGAGTTACCATTCCTGAGATATCGCGATTCTAAGAGTCACATTATACATGATATGCACACATTTCCACGCCACCTGTGAGGTAGTGTACTTGGCGCGTTTTTTACCGTGGTTTCCCCTGTAGGCCTACTCCACTAACTGTCATTACAATTTTAGGATAATTTAAGGGAACAATACCAGTAAAGTTCTAGATATTACCTTATTATTGATATTGATTATTGATTGGGTTAACTATTGTTTTGATTTCTTTAGATATTTCAATCAGATTCATACTCTTGCAAGTCTACTTCAACAGTCATATCTTCTTCGATTTCTTCTTCTTCTTGCTGGATGTTCATTAAATGTTCAAATGTGGCTGAGTCATTGGTCTCTCCATTAAAATCACAGGAATCTTCCTCTATTGTACTCAACTGGACATTTGAGCAAGACTGACCTTGGCAATTGGTACACGCTGGAGAACACAGCAATCCGACTTCTTCACAGCCACATTTGGCACTACAACCTTTTTTGCAATTGCAAAAAATAGTGTTGAGGAGTTTTTCTGGAGCAGGTGGGAGTAAAGTTTGAATCGGTTCCAGAGTATTATCTATCAATTCCCAACCCCAGTCTTCTGGGTTCAGTTGATTGCCTAGCCATGTTTGAATTTGATAGTTTACTCGATACAAGTGTTGAATAGCAGATGCCGATGTTGGAGGAAGACATGATAGTTGTACTTGTTTCTTGTTTTGCGTATTTTTTACAAAAGTTAAGTATCGGTATTTATCAATGCAAGTAATTTTTTTGGAGCTCCATAAACCGCAAGAAGAAAGCGAATTCCTTCCGTAATTATTGTTTGAGGTGTGGAATCAATTTCTGTAAATACTTTAGCGCAGTCAGTCAAATCTTTTTTTTCGAATAATTTAAATACTGATGTTTTGCCCCTTCTGTACATTGCTGACGAAGTGTCGCAGCCGGTTATCGCATGTAAAAATAAAATATAGTTTTGGCATTTGGGATAAGCGGATGAACTTTTTGGAGAATATATTTCTGTTCGCTGTTGAGCCCTTCCAGGTTTCAGAAAATAAATAATTTCATCCATTGGAGTCCTTGCAATAGGTAGTACTAACAAATCAACATCTTCACCAACTAAAACTGTTGTGTTGGTTGCATTGAATTTTTCTATTGCTGTTTCAATTATGAGGACATCTGCGTTATTTCGAGCTTGTTTCACTGCAATATTCGGAACTGTTAATTTGTCACTTAACATGGAAATGGAACGAGATTTATTATTAATGTTAGCGAAAAATTGTTGTTGATTCGCTGGAACTGTCATAAATTCATCAAAGATCATCTCGGAACCCGATGATGTTTTTGTAGTTCAACGACGTTGTTCTGCAGCTTTAATATTCTTTGTCGAGTCACTGTAGCCGTCAAATACGTGAGCCCATAATGTCTGCGTAGATACTGAACATATTTATCAAAAATAACGCTATTTATCGAAAACGCAAGATTAAATATCTTCACGAACAATTGCTGCCGCAGCTTTCAAAGTTTTTAACCGCTTGCCTTTTTCATCCAAGTGTTTTATATCAGACCCGACTTGACTTAAAATATCTTGGTAATTGTCAATAAAACAAATAAATGTTAATTTTCCAGGCTTCTCTGTAATAATAATTCTACTGCCATACTTCAATTTCAATCGCATTTTTATAGTTCTGTCATCTAAAGCTCCATCTTGACAAACATTCTTCAATTCATCCAACGAAAACTGGCAATCATCACTCGTTTCTATGAATAGCCAGATGTTTTTCAAGGCCACGTGAGTAGAGGGGATTTAGTTAGGGATTGACTATCTTTTGAATAAATGTTTTCAAAATAGTATAATATATATAAAAGAGTCACAAATAGGTATTTATACTTGTGTCTGATTATGTATATACGTGGCTCATATATGCATATTATGTATAATGTGACTCTTAGAATCGCGACATCTCAGGAATGGTAACTCTTAGGATCTACAACTTTGGTCAGAGTTTTTTTTTTATCAAACTCACCGTTTTCGAGAAAAATCCAAAAAACCTCAAATTTTGACTTTTGACCCCGAATAACTTTTGTAGCACACATAGGATCGATGGGGATTTCGAAAACTTTATTTGTAATGGTAAACCCCAGCTCTCCACCGATATTTGGCTTTCCGGGAATTTTTGTTATTTGACCACTATTTTTATGTCTAAATTTACCGGATTATATGTTATTACTCCAAAACTATGAATTTATCCAGTTTTGTTTATATTTTGGCAGCGACTCTAGTAACAAATATATTTCTGAAAGATAAGTGCCATGTGAAGTGGAATGAATAGAAAAATCGAATTAAACGGTTTTCTTCACATAAAGGATTCAATATAAAATTGAACCAGAAAATGGTAGATCTCAGGTGAAAAACAACTACTTTCCTGGCAAATACCACGCAGAACGTTGAATGATATTCACCTGAAAATCCATGCATACTTCCATATAATATCAATGGACATTGAATGCAAATGTTTCTTTCTGATAAGCTCGATTATGTTTAATTTATGTCGTGTTCACCTAACAATCCGCATACCGGTTTCAGGCTTCTTGGCCCTCATCAGTACGGAGTAGTCAACCAGCCAAAGGTCCAAAGAACTCTGGCTGAAGTGAGACACAACGTAAACAAACCATCATCAAATACCTCAAAAAAATTCTTGGCATTGCACAGCTGAAAACAGTGTACTATTCCTTGGTGGAGTCTCGCTTGCAGTATGCCGTATCGAGTTGGGTAGGGGTTACAAATAGTCATCTGAAGCAACTGAACATACTACAAAAAAAAATACTTTGAATAATGTATGAAAAAAAAACTAATTGTAGATAAAGGAGTCCTTCACTAAGGACGAATTTGGTCTTGGTAAATTGATACTATTATGCTTGCGGGTAGAATAATGGGAAGGAGTAGTATTGAAATTATACAAATGTTTTTTTATTTGAGCATACTGTTTCAAGGATGAAAGTGGCGAAAACAGTATGTATTTTTAGAGATAAAAATGATGGTTTACAGGGATATCGTGCCTTTGCTGTAGACAAATATCAAATTGCCCGTTTTTGTAGTATCATGGTGCTTTGTAAGAGATTGTTATTGCATACTCCCCAAAATGGAATTTCGTATCTTAGGTGGGACTCTATCAAGGCATAGTAACTTGTTTTTGCTACTGAGAGTCCGAGCTCTTTTGTTGCAAGTCTCACAGCAAAATCTCCAGATGCAATTTCCTTATTTAAATTGAAAATGTGTTGTTCAAATTATAATTGTCGATTGTCGATGAATATTCCCAGAAATTTAGTGTTACCGCGGCTCTCGATAGAACCATTATCCAATTTAATATTGCTTAGTTCACACCTGAAAAATATAATGTTAGTTTTCGTTCCATTCAAAACAAGACGATTAGAAACACACCATTGTTTTATTAATTTTATTTCAGTTTGAATTTTTTCTTGCGGAGAGTTAGCATTTTTGTCCATAAAATGGTAGTGTCATCGGCAAAAACTGCGAATTTTCCTGATATGTTTATGCTAAGCAGATCATTAATATATAACAAATAAAGGGTGGGGCCCAATAACAGGTGCACTATCTGACAGGGTAGTGGTTTTTACTATTTGGTAGCGATCGGTTAAATAATACTTCATCCAGTCGTTACCTACACCTCTGAAGCCGTAGTGGTGGAGCTTAGCTAACAGTAACTCGTGATCAACACAGTCGAATGCCTTTGAGAAATCACAAAATGACCGATAACAACGCCAGCAAAGCATAATTCTTAAAATATCATTTTTCACCCTGTTTTCAGGAAAGTTTGAATGACTACCAAAAATGTATTATAGTCAGTGAGATAAGCAATCATTAATGATCATATTGCTGAATTATTTATGTTTTTTGCGAACTTTACTTTTTTCACTTTAGTCCAGTCAGATTGAACATCGGAACCACTGTGCATTTTTCCCTCAACATTTCTTAGGTTTAAGAGGAATACTACGTCGTTATTCAGATTACCCTGATGCTTTTACTCTATGAAATATTATTTCATCAATTGGATCTTTAATTTCCTTAATTAGAGTAACTTTCTTATTATTTATTTTATGAGGAGCCTTAACAGTACAACGAAAAACTTTAGGGTCATTAAGAATAACATCTTCTATTGAATGATTACAAAGACTCCCTCCTGCTGAACATAGGTATTCCGAGCTACCTCTTTATCTGCTAAATTCTAATATGGCAGATTAGTGCACTGGATTTAAACCCCAAATATAAAGTTTATACTTTTTTTAGAAATTGCTACATGAAAAACATTAATACTTCAAATATTACTACTTATATTAATATTATAAAGCACCAATACATATTATTCTTTTACTTTTTAGAGGTTTTTTAGTGCCGTATTTTTTTGAATAATTGATTTGAGTTTCATTTCATGCATTTCAAACTTTAAATATCACCTGTAGACATGCTATGATCGACACTACCACACAAGTTTTTCCGGGACGAAACACGTAATTGCCACCCGAGATCTTGCTTCGCCGAAATCTGCGTATTCTGACATAGTTGTTGTTACTTCGTTCATGGACTAAACATTCTGTATATTTTAGGTAGTGACAATTTTGCTATGATATATAAAAAAAAGAAAAATGTCAGATTGATATAACTTTAACAGAAAAGTCAGTTTGATTGTTATTCCAATAAAATGTTAGTTATCGGAAAGACCAGACAAGAAAAGTTTCTTTAGAAAAGAAATTTCAATATTGGGCCTTCAAGTAGAATTGTCAGTTCTTTGAAAAATGCAGTCCGAAGAAGAAAATCTGAAGAAATTTACCAGAACCAGAAAAACAGCAGGTACCCACGGTAATCTTGACAACGCTTTTGAATGGCCACCAGGCTTTGGGAATATATCAAAGAGAGAAATCAAGGCACTAAAATAGATAATAGTTCCTTATCTCAGCCGTATCAACGAATAACTATGAACAATCAGGATATAAGATCAGTGGAAGTGGAGTTATATCGCCAGACCGACAGAGCGAATGTAATTCCTAAATCCAAAATGACAATGGGAACTTGGATAAAGCATCCGTTTCTTCGAAGAGACGAGAACTTCTGTAAGCAGCAGTTCGATTATGCACAGGAAAGACATACCCTTGAGGTCGAAAAGTTAAGACAGACCATCGAATTGAAATAATTTCAAATTAAACTCAAATTAATGACACTTGAAAACGAAGTTTGTGAAACAGAATTATTTGAACGGGAGAAACTCTTATCAGTAAAAGCCCATCATTACCTCAAGACCAGTGTGAAAGAAATACCATACAATGGGTGAACAGTATTCCTGAAAATATTCCTGGATGTGAACAGTAGCAGATGACACAGAAGCCAAAAAAAAGGATACGGAAAGTAGACAACTCTGTGAAACCTTTAGTAAAGCTATTAAATCAGTTTCTTCCATACCAAAACAAGATAAGTTCATATCCAGACAAGTAGTGGAAAAAAACTTCAGTTATTCTGACGGAAATCCGGAAGAATGGTCCACTTCCATCACTCAATTCAAACGCATTTCAACATGCCAATATTCTCCAGAAGAAAAAATTATCAAACTTCAAAAGTGCCTTCGTGGTGAAGTCAGACTTGCAGTTTCAGGGATGATGACTTCATCGACAAACATTGATCTGATACTCCGGTATGGAGAGATGGTGTGATCCTAACCACACTCCTGGAGGTTTGTGAACAAAAACGGACAGATAGACAAGAAAACGAGTCAATATTGTATTGACATCCAGTTCTGAGCCATTTCCGACTTTCAAATTAGTTTACAATCGATCGCAAGATTTTTACCGGACAGATACGAAAGCGAGATATAAAAACGTGGTAAATAAACTTTGATCTTCATTTCCATAATCAATGTTGGGAGTGATGCTCATATAATAAAACACTAATTTTGAAGATAATATTATTTATTATTATTTCATAAATAAATACCCATTTATTTTTAAATTTTTTGAATTTTCATATATTATTATTTTTTCAGGTACTACAAGATGAAAAAGGTATTCTCATATCACTGGACCAATGTCTCAGAGAAAAATGCACTGTACTCAAGGAAGAAGTCCACTCTCTCAAATCTACCAAATCATCAGTAGAACCGATCCACCTACCAAAGAACCGAGGTGAATATTTCGCCGAATCGCTATCATCTATTCCTAAAATATAATTTTCCGTAATTTTTTCCAGAAGACTCTACCCCGGATGATGAGGGAATTTCTTCTTCAGAGCGTACTCCAACTCCTGAAGAAGAGATTCAGCCGAATAACTCAATGTTTGGAATCTACGGTAGCCACTGCAAGCCTATAACACCACCACAAGACCTTGTGGTACAGGATTCGGAAGATGAAACCACAATTGAAGACGTCATACAAGAGCTCAAAGATATAATAAGTAATGAAGAAACTGAAGCATACAATAGGGAAAATACAAAGCTAAACAGAGGAATTGTTCCAGCTGAAGAACGGCAGGTTACTGGAAAATTACATAGGCACATGGATATGGATGACTATACTTTGAGTAGCGACTATGAGATTATTCCTTCAAATTTATTGCCACAACCTCCAAGAAAAGCTCGAAGTCTTTTCACATGTTCATACCTACTGATGATTCTGAATATAATAATAAGGAGTTTTTCTTCGAAACAGAGTCTATCACGTCCGATAGTTCATTTTCCGTGGTGAGTTTGTCCAAATACTGTCAGCCTTTGATGGGAAATGGAATGTTACTCACCCCAGAATCGAAAAATGATACGGTAATGAGAAGACAGAACTCAAGAATCAGTTCGAAGAGGTCAGAATCATTCAAGCGGGTATCCAATACGCTCACCAAGGATAAATGCAATGACAAATTTAATTTCCACAGCAATACCCAGATATGGAGTGAATCAGAAGATAAACGAACTCTCATGGATTCTACATTGGATAGAATGAAATGCAAGAGTTTAGATAGAATTGGTGACGGTCTTGAGACCCTTGTCGATATCGTTGTGACAGGAAAAACGAAAACATCCCCATACCGTTCCAAGAGTGATTCTGGAAACGCATCTGGTCCGTCCATCTGCAGAAGCATGTCTACTGTCTTCGTGAATCCTAAGACAACTATTGGCAGAAAATTGAGTACACATTCCGAAGAGAAACAAAGGATGTTCTTACCTTCACAAGACCAGAGTGAGGTTTTGTACTATTTCCCGAGGTTACAAGAGAAGCGGAGTAACAGCAATGCCAGTTTCCTTATCAACCGAGGATATAGTAACGCTGGGCTGTACTCAGGAAAGGTTGTCGATGATCATCATTCTTACTTTTCGAAAAGTAGAGAAATGATTGGCAGCGATTGTAGGAGTTCTGGAAAATTAACTGATTTTCCCTCAGGTTTATATTGAATCTGGAATGAATATCTTTAATTTTTGGTGTTATCTACATCACGTTTTGTAATATAATTTCCAAGTATCGGAACCAATTCCCTGTTCGGTTTGATGAATTTATTGTGATTCTTTTTGGGATATTTTTCTCTATTGAGTACTCTGGAAGATATATAGGGTGTACCTAGAATAACGCATTCTTTTCACGTGCAGATTGTGTTCGGTATTTAGAGTAGAAAATGTTTGATACATATATCGAAAAAAAAAAAAAATAATTATTAATATCCACATCTGAGAGATTGAACTTTAGAGGTTATTTTCATAATTGAATGGATGAATTTCATCGGATTGGATTATTGTGTTTGGTTTTGATTACAGTGTAATTTAAAAAAGCCAGAGACCGTGTTCTTCTTGTTGGACCATCTACGACAATATCCAAAATCTTTTCTTCTGCGACGAGTATACGATAACTACGTGTTCTCCCACTCAAGTTGTTACTGAACCCTTGATGACGGAGGCGATGAATGTATCATTGAGTGCGGGGTTGCTGGTTATCACTTTTTTATGTTCAATTATTGGAAAAACGGTCGATTTCAAGAAATAAATGTATTGAACTTTTTTGTTCTCGATGCCGTGTTCTATATACCTTTTCAGGGAACGCATTATCCACGGGGACACTCTGAATATGATATAGGTAAATATGTATTTATTTTATTTTCATCAAACTCTCACCTGGATGTCCTCAGGCCAATTTATAGAGGAAAATAAGAAGCTCTTACATTGTATATGAGAAAATGTAGAAAACATAGTTCATGGGAAAGAACAAACAGTAAGTTGAAATTGTTTTCATGAATAGTTCTGTTGCATTATTTTAGAGTGACTTATATCGTTTTAATCAATCGCAGCTAAAAAATAAAACAGCTCTTTCACGACGAAAAAATTAATCGATTTTGCACTGCCCCTTCAAACACATAAATGAAAATATGAGTCAGGCGTTGGAAAATAGAGGAAAAAACTAACATGAATTCGTTCGTCATTGAAAATTTCAAGAAATAATTATATGTTTTTGATGTCAAACATCGATGGGCTGGTACATCTGAAAAAAAGTTGAAGATCAGTGAACATATCACCCACTACAATTTGAATAACGAAACTTTTTGAATATCAAAGAAGTATTGGTGGTTTTGGTGTATCTACACAACATTATATTACCAGATGTATCGACCAAATTCTCTACTCTACGCCTGTACCACGTTTTTGTATCAATACTCTCCTGAATTCAAAAATGCACACAATACATTCTGTAACTGTTTTCAATAAACCTAGTCATTTTCAAGATAAATCGGATTGAACTTATTTTCTTCGACCTACAGCTCTCATTCAGATTCTTCTGTGTCATTTCGTTTACTAACGAGACAGAAGATTGAAGAGAATACTGAAGTCTGGGTAATCACAGCAAAAAAAATATTTGGACAAATTTTAAGTTATATACACATATTTAGGCTTCTTGTTATTACTAGAAAATGTATTGTTGGCAATCGTTAACTGTATCTCAATATTGTTTACGGTCGGATTTTTGTCTAATATAAGTAACAAGACTAAATTGTAGTTTTGAAAAAAAAAAATTTTTTTACAAAAGCCATTAAAAATTACGTTTTTAGTCCATAGGTTCTGTGTACTTAAAACTGATGATTTCACATAATATGTCAAAATCACTTTAAACTCTAGTGTTGGAAATATTTTCAACACTAGTGTTGAAAGTAAAATGATGTTAGATAGTCCATAATATTTATCAGTACAATAAAATCATTTTATGAAATGTTATAACAATAATAATCTGAACCCAGTTACCCACTTATGAGGAATTATTCATAAACATTAACATATATTTGGCAGTTTGGACAGTTGGTTTTATTAATTTCCAGAAAAGAATTTGCAGAACGTTTGTCATCGCTAACTAATGACGGTACTATTGAAGTGGGATAGCCAAATAATGCAGGTGCAGAGATAGAATTAGTACTTGTACCAGGAAACATTTCATTAGCAACTTCATTTTTATTTTCATTGAAATTCTCTATGTAACCCTCAGTTACGGTTTAGGACTTCCAGCCTCCATGTTGTTCATTGTGGTCATATTTGCTCCTGAATTTGCTAACAAAAAGGCTGCAGATCTTCTTAAACAAAGGCCTGTAAACTGCTGCAGATTTGGTGATTTCAGAAATTCGACAATGGCGGTAGGCATCTTCTCAAAAGTATTCATTTCCGCAGGTTGAACAGTGCATTTGTTGTAAGGATAATTCAGGATAAACTAACGATGAGTTATGGAAGTTGGTGTAATGCAGCATATTCACGATGAAGATTGATGTAGTTCCCAACGATGCAAAAACTTCGTTGAATTTGGTTTTGGTGTCCGAAATATGAATTAGTAATGAGTTTGATGTTTTTTCGATGCTATCCACTTACAATTTGCAGAGTTCTTCACGACGGCGCACTCCGAATAATCCAAAAATGGTTGCGACTCTCAACATAAGATATTTGGTATCAGTACCTTCATTAAAAAATCTGTGAAATTGTTCTCTTGTCGGATGTTACGCGACATTGTTTTTGTTTCAAAAATGCTATCAATTCATGGTAACTGTTTATATCCACGTTTTTCTTGATTTTCAATCCAACTTTATTTAATCATAGGGAATTAAGACCAAATCGTTGATGACTTCTACAAATTTGATTTTTTTTGGAATATACTAAAAGTACGCTTCCAGTAAACATGCCCTCAATTTTCTTCATTTAACTCCATTCGATAAATACACAAGAGGCAATTTCATATTATTGCCGTGATTTTTCAGGCAACAGATACAAAGTTGCTCTGTTTGTAGTTTCTTGAATATCTGGTGGGAGAAAGCAATCTGAATCATCAATTTCAGATTCAACTTTCTCTATATTTATATTTGCAGCAGTTATAGGTACAATCACAAAAAAGCTAGGCACAATCATTAACTTGTAGTCACCAATGAACAATTTTCCATACCACCACGATTATTAGATTTAATATTGATTGAGAATCCCTCCAGAAACCTCTTTCTGTGTTTATTCTTCAATTTATAGTGAATATGACTGGAAATACCAGATACCAGAATTTATTACCAAGTGCCTTGTTAGCTCAAGTAGCTGGAGTGTCTGTCCAGAGATCGTAGCTTCGAATGCCACCGAAGTTAATTGAAAATGTATTTTTTCCTTTTCTTTTTACCATCAGTACAAAAAATATTGCCTGCTACATTTGTTAAAATTGTTTTCATTTTGTTAGTGAGGTTGCTCCACTTGCTAACGCTCGTTTTGAAATATTCACCACTCACAAAATAAAATGCCACTTTTAACACTTATTGGTATATCAATACTGAGCATCGGTTATCGATTTGTGAAATAAAGCAACAAAAAAAATCGAACTGAAATTATGCTCAAAGTACACTTCACTGTATATTATAGTTGAGATCAAAGTTATTGTGCACTGCTTCACAATTTCCGTAATCTCCAAAATGTAACAGAATATGCAGCTTTTTATTCTACTTCTCACCTGCAATCGGTCATGGTGGTCTTAACCGACATGTGTCATTCTAAATTGAAAGTCTACCGGTCAACAAAAAATGTGGTTGCCCTGATAGAAGGGTAATTTGGTGTGGATATAATGTTATCCTTCATTCAATTCGCTACAAACGATATCCAATGACTCTCATGGTGACACCACTCCCTGTAAATGCATAGATGGAAAATCAAAACCCTCTATCTGATCAGATATTAGTTGCCTTTGATTTAAATCATAGCGCAAAAACACTCGGTAGTACATCATGGTCTATCACCAATGGTCACTAAATTCTATTATTCAGAATCTCAAACAATTCACGATACTCTTTGGCAATCATTATCAATGCTACTTCCAAATCATATCACTACCCTGATGAATCAATCATTTTGAGGTATAGTATGAACCAATTTTGAGTTATAATTGTGCAATATTAAACATATTTCATAGTTATTCACGAGCATATGTAAATAATTTCAGGGTAAGAAGTTTCTGAGTTGGTATCAATGTTCCATCCAGGAATCATTCGTAGTTTCAAAGACAGCTCTGCATATAGAGGTGATGAGACTCCGATTGAAATAGTGTAATATTTATGATCTCTGTATTCATTCACTAAAACACTTGGCGAAAGATGGTGGCATACATTTCAAATATATGCGCATCCCGAAGTCTTTAATCGTGGATATTTCAATAATGGAATTATAATGGGCAGCAGTTATAAATGAGGTGTCATGTCTTTCCCTTGAATTGAAGTGTGCCTGAAGATAAAATACTATGAAATATCAAGGGGCAGAATGCATCGTTCTCAATTGATGCCACCATCTTTCAAAATATGATTTTTGCAATATATTTTTTTAATTTCTATCATAGATGTAAATGTTGATATAAGGATATAATAAATGAAATATTAATCAATATTATATTAGTTTTATTTGTCCGCAATATCTACATTATATAGCTATAATTCAGGAAGAATTCATCAATTTTCAATTAGCATATGAAGGCAGATAATATACAACAGTGAGTGAATGAAAATGAAATGAGGGTGATGCTTAGACTTTCGACGAAGAAGATGATGCTATTTATGAATTATATTTCTGAAAAGATTCAAATCCTGATAATACTGTTTGTTCCCGATTATATTGTAGGAAAAATGATAGGATTCCCAGAACAGTACTTTTGACAACAAAATATAATAGATATTTATATATAAAAATAATATTGAGGAGCCATAATAGTTTTGATATGTGGAATTATCTGTGATGGAAAAAAAATTGTATTAATCTTTCATGATTTGAGACAACCTCTTGGGAAGTATTCATGTTAAAAGGAAAATATTCTCAATTGAATAGTGAATAGAAAGATTTTTCAGTGAATTGAAAAATCCACAATAAAAATGAAGTTAGTTTTTGTGAAATTCTTACAGAAAACAACTACTTTCCCGGCCAAAGTTATTAAACGTCGATCAACTTAGACTAGTTCTTAGTTTAAGAGCTGGATACGTAAAATGAAAATGATAAGGTACAAGGGAAATTTTCACATAGAAACCTTCGTTACTAGCTGACAAGTGTGTAGCTCTGCAGGCAGAAGTCGAACTCGGAGCTGAAAGCGGGGGCGGGCGGTCAAAGATTCTTCCAGATGGCCGCCCAGCGCTCAGATAACTTCAAACGCTTTATCAATTCACAAGGCCTGGTAGCCCGTTTGGATGAACGCGGCATTCAAAGTGCAAGGACCTGGGTTCGATCCCGAGCTGGGTCACGTAATTTTTATTTTATTTTTATTTTTTTATTACTCAAATCAACCAAAATATATTAGCTCAGAACATTCACCCTCACAACCCCTCGAAACACAATTTTCACAGAGCATGAGAGCGTCCGAAGACTGCTGAAAATTTTCTTTTAACCTTTTTTTGCGTACTTTTCGTAAGAAATGACTCAAATTTGTCGAACGAAAGTATAATGCGTAAATTTCAATTGTACTATTATGTTCAAATTATTATCTTTCTCATAAGTGAATCGCAGGAAGGGATATATAACATTATTTGACTATAGAAAAATTATTTTTACATAGGGTATCGCAAAATATCGCGAGGCGACCTCCTACTGCCCTTCGCGGGAGCGTACGAGGGTTTTCCCATTTTATCCATGAAATACAGAATTAAATGCATTGTGAATTTTCAAGTATCACAAGTATATACAAGCCATCTATGAGGAATCACATCGGAAAAAAAAATCTGTCGAAAGAACTCAATTTGAGTCGCAGTTCGGCAGCAATTTGAAACGGCGACATACATCGCAAATATCTGGACAAATGAACATTTAACATTTCCAACGGATCTCGAACATATTGATTGTGGCTGGATAGATCAATCAACAAGCCATGTACCATTTAAATGGTTTGATGTCCCACAATTACTCTCAAAAGTTAAAGATGTTATACTAATATGAATAACGGAGAATCTGAATCTTGTCATTAAAATTTGAACAATTTTCTTACAACTTTACCGACCTAGACTTCTGGCATAATTTTACGCAATTTCTACAGTTTAAAACTATAACCTCACAAAATTCCAGAGCTGCACTCAAATATCTTATTTTTATTAAAACTTAACACGTTTGACCAAATTCATCAGAATATATTCATCATCTATTGAGTATGGTACATCTCGTAATTTATTATTCACGATGCATTTCGTTCTGTATATCAAGGATAGAATGGGGAAACCCCCGTAGGCCACCATGAAGAGTCAGTAGGGGTCCCTTCGCGGTGTTTTGCAATACCCTCCCAAGTAGCACAGAGTCATAAAATTAACATAATGACTTCTTATAACGTCTTAAAGACCACGTATTTGTAATGTTTTAGAACCAAAATGTTAATGTGCGTTTTATAACCTTTAGGCGTCGCTATGACGTCGTGTAGTAGATATAACGAGAGTACAATAAAGCATTCTCAAGATGAAGTTGTAATGTGGTTTGTATGTAAATACATTGTATGTGTCTTTAAGTAGAACTTAAGAGCAGTTGCTGTGAGGTTATTATGACAATGAACATATGTGATTCTAATGAATAGATTTTTGAAACGTTTCCACGACTACATATTGTACTCATGTAATGCAGTTTTATCAACTGATGAAGTTTGGTCGTAATGACTACATTATGTATCTATGGTTAGATTATTTTTGTTGGTAATGTTATTTTTCTTGGTTAGGTATATTGTCTTTGTATGTGGAATATTCAGTTACATATGAATAATCAAAATGCCAAAACCAAAATCCAATATGCACTACAAGAAAACTGGAGCATATAGAAAAATCTTAAAAAAATATAAAGAGGAAGGGGTGCCTACCCCAAAATTAACTCAGTCTATCGGGACACTGCAAAAAAATGAAGGTCATCCAGTCCCAGATGAAAATGTGCCTGGAACAAGTTCAGAACCAATCTCAGAGAGTATCACTGTGGAAAGTGCTTCTGAAGGAGAAAGTATGGATGAGGGTGAGATTTTCAAATAAAAATTGAGGAACTGGGCATTAGTTCACAAAATTCCGCAAACAGCATTGAATGATCTGATGGATATTATAAAATCTTCAACACAAATTTGAAATTTGCCCAAAGATTCTGGGACATTACTGGAGAGATAAATACAAAATATTTAAATATAACTGTTCAAATAACCACTATCGTAAATGTCAGTGTATATTTTCTTCTGTTTTGATTTTTGATAGCGTTACGACGTTATTATAACAAAACTTGCTACTTGTGGTCACAGCGACTACATTACAACTTTTTTATGTAAGATATTACGACGTCTTTGAGACACTCGTAAACTATTCTATGATAGTACATACCGGAGTAATTACAACTTTTCGACACTAGAAAGACGGTATCTATGTTTTTCGATTGATTGATAACATCATTCTGGTAGCCATATTGGAACAAACATATTTAAAATAAAAAATATGGGACCCTGGGTGTTATATCAATTTAAAAATCATTGGAGATGTGCTAATCAAGTATCTTTCGTAATATGGTCTACATATTTCAACGATTAATGAGAAGAATTGATGAAATATATTTTTTCTGAAATGAAAATAAATATTTATCTCTCTTCATTTTTGAGGCGCATGAATTTTAAGTGAGTAGAATTGGATTTTGATCTTGAAAATGGATTTGCTTGGTCACTAGAGTTTCAGAACAATTCTAAAAACACATAAATGAATCATTTTTATTTCGATAACTATCACGGCCATTTGTTGTTAGGATGATCGGTGTAGGACATTACCACAGAGTATCATGAACATGTAAAGGAAGACTGAATTATGTATTATATTATTATTATATAAAATCTTTTGATATGGTATACATATTGTAATACTATATTAGAAAGATTTATGACCTTCATGCATAATGATATAACGACTACACTAAGACCACAGGACGACGTAATAATAATATTCAATCCAACCCTTATGCGACTGCCTTATATAAGTCTATATCGGCAAGTCATTACCACTACTTTATAACGTCAATGTGACGTCGCAAGAGTGTGCCTTTTTGTCGATTGGCAACATAGAAATAGGCACCTCTGTATCTCTATAGGCTCTATAGTAAAATAAATTATTTCAAGTCTAATAAAGCAATATATCCCTTGGTGCGATTCAGCCATAAGAATGATTTGCAATTTGATCATAATAGAAATTTACGCATAATACTTTCTTTCGAGAAGTTTAAGCTATTTCCTGGGAAAAGTACAAGAAAAAAATATGTTAGCAGCATTCGGGCGCTGCGGAGCAAGTGCATGCTCTGTGAAAATGTTTCGTGTTTTGAGGGGTTGTGAGGGTGAATATTCTGGGGTAATATATTTTGGTGACTTGTAGAAGTTCTGTGGTTGATTTGAGTGTAATAGAATCTTTGAACTCCCGCTCCCGATTTCAGCCCCGGTACTGATTTCTGCCTGCAGAGCTACAAACTTGTCAGCTAGTGAGGGAGGTGTTTATGTAAAAATTCCCCTCGTACCTTATCATTTTTAATTTACGCAGCCAGCTCTCCGTCCATTACTGTAAATACCTATCACATGAATAACATTTTTAAAGTAAGCTATGGAAATGATAACTATATTATGTTTGTTTAGTGACATTTCTTTAATGGACTAATCAAAATTATTTGCAGTGAGGAAGAAAAAGTTTGAATATATACTTGTTGAATACAGAACAACAAAAATAAACGTGCAGAAAAAAGTGCATATAGGGTGTTGTATCGAAATCGTCCATCACCGTCAGAAAATACATTCAAAAATATTCACCAAAAGGTAAATCATTTCAGTAGAAGAATGCGTGTAGTTCAAGAAAACCAGGAAGAACAGCTAGATATACTGCTTCATTTCGAAGGTGAGCATCCATATTAATTCGGAATAGACTTTTGAATATTGTATTAATTTTAGAAAATCTGAGAGTAGTTTAAAAAATGTAGCGATCAATTAGGTAAACGTTTTTCCAAAATACAACGTACTTTGAAAAAGATCACTTACAAACCACATAAGAGGAATAAGCGGGAATTTTGCCAACTGAAGTCTCAACATATGACTGAAGATCCCGATTATCAACTAAAATATTATGGATTGAAGAGTCACCTTTCTACGGCAGAAGTTTTCAATAGAAAAAATCGAAGGTCGTCGGAAAAAAAGGACAACAGAAGAAAATTGGTAAAACAAATAAAGCATTGTGCGGAATTTTCAGAAACAAAATTGTTGGCCCTTTATTCAATAATTATATGTTAACAGGAGTTACCTATCAAGAAATACCCATGGAAAATATTCTTTTACAGAATTTTTCGGAAGCCGAGCTTGTCAGTATGATTTGGATGCAAGATGGGGCAACCCCGCATAGTGTCCTACCCGTTCAAGAATATTTGAATAAAGTATTCCCAATATGCATAGGATATAATGGAAGAATAAAATGGCCACCCAACAGTCTGGACTTGACCCCTATGGATACATTTTTCTGGGGATTTCTAAAAGACATTGTTTATGATAATAATAATAATATTCAACTCATTAAAGTCTCGATTCGACTTGAAATAGAGAATCTGAATGTCAATAATGATGCAATTTTCAATGCACTTATAAATATAAGAATACATTATCAATTATGTATTGACAATAATGGTGGACACATTGAACATATTTTATGAGTATCATGTTATTTGAATTTCCTAAATAAATCTTAGTTAACTATTTTTGTATAAATATTTGAACTTTTTCTTCCTCATTGTAAACCATTTCGATTATTCCATGAAGAAATGACACTGAACAAACATAATATGGTTGTCATTTCCATAGCTTACTCCAAAAATGTCAACTCCCATAGTATAGTTATTTACAGTAACAACTAGTCTACGTTATTCGACGTTTAATAACTCAATAACGGTATAAGATCAGGAAAAAAAGACATTTCCAAAAACTCAATAATATACAGGGTATCCGATATGAAGAAAAAAAATATCCCCTGAAATCTGCACGCTACTGTATTTTTGATAGCATTTTATCAAAATTCAGTCATAACCACAAAACTTTTACATTCAACTTTTTTTTCTATAGGCAATAATAACGATGATAAGGGGTGGCTAATTCATAATGAATAACACGGTACATATGAAAAAAGTTACACCCTCAAAATTTTTGCTCAGAGTATAAATTTTCAAAGGTCGCTGAAGAATTTTGAATCACGGGGAGTACTAGAGATTAGGTTTTGGCGACCTTTAAATATTAATTTAAACGCTTTTTTTTCTACATACATAATTATGATACATTATTATGAACCAATATACCACGAGATACATAAGAAACCAATGAATATATTTTTACCAGCATACTTAATTATTATGGATAATGTTACGAACTGGACCCGTTCTTATTGAAAAATACTCGATAAATTCAATGTCTGTTAATTCACTTAGAGAACACAACACAATAAAGCACTCTACAATAAAAGTTTATCATTAAAATGTATCGCGTAACGCACTCATTCATCTTGAATTCGGTTTTCAATAAATGACTTTCCTTCGTGATTTATATTCGTTTGTTCATAATTATGTTAGTGGATTGTTGAGACATATTATAGCCTTAAAATTGATATTTGAAGATCGCCCGTCTAATCTATAGATACTTCTCAAGATTCAATTTTCTTGAAAATATTGGATCTATCTAAAATTTCAAGAAAAAAAAAACATATTTCCATGTGCGAGACTTGGAAAAAAAAATTTCGGTCAAAATGGGTCACCCTAATATATATATATATATATATATATATATATATATATATATATATATATATATATATATATATATATGAATTTAGAAATAACGACTGAAAATTGGTATGAACAGTGGGGAATAACGGGGATCTTCAGTCAGCACAAATGTTGAAAAACTCTTTAATACGTTGGACCGAGCTTTCGTTTTCAATTTTGAAATCTTCTTTAGGGTCCTAAAATATGTAAATTACATTATTGAGAAAAAAAATACTTAAAATGAAGGAAGTACTTACAGTAATCTGAGTGGTTGATTAATGAACATTAACTTTGAAAAAACGTAAAATATGTAAATATTTGTCGGAATGGTGTTATATCTTTGACGTTTCGAGTGACATTGAAGGATTTGAAGTGACAACCTATGATTAATCGTCAAAAAAATATAAAATATGTAGTGGGTGTGTTGATTTTTTTTATTTATTCTTTGAGAATCATCAGTTTTAATCCATTTGTAAAATATAACTGTAGATTTTGCTAAGATTTTCGATATCTGTTTTTTTGTTCATATTTTGATTGGATTTATTAATTTCAATCATTTCAAGAAATAATCTTTTAGATACATTTTTTTCTGAATGTAAAACTTGTGGTTCCTCGAATGATATTTTATGGCCTGTTTCAATAGCATGTTGAGCTAATGCACATGATTTTCCGTTGAGTCTAATATCACTTCTGTGAGAGATAATACGATTATTCAAAGTTCTTGAACTTGTACCAATATAGTTCAAATCACAGTTGTTACATGGTATGCTGTAGACAACATTTGATTTCTTCAAATCTGGTGTGGGATCTTTTAACCTCGTATTTAAATTTCCAATAGTCTTGATATTTTTTTGTGAAATTTTTATGTTACTTTCATTCTTGAATAATTTAATTATATTTGATGATAGAATTCCTATATTAGGAATTGAAAAATAAATTATCCTTTCATTATTATTTTCTGAATTTTGATTATTTGTGTCATCATTATTGATTTGGTATATATATATATATATATATATATATATATATATATATATATATATACATACAATCACCAAAATTTCAAGAAAATCATATTATTAATAACTGAGATATCAGTTATCAGTATATTACTAATATGATTTTCTTGAAATGTTGGTGGTGATTGTATGTTAATTACCGTTTAGGAAGGGGAATTGCGTAAAAAAGGCTTTTTTGGGAAAATGATATTGGGCTCATATTAGATAACTTCTACTATCAGATTTAGAATCAGCATCCCCAGAAACCCCATAATTCATATTTTCAAAATCTCAAGAGCTGATTTTAGCGCAAATTTTTTTTTCCTAATAGTTTGTTTTCTTAGTAACTGTTTAGTTTAAATATCCTAATACTATTGCATTTCAAACACCTCCATACCGTTCCGTTGAATTCAGTATCCTCGCAACTGCCCTTATACTGCGATTTAGGTTTTTTCGAAATTTTGCCAAGATACGCGTGCTCTGTTACCGTCGTAAAGATAGTTTTACGACAGACTTTTTCTCAGGAACATGATGTTTACTGACGGGGCAACGTTTACGTTTGTCAAAATTGTAGGTTTTGGGCAGCTGAAAATCCGAATTGGGTAATCAATTGTAAAAACCAATACAGTGAAAAAGTTAACGTGTGGTATGGCATATTTAACGAACGAATTGTTGGCCCTTTTTTCCTGGATAACCTATACGGACCAACATTTTCTACATTTTTTACAAAATGATTTTTATGATTTTCTCATGGAATTGCCTTTAGCACAGAGACAAAACCTAATCTTCCAATTAGATGGTGCCCCCGCACATAATTCTCTGATAGTTAGGAACTTTTTAAATGCTACTTTCCCTATGAAGTGGATAGGTACGAATTCTCCTTTAGAACCATGGCCCCTCAGATCGCCGGATATTACCATATGTGACTTTTTTCTGTGGGGGCACTTGAAAAATAAAGTGTTTGCTACTTGGCCGCGTAATAGAGAGGAACTTTGCATTAGAATTAGGCAAGCGTGTCAAGAAAACTACTCCCCAAACTTCAATAAAAGTGAATGTACGTTTGAGACGAATTGTTGGAAAGCGTACTATTTTAGAAGGTAGTTATTTTGAAAAAACAAGAATTTAAAATAATGTTTTTTGTGATTTTGTTATCACAGTTACAAATAAAAAAACTTATTGAAAAAAGACTTGAAAATTTTTTTTTCTGCTAAAATTAGCTATTGAGATTTTGAAAATATGAATTAAGATGTTTTTGGGGATGCTGATTCCAAATCTCAACACCGCACCCAACACCGCACGCCAATGGTAAATAGAAATGTTCCTTATGCCAAATATTTTTCTAACATACAATCACCACCAAAATTTCAAGAAAATTATTATCATTAATAACTGAGATATTAGAGTGTATTCATGAAAAGCGAGACACCCTGTATATAGTGAGTATTGTTTCGTATTGTGAGTCGAAATATACCTTACAAAATTTGTGTTTACTAATATTCCCAAAGTCAAACATTTGGATCCTCATATCACTCCATCGCCAAGTATTCACATGTTCTGGGTCACCCGGTAGAAATAAAATTTATTTGAAAGGACTATAGTGTAGTCAACAAAATTTCATTATTTCAGAGTCAATCAAATGGAACAATGAACTGAAATCAATCAATGACTGAATTGTCCAATGATATTTTTCTCATACCTTAGATAGTTAGAAATATCCATTGGAATGGTCCATTTCAATATAAAATAAAAATTCTCAAATCGCATCATCTCAATGATAAATATAATTGTGATTGATCTTATGTTACAAATGTTTGTAGGAAAGATGGTTATAGTCTCAAAAAAATTAACATGAATGGAGGCAATCTATTTTGGTAAAATGTATGCTGAATTTAACAAAGTTCCGAATAGTTTATAATTAATATGGATAATTGCCTTTCAGGAAATGATGGTGTTAATCTATATTTTCTAGAAGACATTGTGTCATTTGGATAAACCGTTCCTATAGAATGCTATCACAAAATAATAGTTTTTTATGAGTTTTCCGGTCGTGTATCTATTGGCAACACTGTACAAAACCTCATCTATCCACCATTTATTGCTCGTCGTTTTCTGTACCGGAATCTGTAAATTATTAATGTTGAATGTTTCCATGTGGAATTTGATGGAAAAGATCACGAATATGGTTAGCGTTTCCAAAGGAGCTTGGACTTTTGGAACCATCCATCACTAAGCTATGATATGTTACGAACATTTCATGGAGTTCTATTCGAAAAACATGCAAAACATTGTGACATAAAAAATTGCACAAGTAACCCCTTCACCACACTATATCACTTCACATCTATATGCACATTTCGATAAATAGTTATCATCATAGTTGGTAAACTACACCAAATAAATTGTTGCATGTTATTACAATATACAGTGCGGTCCATAAGTAGGAACAAATTCATTTTCAGCGTTATTATGTATTGGTTTAAAAAACCTGAAACAGGTCGATTTCTATTGTCAATTTGACAATTTACGGTATGAAAATATTACCCCTTCTTGCACCCCCTCTGAATTATGGGCACCCCCTCTGAATTATGGGCACCCCCTAAAAAAATTCAATGAGAAGGGGGGTCGTGTGGTACCTTGTTCGAAAGGGATTTTAATTCTCTGTTCAGAAATATTGATTATTCCAAATTTGGTGCAATTATAACAATTTATTTTGAAAATGTAGAATTTTGATACTTTACGTAGAATGAAGGAAATAATGACACATTATGTTTAGGAAGTATTTTTTAATTTATTCTACAATTGAATTGAATGTTCCAAATGACCACCATTCACTTCTTGACAATAGGCAAGTCAATCTTGAAATTCTCGTACAACATTTTGTAGGACCTCAACGGTTATGCTGTTAATTTCTTCCGTTATCCTAACTTTTAAATCTCCAATATTGTCTGGTCTATTGAAATATACTTTTGATTTCAAATAATATACAAGAAGTAATCGAGAGGAGTCAAATCGGGGGATCTAGGCGGCCATTCAATCGTTCCACATCTTCTAATCCACCAATTGGGAAGAACTTCGTCCACATAATCTCTAACAATACGTTTGTAATACGGTGGAGCTCCGTTTTGTTGGTACCGACTTGATCTATCTATTGCATTTGGATTATTAACATAAGGAAAAAGTTAATGTGGGCTGTTAAAAGTTCATAAAAAAATCTAGACGAACTTCACCATTAACTGCGCCTTCGAAAAAATAAGAGCCAATAATTTTGTTGTTAATGATACCATCTCAAACGTTCACTTTTTTAGGATATTGTTCGTGAGCCTCACACATCCAATGGGGATTTTATCCGCTCCAATATCCACAGTTTGGTCTATTAACCGTTCCATTCAAATAAAAAGTAGTTTCATCAGAAAAAACTATTTTGTTTATGAACTGCAAATTTAAATTCCTTTGAGTTCTTGTTTTGTTAACGCATCCAATCATATCAAAATGTTATTCTTGAGTTTCGGATAAATGAGCCATATTAAATCAAAAACACACAAATATTTTTCAATACATTGACGTGTGTCAGCAACTTATGAATATCAAAATAACAGTGGTCTACTAGATTGACACTACATTATTTATGTGGGTTTTGCGAATAATTTTTTCGGTATCTTGAACGATTTTTGCCTGACGTTTAGCAAAACAGATAAGAAAATACATGATTATTTCTCATGAGGTTATTTGAAATCAAAAGAATATTCCAATAGATCAGACAATTTTGCAGATTTAAAGTTGGATAACGGAAGAAATTAACAACATAACCCCCGAGGTCTACAAAATGTTGTACGAGAATTCCAAGATCAATTTGCTTATTGTCAAGAAGTGAATGGTGGTGATTTTGAAAATTTAATTAATTGTGAAATAAATTGAAAAATACTTCTAGAAATTATGCAACATTATTTACTTCATATTACGTAAAATATCAAAATTTTACATTAAAAAAAAAAAATTCTCAGTTATGATCGCACCAAATTTAAAAAACTCAAAATTGCTGAACAGAGGATGAAAATGCGTTCCGAACAAGGTGCCACACGACCCCCCTTCTCTTCGAAAATTTTTGAGGGGGTGCTCATAATTCTGAGGGGGTGGAAGAAGTGGGTTATATTTTCATACTGTAAATTGTCAAATTGTCAATAAAAATCGACCTGTTTCAGGTTCTTTCAAACAAAGACACAATAACGCTAAAAATGAATTTATTCCATACCTATGGACCGCACTGTATACCTGGTATTAGAGCTGTGCCAAAGCCCTGTGCTTCCGAGAACTTTTTTGAACCAGTGCTTGTGCTTATTGCTTCGAGCATTTCACGGGAAGGCTTAGTGCTTAGTAATCCCGAGTACTTTTCGGGATTACTAAGCACCTTATCTATGAATCTAGAAATGTTATCTAAAAATGTTATCTAAACATAGAAATGCCGCCGGTGGCACCCCCAAGAACTGATGATTGCGTCAGAGTCCTTATATTTTGCATAGTCGGGAGAAAAGTGACTAACAGTTTCAGAATTTCGAAAAGTGATTTGTGCTCAGTACCTAGCGCTTAGTGATCGAGAGCATTTCATAAATATGAGTGCTTAGTGATCGAGCCACGGGAGCACTTCTTAAGAGTGCTCAATGCTTAGTGTTCGAAGCACTTTTCTTCAGTGCTCAGCACAGCTCTGCCTGGTATATCTATTTGGGTTATTTCATACTGCTTACTGTTCCTCAAATCGCTGAGCGATTTTTATGGTTCTACGTGGATTAGAGGAAACAAGGAGGAAAACATCGGCCCTTCAACCTCATTAAGTAGATGTGTATTATGGTTTTTGTCGACAACTTTTCTTTCCAAGCAATCTAATTTTCCAGTGTCGTTGACCGGTTTGATAAGTTCCAAATAAAGGATATTAATGTTGTAACCAGATTCCATCATATGATCTGCTTCACTTGACTTACTGTTCCTTCGGTAGGTGGCATGGGTCACATGCTCGTAGAGACTTTTAGGAATTGAACGATTTGTCTGACCGTGATAGATTCTGACCCAATTTTGTCAGGTAATTCACACAAATATGACAATATGCTAGTTGAGGGTGAGTTTGAGTTCTCGATAGCTCAGAATAAAAAAAAATTGTATATAATATGTATGTATAGAGCGCCTTCAGGTGTAACAAGTGATACATACATATTCCTTGAAAGGCTGGAAATACTCTTATCACTCAGAGCTAAATTCTTCTTGCAGGAGATCTCAATATAGATTTTTTCCAAAATTGTACATTCACTAATATCCTACAAAATCTATTCATTAGTTTCAATCTGAAAATACATATTGGAGAACCAACATGGTTAAGTTGAAAAACAGCTCTTGCTGACACTTCGCCTTTCATCATTTTCAATTCCATGCCACTCTGTACCTTTCTTTTATTTTTAACTAAAATGATGAATAAAGTCGCTTTATTATTATTATTATTAATCACAGACAAGTCTGCTACGGCAATTGATTATGTTTGCTCAAATTTCATTGACAAATCAGATACAAGAGATATTTCTGCAGGCTTATCAGATCATGAAGCAATTCAACTTAACTTTTCACTAAATAGAGAGAAGATAAATGTTAAATTCAGAGGAGGTAGAATCTTCAGTAAACAAAACTATAAATTCTAATAACGGTTGTTTTTTCTTTTGTTATAAACTGCTTGGTGCATAGTGTTGAGATCTCTCGTGAGTTTTGGTTTCAAAGGGATTCTCATCAATCTTTGGCTTTCTAATATTTTTGTCAGATTCGTGGTTTCACTCACTAAACGTGTGAGAAGCTTCTTACTCAAGAGATTATCAATGACGTCTGGTGTATATCCATTAATTATTGCTATTTCTTTGATCTTTTTGATTCCATTCCGAAAACGGTCAGCATTCAATGGAACGTTTACGGCTATGTGTATTTTAAAATTGAAATTAGCCATTTTGTGTCGAATATTGTGCATTGAATCGGCTGGGATGAACCTCTTCGTGGTGGTGGGCTT
Organism: Gonioctena quinquepunctata; assembly: GCA_018342105.1. Classification (NCBI taxonomy): domain Eukaryota; kingdom Metazoa; phylum Arthropoda; class Insecta; order Coleoptera; family Chrysomelidae; genus Gonioctena; species Gonioctena quinquepunctata. The sequence continues at coordinate 133,820 of JAFIRS010002668.1, read as the reverse complement.
CCTTTAGATGTCTATATTCTGTTTCCTAATGTGAGAGAGTAATAAATCATCATTGAACTGTAGAACTGAGTAGTCTTCGCCATATTCCATAGGCGTACGTAGTTAAATCTGAAGTTGATGTCATTGGATGGCTTAGGAAAAACTGAGATAGAAATGTTCAGGTAGATATGAGACATCATGAATGAAACATATCTAGAATTTTCCGGAGAACCCAAAAATGCAATAATATACTGGGTGTCCCATTAGAAAAAACAGAAGTTTGCTACAAGTTTCCTGATTCGACCATTTTCCCAGCTCTTCAACTGAAGAGGATATCAATTGGTACAAATATAACCAATAACTCTGTAAAATTGGATCAAAGATATTTCCTACCAGCTTAGTGACTGTTAATATGATTAGCCCCTAACAATGGACATTCTCATGCATGGATCAAAACTATTTCATATTGCAATATAAATTCTACCAACACCGCACCGCCATAGGCAATTGTTTATCACCATTATAGCAAACTATTTATGGGTGATTCGAAATGAATCTGAAACTTCGTATACAATATTTTCCTGAAATTTTTCTCCGGCATGTGGATGATGTGTTTTGCATTTTCGTCACGAGAAGACAAAACATAGACGTCTTCAACTTCACAGTAGAAATGGAAGTTGATGGACGATTACCTTTCCTTGACACTTTGGTCATCAGAAATGAAGCATGAGCATTTGGTAATAGACATCGACAAAAGTCCACCAACACAGATTTATTCAGCCGATTCAAAACACCACATCAGTACAAAATGGCCGTTTTGATTTTAATACACAGAGTAGTGACTTTCCATTAAATACTGACTGCTTCCAGAATGGAATAAAAAGATCAAGAAAATAGCAATAATCGATTGATATACACTAGACATTATTGATAATCTCTTGAGGAACAAGCGTTCCATACTTTCAGTGAATGAAACCAGGACTCTAACAATAACGATAAGATCTCTCTCTCTAATAAGAATAAGATTCATGAGAATTCATTTCAATCCAGTTAGATATAACTTGCAGACGTTATTAGGACAAAACTGGCATGCTAGATAAGTCGGGAATTAATAAAATAAGCTGCCAAAATTGTAACAAAGTCTATTACACTCAGACAAAAACGTTCAGTTTCTGAAAAATTCCACGAACATGTGGCCCATGCTACCGATATAAGGGGGAATGAGTCGTAGCGGACCATAAGATCGAATCTGGTAACACAATTAACATTCATAATTTGAAAATGATCAACGAAACTAGAAAATAAAATTGCCTGGAATCTAGTTATACAAAAAAAACTAATAAAAATCTACTTACAGGGTCGATGTTTCCACCTTGTTTAGTCTAATCCCCAAGAACCATTATGATCGATAGCGATTTGAGCAATAAAATTAGTATTAAATAACCAATTAGAAATATCAGGTATATATTGAAAAACACGTAACAATTTAGTGTAGTTTGCCTACTGATGATAACTTACTTATCGAAATGCGCATATAGGTGTGAAGGGATTTAGTGTGGTGAAAGTGTTACTTGTGCAATTTTTGATTGTGTGACACCACAGCGTCTAGCCTGTCTTCACACAATAAAAATCACCCATATACCAGATACAGCTACTGTGAAACTGCCCCCCTCAGTAGTAATTATAAATATCTGAAACACTGGAAAGTAACTATTGCCATCTTTCCCATCATATGATAAAAATGTAAATATATTTTTGTTGATAGAAGTAACACGCGAGACCATTGACTTTTGCATTGAAAATTGCCAGCCCAGTAAAACGACGCTAATGCTGACTCTTCGCTTTCCATATAAAAAATGCAAAAATCACCTAATTCGGTCCCTTTTCATATTCTCCAGTCAATGGGGACTTGAAAAGGCCTTTGTACAAAAGGTGGCATTGCAACGATTTTTTTATCTTTTATTTGGTTCCGGTCATAGATGAAAAGTCTAAGTTTTCGACCATTCTTAATTTTCGGATATTACGTGGATATTGTACAGAGTGGGCAAAATTGGACACTTTTAGAGGAAAAGTCCTGTTTTCAAGCTAGATAGATGAAAACTGATGGCTGTGTTGATTTTTTAAAAATTTAGCTTTTTTAGATAATTTTAGTAATTTTAATATTTATTTTGGAAAAATCATTTTTTCAAATGAGACGACCTGTATATTCATATTTTAATAGAACTCGAAGTTACCATTCCAAAAATGTAGCACACTTGATGTGTTCCTAGAGTCACTAAATTTTTTTCATGTAGACTTTGAAACAATTTTAAAAGTATTATTTGGCGACGGGAAAAACAAAATGCAAATGTTTACTGGTAGTTGTCAAATTCTGATTAAAGAAGTAAAGAAGCGCCTCAATTCATGTTTTTTTTTTCATTTTTTAAACTCATTTGCAATGAAGTATGAGAATTATGAAAAATAGGATATGATAATCAGTTTCATACAAACCGAGAAAAATGCCGAGGCAATTTGTACTACGAGAGGTATCCAGAGAGAAGACAACCTTCTAGAGACATTTTCGCAATATTGCGGTACACCCCAATTGATGGTGGTAAATTTGGAGAGAAAAGGCCAAACCATATACATCAAATAAGGATAGGGAGTTGCAAGAAATAGTCGTTTTAGGAGCTGTTCCAAATAATCCCAAAACGTCAACGCGAAGTTTAAAAATATCAACAGGCCTACCAATGACCAACGTTAGGCGGATTTTGAAAAAACACAAATACTAGCCATAGAGGACCGGAAGAGTTCATAAACTCAGACCAGGAGATTTTGAACGCCGCATACATTTTTGCAGTGGTTCCTGGAAAATTGCAACCAAATGCTAGATTTTTCATTGAATTGTATTTGGACAGACGAAGCTTATGTAACAGTGCCGGCATTTTCAACCGCAGATTCTAATTCTTGGGCACAACAGAATCCTCGTTCTAGTGTGGAGCAGAGAAGTCAAGGAAGATTTGGTTTCAGGGTAGGGGCAGGTGTATTATTATTATTATTTTTGGAGTTTCATTTATAAGTAGTAAATAGTATGAATTGTTATCAATTTCATTGAAACTATGAGTTTCAATTACTGCTGTGAACAGCTTTTTCAACAATTGTTAGCTACTAGTGAACACTTGCTTTTTGTTTTATCGCCGCGTCGTCCAAGGCCTACTTGTTCAAAGTGTGCGTTTCAAAGTCGACATGAAAAAACCTGAAAGCTCTGCATTCCAAAGGTGACTCTAGCAAAACATCAAATTTGCTACTTTTTTGGAATGGTGAATTCAAGTTTTATTGAAATATGCAGGGATATACGGGTTGTCTCATAAAAAAAATGATTTTTCTATTAATAACTATGGATATATGATTTGAAAAAATAAATTACTAAACCATTGAATTCTACGTGAAAAAGTGTTCCGGAAATGTTTCATAGAAACAAAGAATTTTTGACAGGAAAAAAGTTGCAGCAACTTTTCGAAAATGCACTTTTTCGAAAATCATGCTGTAACTCAGAAACATGATATATATCGATATGCGGTTTTCACCATTGAGTTTGTCATAAAAATGGACCCTCAGACACAGTTATCAGTTTTCATCTATCTAGTTTGAGAACAGGACTTTCCATCAAATGTGTCCAATTTGGCCCACTCGGTACATGGCTCACAACACACGAGCCAAGGTTTGGTTTTTCAGGAAAGATTCCAATTCCAAGTGGTTAATTGATGCTTGTGCACTGTGTGAAGAGAAGATAAAACAAAAAAATACAAATGTTAATGATAATGCAGAAAACCTATCAAACGGATATTGAGATCCAGAAAGACAAGCAAATACATTTTACAAAAAAATACAGGAAATGGAAAATGGGTGCAAGGATAATCCGAAGGTGTGTGGGAATTGCATTTGATTATATGCAAAATTTGCCACTTCCTCATATTCCAGTGCAAGAGGTTTTTTATCTACGTCAATTATGGCTTTATGAGTTTTGCATCTATGATCTGAAAACTGGTAACACTGAACAAAATAACAATATAAACGAGATACAATATTACATACCCAAAAAAGTCATTATTCCTGCCAAACGATAGAATGTTTGGGACAGCGAAAATACATATTGGAAAGAATGATAGGATTTACACACCAACCAAGTATGAAAATCTTATAGGTGAGGCTAATGAATATTTTCAAATATGAAGGCACAAATCTGAAGATATTATAGATATTAAAAAATGGTGGCCAAGCCATTTGAAGAAACGGGTTCTATCTGTGGATTCCTATGGCAGAGGAGTACCCAAGGACAAAAAACTGACTGTTGCTATTTTCAAGGTGTCACATTTCACATTTTCCAAGTCCACACCAGGTCTTGTGACAACACGTGAACCCTCAAATTGTATTGTCAGTCTAGTACTCTAGCTCTTAAGAAGGATGGGCACCAGGCCGCCCTTACCATCAAGTAATACTCCTGCATAAGCTGGTGAAGTGCCAATCAATGAAAACAAAAACAAAAAAAATTCCAGCAGAGTACCAAAATTTCTATACAGAGGTTTTTACATGGCCAAGAACTTCAAAAACAACGATTATCAAGAAAATAATGATGATAACTAACAGTTCTTCTAAAAATCTTTGGATTTGTATCTGCATCTAAGAGGTCATTTCGTTCAAGGCATCAGTCCATTTTTTTATTTATCATTATTGTTTTTTTATGATAAATAAATCTCACAAAAATTATATTTGTCTCCTATTTATCACCTTCTATGTTCAGTTTCTCTAGCACTATAGACTTTTTTATATGAAACATATTTTTGTTGATCATGAACAATCTTTATTAATGGACTAGTGCCCTTTTCGAAATGACGGGTTCTATTCACAAAATAATAATTATATAGTGAATAGCTACAAATGATTCCTTGAAATGAGTAAAACGAGCAGTCGGACAATTTTTTTGGAAGAATTTTCACGTTTTCGCCGCTGCAACTCGTTACACACTAGACCTACAAAAACGGAGTTAAAACAAAAAATGTAGGGAATTCAGTCTCCTTCAGATATGTATACAAATTTCTTTGTGTATTGTTGCAGGATCAACCGCTGAGGAATTATTTTGAAAAACACTAACTTTTTGTGCCTTCATTCCAAGATGGCGGACCGCGTCAACACCCCTCCCCCAAGGTCATCGCGGCCCAGAATTTAATAACATATGAAAAAATGGTTGCAGCCCCGCCTTTTATAGGGCAAAAACCCCCACTGACCGGACTAATAGACTAATTTCGATATCTTTGAGTATAATAATATTAATTTTATATTTCCTATCTATATAAATCTGAAGAGCAAGAAGGCAAAACTATTCATTTTTATGAACTATAATTTATATAACATTCATTTCGTAACGACTAATAAATATTTTTTGAAGGATTATACAATATGAGTTGAAGAATATATGACTCAGTTTTTGGTCCAAATATGGAATATCAGAGATTTTTTATGTACAAGTTTTCCATATCAAGATATGTTTCCAGTTTTGATTTGGGTATAATTCACTGAAGATATTATGGTTAATGAATTGAATATAGCTTTCAAACCAACAAGTGAATCGCCTTATGATATACGTTGAAACAGTTGGTTTCTAAAGAATGAAAATATTTCTCTCAGAATATATAGAATTATTGGTCCGAATGTTCATACAACAGAAACATCTTGGAACCATCATTATACTTCGACTCATCAAGAAGATAGTTCGCAAAAAGTCATTATTATTATCTCATATACTACAATTTTGTGCTGAGATGACTATACTTATTGCTATGTACATACTTATTATCACTTCTTTGTATAACCACTTTTCGGAACGACTTCCCTGTTAACAATTCATAACAATAATATAAGGATATGTGGTGTTCATTTCAACGAGAATATGATCGAATTCATTCCTGGAGAATCGTTACTTTCAGTGATATTCCTTGTGGTGCTGTGGTGTTCTTGTGAAAATACATAGTTCTTGTTGGAAAATATGTTCGATCTTCATCCTGAAATTCTTCTAGGGAACCATCACAAGTAGAAAAATGTCCTCTCATCATTATCACTCTCATCAAATAAGAAATGATAAACGCATTACAGTTGCTCGTATTTTTTTTTCATTATCTAATGTTAATATACAGTGAGTTCCAAAAAGATTGCACCATATGAGAAACATAATCCATTTCTCAGAAAATTTTATTCATGATAAAAATTGGTGCATTTCGTAAAACTTGCATATGAGTTGTCAGAATTCTAAATTTCCAAACGCTGTACAGGGAAGAAAGAAAAATAGAAGTTTGGATCAGGAGTGAACCAACCTCATTTTCGACATTATCAGAAAGGTTTATTTGGAAAAGTTGTTGAGAATTTGAAACAATATTCAGATTTGGAATCTCAGCCACCTGCCCGAAATGTTTTTTTTTACATTTTCATGGTTTTAGCCCCATAACGAGAACTATTATTTCATATTCCAAGTAGCATTTCCAGAGGACGTGACGTAGCGGCCACGATTCTGGATAACTTCGAAGTGATTGATCAGAACCACTGCCACGTAATATACACGATTCTATTACGCGGCGGCTACCAAAATAGTGAAAACGTTTCTGGTGGGGGCTACGTTTCCTGGATCTCAGATAACCATATTCCAATCACGTTATGGTCACTTGGAAAAACGTGGATATGTAGTGGCTGACACTGAAGGAACGTTAAACTACTGACTGCGCTTGTGTAATTGATATGTAGCTCGATCTCTGTCCTGCAACATATTTTCATAATAATTGTTCCTCATTCTTCCATTTTATCTGATTAATTTTTAACACTCGATCGAATATAAGTATAAGAATAAATAACATAGGAACTCGTTAGTAAGTATATTGAATTTGGATACTTTTGATCGGGATGAAATTGAAGCGATTGAAAGTTTACTGTGAATAATGGGTGTTGTAACTTGATTGAGAGAACGCGCTATCTGTATAAGCAAAACATTATAATTTTGGAAATAACTCGCCTTTGAAATTTGTACTTAAATCCTTCAAACAGTGTTTTTTTACAATTTTGGTCACTTGGAACAAATATTTACGCAATAAATACTAGTTTGATGCAGTACTGACGACAAATAAATCTCTATTGAATGTTTCGTGCATTTCCTCAATAAAGGCGACCCAGCAAATTCCTGTAAATATGGCGGCTTTTGAAGAATATAACTTCAAAGTGGCAGAAACTGAGAATATACCACTCTAATGTTCCTCTCATCATAAAGTGGCCAGTGGAACGGAATTAATAATTTTCCCACAACTTGAAAGTAGCGCCCACGTCGCAGGCCATGACTAAGAATTCCAAAGTTATATCCTAAGAATTACAATAGGTCTCATATACTTGAAAGTGATGAACACGTTGCGGCTATTATAATCTGCCACTTCAAAGTTAAAACTTCGGAGTTTCAATTTTCAAAAGCGGACATGTAGCAAGTATGGTGGATTTATGCAGCTCCAACTGATAATTATCAAGTAACAATATCAATTGACAGGTAATGAAAATGATAGCATTTATGAAAATTGATTTACCAATTGTGGTTTGAATAGTAAGCAGACCAAAAGTCCGAGATCCGATCTATTTGAATTGATATTTTTATACAAAATTAAGAAAAATTGTTTATTGAAAACGCATAACCCATTTCATTTTGAATAAATATCATTCACGTAACAGGTAAGACAAACAAATAAGATATTTTGAGAACATTTTGGTTAGGTCATCGCGCGGTCACGGTCACTTTATGGTGAATTTCAAAAATAATTGCAACTTTGAGGTGACTTTAATCAAATGCAAACGGTGGCAATCACTCATGGAGATAGCAAGAACGTTGCAACCATGACCACATATCACTATCATGTGCCTCCCACTTTGAAGGTTTGATGGAAGTAACTAAAAAGTCACCGAAATTATCATACTCTATTGAAAGTGGTTATGACTTCTGAATGATATTCAAGTGGTATAGGATGGTTGCCGCAACGGTTATTTTCCACTTTCAAGTTTGGAAACCTTTAAGGTGATTCTGCCATTATGGTGAGTGGCCATAATGTTTCAGTTACCTCAATTGACACTAACAAGCTATAGAACTGAGGAGTGGCTACCATAGATGGGAATTACGTGACTAAAACCATGTAAATATAAAATTTCAGGTATTTTTATGTATAATGGTAGATTTAGTGGTGAATAACCACCGTCGATGTTGCAGTATCAGTTTCGGGCTCTATGATGCTGCTTGGGATATCCATAGCTAGGTTTGAATATCAAATTTCGAAAATAGTAAACAACAAAATGTATCCTGATCTGTGGAGTACAGAATAACAAGCAAATTTTACCAAAAAGTTTTCTAAAAAAATACCTTTTTGGTGAAGGTTCTTGTTATTTTGGGCATTCAAATTTGAAAGTACCAATTGACTGAATTCAGTTTATAAGAAAATAAGACAAGTTCGTGAATATGTCAAAACTATACTGAATGATATCCATACCTAGGTTTGAATATTGAATTTTGAAAACAGTGAACGAAGAATGATTCACAATTTGAGAAATGGAAAAAGTCATATTTCATATGGATTATCAAAAACTGTTTTTGAATTCAAAGTAATAGAAACGGATTGTACTTTCATTACTGAGTTTCTATATCCAGGAATAAGGGAATGCGTGGATTTTTTTTTCAACATTATGTTTAATTGATAAAGGATGCTTCGATTTTTAAATACCACAATTGATCCATGGAAGGCCACTCCCGATCCCATTTTTTCCAATACAGACCTGTAGTTTCGTAATTAATTTCAGTGGCCCCCTTCTCTGCGTTATGTGTGGTAGGTATGCATAGTTCATCGCTACCTTTTATCTATTTGTGTTATGATATTATTCCATGTTGTTATTTAAATGTACATGAATTATAGTTATTATTGCATGTTACACAGTACTTCAAGTCTTAACGTCCCTTGCGCTACCCGTTTTCAGCAAAATGTATTCCAAATTCTTCATCCGCACAGGTAAATCAGATGCGTAATGTATGTTGTGAACAGAGTAATTGTGAAAAATGTCTACAGTTATCACTTCAGACAATTTCAAATTTTCAATTTCGATAAATTCTCACATACTCACTTGAACGTAAGTATTAGATACGAGTAAGCGCGAATAAAAATGGATACAAGAATTATGAATAATAAAACATTATTTTTTTTGCTCAGATTTTTAATTAGGTATACTTTGATAAATAAAATGAAATCATAGTTAGAAAAACTGACAAAAAACACCCTCATATATAATTTTTTTTTCTCCCCGTTTCTCAGAATAAAGGTCATTACCAGTCAAAGTCTTCATTTAAAACGACGTTTTGACATTCATATTTGTCATCTTCAGGTTGAAAGAAATAATCAGACGTTTTATTCAACAATGTTCGAACGAGCAGCAAGATAATGATCCTACATGAATAAAACGACTGATTATTTTTTTAACCTAAAGATGACAAATATAAACGTTTTAAATAAAGCCTTTGACTGATAATGACCTTTATTCTGAGAAACTGGAGAAAATAGATGAACATTTAAGGTCAAGAAAATGTAAAAAAATATATATATATATATATATATATATATATATATATATATATATATATGGAAAATTCTCTTATGTGTATTTTTTTATCAGTCAGCAACGAGATATGAAACGGCAATTGATGTAGTTTTCTCACGAAATTTAGTAAATTCGCAAAATAGTTTTTGTTTCTCATTTCAATTATCAAAACCTTTAATTTTATATTACAATTTTAATGATAATCGAATAAATTTATTTGTAATGCTCGGTGTGAATAAGTGTAGGGGAAGGTGGGGCAAGACGAGTTTCTTATTTTCTGTGTTTGTCATGTAAATTTTGCAAAAACAATTTTACCGCTAGCCTTCACAGCAAAATGCCTCCTTCAGAAAAAATATTGAAAGTGGATTAGGTACTTTTATTTCTTACAGCTTAAATTGTTATATCTCAAAAACCTTGTGAAAACCATAACTTACCCCATAAACAGGGTAAGATGGGGCAAGATGGAGTGTCTCTCAAAACAAAACAAGACACAAGAAATATATTTTGTTTTTAAATGTATTTGAAAAAAATTTAATTCAAGTTATAAGAAATAAAATAATTTCGTTTTGTTCACAATATTCACGAATATCCACCATCTACCCCAGCGCAAGAACAATGTGTCCTTTTTTATACATGGCACATAAAACCCACCCTCCAGGAGATTGGAAATATAATTCACCGCAGTAAGAAGATGGTCTTCATCTTCTTTTGAAGTGTTTGCTGCCTCTTCTTGGGTTTTTCTTCGACTCTTTGTTTTTCAACATTTGGTTTTCTACTTACAGTTTTCAATTTTTTTTCACTTGCTTGTCCTTTTTATTTTTACCATCAATGTGTTTTACGTTCAAGTCAATAAAAAAGTTTTCCTTTCTTCTTTGTCTCTTTTTCCTCTCATTCGTCAGTTGACTTCATCAAGCTCGAGTTTGTTTGAAGAACTATAACAGCCTTTCCTTTTCTGTAATTTGTGTTCCTCCCGTTTTTTCGTCCAACGTAGGGGACATGCAGTAGATGCTCAGGGAAGACCAAAAATGTCCCCTGAGATTTGTTTGGTTCCGCAGGGCCTCGATGTGGCTTAGGGAGGGTCTTATGATAGCAGTCAGTTGGAGAAGTACCCACATGCCAGTGTGTTGTTACTGAAGGGGTCTGGAAATATGTTCGGATTTATTAGCCAGATTCCTGTACTTTCAATCCCAATGATTGCCGTGGCAGCCCTCAAAAAAGCTTTCCGAGGTTTGGATCTGAGCCAGTTCGATATTTCCAGGTCGAAAGCTTCAGAAAGGCCAAATGACGATGCGTACAATGTGGCGAAAAACACAATATGACCACGCCATTAGGCACAACTCTGTCAACTATGAATTCCTCAAACCATTTCTCAAAAATCTCTTTTTGCATCCATCCCGTAAAGTAACATTCAGCCCACATACCAGGAGAGCAATTGTTGAATAGTTCAGGCTTCAACCGGTGTCTTATTTGGTAGTCTAATAGGGGAAGCATGTACACACCAGACGCACACATGCAAACCTCTATTGATACGGTTTTGTCTCTTATCAGCAGATGACAGCGATTGAACCTGCTTCATTCTTCAAGTAGCTGATATTTTAGATGCAGTTTTTGTGACCGATGTGATCTCACATTCATCGCAGTTGCATCCTCCAAAACAGCTTGTATCATGGTCTCGTCACTCCAGCTTCCCCGGTAATTTTTACTCTGATAATGACGTACCATTTTCTGGAAGTAAAATTTAGGTTCCAGTGTGGGGCAAGACGGGGTATATCTCCGTTTCGCCTGGTTACATCATCTTGCCCCACATCGAATTTTTCAGGTTATATCTGATCATTTTCCCGTCGAAGGACCCTCTAAAAGAAGATGTCACAACTGTACTAAAAATAAGAGAGAAACTAAAACCGCTATGCTTTCTGTGGCATGTGAAATTTCATTATGTAAAAAATGTTCACTCCTTATCGTACATAGTTATATCTTTTATATGTTTATATACTTTCATGTATACTCAGGATAGATATTTTCTTACTATAATTTATTCATTTGTTTCACTCTACCAGTGGGACATACGTATCCCAATGTGGACGACTCGTGGAATATATATGTTTCCATTACCCCTTCAAAACAACCCCTATTCGCGTACTTCTCAAACATTTTCTCATATTCATATTTGCATCTATATCAATATAAATTTGTAAAGATTTGTTCAAGACTCCCAAAAGAAAAAAATCGGAGTCAAAGGGATATAGAAGAAAACGAGCTTTCTCACCATACTAAATAATTATGAAAGTAGTTCAAACTGTCCGGGGATCAAAGTCAATTGATGCGTTTGTCACTTGAATTTTGGCTCCACTCGGACAAGAGGCGGCGGTTACATTGAATGGGGATTCGTACGAAAAATTGGTCGTACGAATTCTCACGTACCAAATCGTACAATTTTTGACGAATGTGGTTGCATTGGATAATTTCATATACATACGAATACAGTTAGAATTTTTACTTCAATAGTGACCATGGATTCTGTCAGAGAGATTTATTTTCTTGAAACAATACCCATTGCTCAAATATCTATTATTGGAAGAGATAAGATCAGGATTTTTTTTTAGAGTATTCCAGAAACACAATTAACATAGACCATTTTAGAGAATATTGAGAGTGATATTTTTAGATCCTCAAACTTTCGATAGTTCGTATAATAAATACACTATAAAAGTTAAAAAACTTACAACCTAGTATCATTTCAGTTGCCCCTTCTCTCCATAACTCTTTAATCAACTCTCCTGCTTTCCTGAACCAAACTTCAGCTTTCCGCAATCTTTTTATAAAGGCTGCAAAACAACTTCCATCCGTACGAACAACTGACAAAATAACAAAATGTTATGGTCGTATTCAAAATGCGTACGAACTCGTACGAATTCACAAGAAATGGTCGTTAGCAAACGCACCACAAACATGGCAGTATATGCATTTGGTCATTTCTGACTCGCTCATAGGAAAGAACGTACGCTCCACCACCAACCAGATATTTTGTGGATATTGGTGATACCCTAGAGTCAATTACTCGTTTACAAAAGGCCGTGTAGTGTCGGAATAAGTCGTTCTAATATGATTCGGCAGTGCATAGAAGATGAAGCGACGAGGGGCCACGTTATCTGCTACATGATTGCTCATGTCCAATCCTTCCAAGGAGAAGTCGATGATGAGTTTAGTTTTCCTCTGAAACACCCAGTCGGCCAAAAACGATTCAGATGCATTACTAGTATTTCAGGAAATTTGAATGTAGACAAAGACTTGTTGCACTTCCTCCTCCATCCAAAGTTTCTTTTGAATTTGAAGAAGAGGCCTCAATCAAATTAAACCCTTAAATAAAAATATAAATACTATTACGACTTCGTATGACCAATTTTCCGTACGAATTCTCATCTAATGTAACCACCACCTAAATCCGATACTCCGTCTTACCCCACCTTCTACTATGACTTTATGTTGCTCATTGTATATTATATTTTAAACATATACTATCAAATTCTAATATGACTTATTTATTGTTAGTTTAATCGTAATATCTGCCACAATGACAAATAAGTTTTACTTCAAGGTGAAGGTGAAGGTTAAACGCACAATATTTTTTTTCCTATGACAAAATAATTTCCAAATTGAAGTACTTATAATGAGGCTTCGGCGGACGAAACGGAATGTTTAGGAACGAGGCACTAGCCGAGTTATGAATATGAAAATAAATCCCGTTGCATACGTGTTGCATACAAAATAAACAGTAACGATGTTCAGATCATGAACAAAATTGAACCAAATTATTATACCAGAAAACAAAACAATTCTTTCAGCGTACTCGATCATATTTTGACTAACTGCCATCAACTAAATTTCAATATAAAATTAGAAGATACTTCAATAACAGATCATCGCATAATATACACATACATTGAAAAATCAGAAATTGCTTTAAAAAAGTACATGAAACGCGAAATAATTGAAATTGATTACCCCAAATTCAAACAAATACTTTCGGATAATTTAAAAAGAACCCAATTGATGAATATGATTTCAGAAGCTAAAGATCTATCTTCTACCAAAATATATATGAGAAAACGTGAAATCAGTGATTGGATTACTGATTCATTAATTCGTGAAATGGAAGTTAGAAATAAAGAATTCGAAATAAAATTAAGAAAATGATGAATTATCCACTGAATATAAAATTCAGAGAAATGAAGTTAATGTCATGATTAAAAGAACTAAAACTGAATATTACAATAAAAAATTTGAAGAATCACAAGGAAATCCAAAAAAACTATGGAATACAATAAGTTATTGTATAAAAAACAAATCAAAATTCACCAAAAAAAACAGATATCGAATCTTCATTAGTAGATGGCCAAATTATCAGTAGTGAATTAGAAATAGCAGAGAAAATGAATTCACACTTTTCAACTATTGGTGACAGCAAAAGAATTGAGATCATTTTATAATAATATACCTAATGATACTATACCACCACCTTAAAATAATTCAACATTGTTACTATTCCCCACTGATGAATATGAAATTATAGATATAATGAATACCCTAAAAAAAACATGCTCTGATCCAGAAAGTTTTACTAAACGAGATATTGTAGAATTAAAAAATATTTTGGCAGAACCATTAAGTAAATTAATCAATAAATCTTCCATAATGGGAATTTTTCCCCATGAATTAAAACATGCATCAATAAGAGCAATATTTAAAGGTGGAGATGCCCAGAATCCAATCAATTACAGGCCCATAGCATTAATTAAGCATATTTTCCAAAATAATTATTACGTTATAACAGTATAACGTTTTTGTTCACAGCAGACATTACGGATCTGATTTGGTCTGAACCGCTTCCAAAATGTTTTCTACTTACGCTTGTACTAATTGAAATAAAGTCCAATCAACCGAAATAGCATTAATAACGCCCTAATCGCAAATGATGTAGGTGAGTTTGATAATTTGTTTGCTAGATTTGAATGTTGTTCAGAAGATTCCAATAGAAGGCCCTGTTTAAAAAAAAAATATTATTGGGAAAATGGTTGACCGAATAGTATTCGAAAAAAGGAATACATTTACTTGTAGGTAACTACACCCCGTTTTACTTTCAATAGATATTGAGAAAAACTGGTTCAATTTTTCATATTTGGGATCATGTGAATTCTCAATCTGTACGATAGTGATAACTTCGAACATATTCCATTTGTAACCAAGCACCGTATTAATTTCTCGTGGATTCATCTAGGAATGAACACTTCATATCTCTGAACGGAAACGAATTCGATATCAGTAGACACGAGAATATTTGTCCTGCATAAAGTGTTATTTTCCATTGCTGAGTGGATATTGTTCCTCTATATATTCACGATGTCAGATCCTGCTGGATTTTCATCTCACGTTCAGATGGTGGGTGTCAATGTCGTATAACACTGTCCTGAACTTTGAGCCAGATTCACTTGCATCGGCTGCGAGGTTGGAGAACCCTCAAATTTTGGTTTGCCCATCAAGAACGCTGGATTTGATTCTAGTCCAACCCCGTTTGGATTTAGGGATGACGTCACCCCTATCAATCCTGAAAATGAATTGAGAATTTGAGTATATTAGAACTTTTCAGTGTTGACATCTCAGGAGAAGTATGAACTAGGTTTTCAAAAATATCGTTCTATCTAGGAGTAATGAGAAAAACATCACCAATAACGCATGAACAATAATTGGAAAGAGTCATAGGGGACGTTGAAAATATTCATATGAACCGGAAGCACCAAATCATCAGAGTTTACTATACCTCTAAAGTGATAATAAAAACAAAATGAATGAAAGCTAGCAAAGCAAAGTGATTCAAGCTGCTTTTTAAACATATTGGTAGGATAGTAAAAAATATCTGAGTGGGTATTACATAGAAAATTATAAGAATTCATTGATCTTATCAAAGGAGAGTTATAGTAGTTATCGCTATTGGAAGTTCCCATGGGGACATATTCTTTTCAATTTGCGAGTAAATCTTATTAGATTGCAGTCACTCGAAACTAATTGAATACGCCCCCATTGGAATCTAATATGAGTACAAAAAATTAGAGTGACACAAAGGATCCCGCACCATCCTTATGGAAAATGGCTTTCGGTTGAATTTTCTGAATTTTTGGTATGTTGTACATATTGACTTCTTCTGCGAAAGTGTCCATGGGCACAAAAAAATCGACCGACTACTTTTTTAGATACTTTTTTAGGTACAATGTCACGTTGATCTCGTATCTATTATACTTCGTTTTGTGCTCTACAACAGGGTAAAAAGGAAAATCCAATTCGATCAATTCTAAATCAACCAGTGTGAGTTCTCCGATGATATTTGAAGACTTAATAAAGCCTGGATAAACTCCCTCATTCTCGATCGAAATTAATTGATTTTTTGATACAGGGTGGTTCGAAAATAGGGGTACGTCAACCCATGTCATAAATATCAAACATTTTCCAATGTTAAGAACGTCTCAGAGTAATTTCATGTATACAGGGTGAGTAAAATGATACAGTGCAAGTTTCTTAGAAGAAAGCGTTTTTTCTAAATTTTTTCTCAATGGATACCCTGTATTTCGAGAAAAAGTCGATTAATTTTCATGAATTTTTGACTTAATGTACGGTTTGAGGAATCCGTGATATTGTCATCAATATGAGCATGGGACTCGTTTGTCGGCTACTTACAGTTGAATGCTCGAATTTTATTGGTACCCATATACTTCATCGGTGACAGAAATGGGCTATTTTTGAACAATTCTTCCTGTTGAAAAATATTCGGAGTAGATTGGTGCGGTACCTATTCCGAAAATGCAATATCTTATATACATGATGAATGGAATGTTTTTATTTGAGAGCCCCGTTTCCAAAGAAACTGGAGCAAATTTCATATGTGGGTTTCTACAAATAGGGATATTTTCCAATCAAGCCGACGAAAACCTTGGAATGGGATATTTGATATATAATCAACGAATGAATGGTGGGAGTATTATAGTTCTCAAAATTCCACAATAAAGTCAGCGATAGTGAATATTTATTCAATGAACCAATTTTGAAATGTATTCCAATACATCTCACACAGAAATATGAATAAGTTAAATAAAAAAACATTTTGAAGACAAGCTCTCATTGAATCCATATTTCTATTCAAACTGAAACATTACGCGGCAAGCTTTTGAATCTATTACTATCAGAATAGCGTGACACCCCTGAAGAAATTATTTTTTCCTTTTTAGTGCAATTCAATGAAAGCTGGTCTTTTAGAAGTTTCGTCGGCTTGATTGGAAAATATCCCCTATTTTGTGAAAACCCCACATTTCACAGAAATTTTATGAAATGTTTCTCTTGTTTCTTTGGCAACAGGGATTCAGTTGAAGGACATTTCATCCACCATGTATATAGGTATTGCATTTTTGGAAAAGGTACCGCACTAATCTTCTCCGAATATTTCAAGGAAGAATTGTTCGAAAATAGCCCTTTCTGCCTCCGATGGAGTATATGAATATCAATGACATCCGAACATTCAAAAGAATGTAGCCGACAAACGAGTTTGGAGACCCCTGCTGATATTGATGATAACATCTAGGACTCTTCAAACCGTACATTATATAAAAAATTCATGAAAATTTATTGAAAAAAAAACACATCATTCGAAGAAACTTGGACTGGATCTTTTTACTCGCCCTGTATACCTGAAATGACTATGCGACGTTCATTGAAGAATGTTTAATATATATATGAAAGAGAGTAATATCGAGGGGACTGTTAAAAATAAATTGGAAGGAATTTAATGGACATAGCCCTCAGAGAAAAGTGCTAACCGTAGACACGTGTTTCGGGCTCTCGGCCCTCATCAGCACGGTGGAGAAGTGCAAGGATGAACAACACTTGGTAGAAAACGACAAATCAACGGAGTCAACAACAGAAGCCAGCCACTCATTTGTGATTTCGGTCAGCAGACCCTGAATTCCAGGGCAACAACCAACGTCACCACGGAGGCAGCTATAGCTACCTGCATGACATCCGAGTCCAGGAATATAAATATGGAAGAGAGTAATATCGAGGGGACTGTTAAAAACAAATTGGAAGGAATTTAATGGACATAGCCCTCAGAGAAAAGTGCTAACCGTAGACACGTGTTTCGGGCTCTCGGCCCTCATCAGTACATTTCTCTGTGGGCTATGTCCATTAAATTCCTTCCAATTTATATATATATATATATATAAATTTCACACCCCTCTCAAAAGCAGGGACCCATAACTAAAAAATTGAAATCTCGTCTATAGCATTTCTTGCAACGACTGCGAAAAACAATATATCGGTATGACATCACAATTATTGTGCAATAGAATCAATGGCCATGAATATCTGAAAAAAGTGAGTACAGCGCTCAACAGACATAATACAAGACAACCACAACCCCAATTTTCCAGAAACTAAAATATTAACATTCGAAACAAATCAAGCAAAAAGAGCTATAAAACAAATTATATACATAAAGACGAACAAAAATGCAATGAATGATAGACGAGATATAAATAATCTTAGCCGAATATACCACACAGTTATTCAACAAACATACACCAAAATGAACTCATACTCCCAAAAATAACTAGCCCTCGCTCCCCCACAATACTATGAAACAGATACACCAATTATACCCATGCGCAAATAAAGATGACCCTAGTTAAAACACACATTTACAATACAACCACGTCACGCCCACCAGGCTCGGCTCGACCAATCAATCAAACCACACTCCGACAATCTCAAATCGAACGAATCATGTAGACCAACGAAATTAGAAACAACACCTAAAGTCCAGAAATCATGTACATGGGAAAAAAACCAAGGCACACATACAAACAAAATGTTTTTAAAATAATGTGTGATACAAGCAGTCCTCTATACTCGGATTGCCACATATAGGTTATGGTACGTACTTGCAAAGTTGATGTAAACAAAACAAAAACTAACCAAAACTCCCATTGATACAATTGATAAAGCTCCAGGCCAAGAGCGAAAAGTTCTGCAAATTAAATGTATATGTAGAGAAGAAAAATTTTTAATTGAAACCTGCCCCAGATGGAATCTAAATCCCAAGAAAAGCCAAACAAATAAATTATAATTAAGATTCAAGAAACATTTCTGGACTTGCTCTCTCCTATCCGAACTACCAAACGAGGGGTTGACGTACCCCTACTATCAAACCACCCTGTATGGAAAAAAATAAGTCAAATAACTTCGATGGAAGTCGAGGGAGTTTATTCAGACTAAATTCCCATCAGAGAACACACTGGTTGGTTTGAACTTAATCAAATTGGATTTTGCTTTATTCAGCCTGTTGTAGAGCACAAAATGAAAAAGTATAGACTTGGAGCATGGGGGAGGAGTTCAACGTGCAGCGCCGCAGTGGCGGAATCGGAAAAACGGATCCAGACAGTATCACTTGTCCCCATTGAAAGCTGTGATAAAAAGGTTGTCGACAAAATGCGATAGTTCAAATTTTTCGGTCGCAAACGTAAAACGGCATTTATATTGTGTTTCGACGGGTAAAAGTTCCTATCAAAGAGATGCAGTGTCAAAAGCGCGCCTACAATAAATGAATGGCAATGAACGAGTCGGCCGCAAATAACCTTGAATCAAATGTAAAGGACGTGGGGAAAAAAAAAGTGGTCGGGTGACCATTGCTGTGTTGTAGGGTGCAGAAACACGCGTTAAAATGCAAAATGATAAATTTTGCCAGTTCAATTTTCACATTGATATAAACAATTAAATTTGTTCATACTAATAATTACAATAATCTAAAAAACACGAAACAAATTTTTATTCAGGTAATACACATTCAAACTGCACTTTAAAAAAACTCTATTTATCACAGGAACGAATACGGATAATTTGTGCTATCTGGAATCAGTCGCACGATTCTGCCACTGTGGCGCCACTCACTAAGGTGCTCCGAGTCCATAAGGGATATGAGATCAACATGACATTGTACCATCATTGAGAATTGTCAAAAGTTCTGAGTAGAAAGCTTCACTTTTCATCTTTAACACCCTGTATCTCGAAAACTAGTCGGTCGATTTTTTCGTGCATATCAAAATCTACAACATACCAAAAATCCAGGAAATGTAAGCGAAAAACATTTTCAATAAGGATGGTGCGGGATCCTTTCATAATAAAATAGATGCTTTCTTTCCAAAACAGTTGCTATGGAAAACAACGAACTAACATTCAGGCTTCAAATTAGATAATAATCCCAGAGATATTTCTGGTAAAATTCATCAGATACTATTGCAAAATAGAAAATGGATTTCGTGTATCCGATTCATATGAATGATCGTAATTCATTCTTCGGTGATGTTGAGACATATTTCACATTAACATAATTTTTATTCAAAAAAGGGATTTGAACCAAGTGACTGTCTTATAGTTTCAACCCACCATTTCCGCTGCACAAAATCAATATTCTCATTGAGCTCATCCAGTTCAATGCAACGCAACAGACCAGAAATCACTATTCATTTTGACATGCGTTTCGCAGAATATTTCCTTCAGTATTCAGTGTTTGAGTATATGGAAATCCTATTGAAATGGTTCTCTTGAAATTGTAAATATCTCCAAAATTTGTTTATTGATTTTCAAATTCTCGGAAATTCCATCCGTTTCTCACCTGGGGTGTGAGAAAGGGACAAAAATGAATATTGTATCCATTCTCCATCTAACTGTCAACTGTTGGATATTCTAACTGGAACTTAAATTGACAGACAAGTATTCATGTATTGAAGAATAATATTATAGGCTGAGAGGTTGTGAATATTTTCAGACACTTATTTCCGCAGTCAGTGAATGACCAAAGCAGTCTTTAAAATTGACAAATCACACGCCTGACTGCAATATTGAATTGGGTTCGTTGTGCTGATAATAATGCAAATGAGTCAGATTTATTTAACCAGTTATCAAACTTCTTGTTGTAATTATCATAAATAAACTTACTAAAAAAGCAATCTGGTAGATGTCAAGGTATGGAAAGTTTGTCAATAGAAAAATCTGATCGACTTTCTGAATTCACTAATTTTCGCATTATCGAAATACAGACAAATATAAGTCAGACGCAATCACGAGTTTGGTGAGCTAGTCTGTTGGTACCCAAATCTGTCAAAAAATTCAAATACAGTGCTGAAAATTTGTTACAAGATAATTTTAATTATTAAAATGAAAAAAAGTCTGGCTACAATACGGAAGAACCTCGGACTTGCCAGACTGATCAATAAATTAGCCCGCCACACACACACACAGGTTCGTGAAGACTTTATCCAGCACGGTTTGAGTCTGCGGTCTCTCGCGGATTCGGCATGTGACAGAATAATCTTTGTCACTCCACTAACTTAAAAGAGATGTCCGCAAACATCTCTGGCTTATTTGATCTGTCGTAGACAAAATTGTGGGTTGGTAGCGAAAATCTTTCAACTTGTCTGCCGACTTTATCAAAACTGTAAAATTCAGTCTTGACGAAAGGTTTTAGTGATGTCTTGCCGTTTCTAGTGACATATGCCTAGTTGTTGGTGACAAAATGCACAGCAGAAAAATAAATAAGAAAAACGTTGTGTTTGGTATTATTAACATACATATTCTGACAAATACTTTTACTCTATAACCACAAAACGCTGAGGCAAATAGGTGAAAAAATGGCTACTGGAAAAATAAACTCTAAGTCATTTGACCTCAATAAAGCAATTGAGGAAAAATGATCCACATGATTTTCGAATCTATTTAAGAACGGATAGTGCAAGTTTTGAGACATTATTATCTATGCTAAGAGAAGGATTAACAAAGCAGCTACTGCTTGCGAGAAACGATATCTCCAGAAGAACGCTTGGTAGCAACGCTTATTCTTTGAATTTCTGTTAATATATTCATTTGACTTCATTTTCCGTAAAGCTGGATGACTTTTATAAATTTCAATAAAGTCACTTAAAAACACTTTGCCCATAAAACGAGTATCCACGCCATCAGCCAAATTTTTTTAAAATAATTTGAGCCCGCAGAGAAAACTGTAAATTCATGGTACCAAGGAAATAACCTATGGATTTTAACTTCCAGACGAGTCTCTGCTCGATAAGAGCACGGCGTGCCTGGCACGTGCTTATCCACTAACGCACGGATTTGTCGACAGACTTTGACTGTGCCTGGAAAAGTCTTCAGACAAGCCTCTGTGTGTGTGGCGGGCTGATATCAGGAACGCAAATTTATGATTCATCGAAACTCACCCACCGTATTCATTTATTGGTCAGCGATCCATTCTCCATTTTCGATTATACAGCAATGTAACAGTTTTTCTATAGTGATTATGCATAGACGACTTGCATTTTACTCACATACTCTCGACTTTCTAAAATACAAAAGTAAAATTCATTATTGAGCTATCACATCAGTGTTCTGAGATAAATAGTTTTCAATACCCTAAGAATAGTGAACTTTTCATATTGGACTCATTGCCAAAAGAAACAAATTGCCCCATGACATTTTTGCTGATGAAATCTCTCCATTATCAATTTTTGTTTTCGTTTTTATCGGAGATATTCATAGTGGAAGCTTAAATTATTTATGTATGAATGAACTCTTCTAGCTTAATATATGAATTAATTTCTAGCTTATTTATTAATGGATTATCTAGCTTCTACATTCAATATCTCTGTAACAAAAAAATGTAACGATGAAATTCCCAATTGATTTCGGGTATGTCTGCAGGTTGTAGACGATCTGGTATAACTTGATTACACTCGATTCGGACATCCATCGTCTTAAAGGTTTTGACGACTTTTCGAATGTTTGTATCTGCGATCGTCTTCAGGTAAATAGTGAAAAGTAAGGTGCTACTTACTAATTTATATGTATGTCGTTGCAATGGTGCGTGTAATTCTGCTATGTGCAGTGGTGCGTGTGATTTCGCGACTCTGCAGTCTCATGAAGAGCAATTAGTGGTTTCCTAAGGTCTTGATTTCAACGCTCGGTTGACTGAAGGCGTTATTGGCTTCGATGTAGGCGGCTCTTTGAACTTTCGGTGGAACCAATGCTCTTCTCTATGTAGAACACTTGCGTCGTCCCAGAGAATCCAATCCAATAAGATTCATTCTCCAATGTTAGAAATTAACATTTCATGGCTATACTTGTAAACTAATATTTACAATGTATACAATATACATATACAGTGTCCGGCTTAAAATTCGCAGCATATGGAAAACTTTTTTATTATTGATTTCTCAAAAAAAAAAAACATCCGTGATGAAAACCTCTGCTTCATCCCAAACCTGAATTGCAGACACCAAAATTGAATTTTATACGACCCTGTACGAGGGAGATAGAAAAACCTGCTTTGTTTTCAAAATAATATGATCCCATCACTTTATTTCTCACGGTAGAATTCAAATTCGTGGGGAAATATTATTCAAAATCAAATGTTGATCCAGAAATGCGAATCATAGCCACCTATGACCAATTTCATGGTTCAACTTTTTTTCCCATTTCTTCCTTATCGCCCTGTACAACATAAGGAATATTATGCTGGACGAATGGTATATTGTTAGATATGATGATATAACTCTCTGAATGTTTTCTCATTTCTCCCCCTCCCATTGGAAAATCACATTAATTGAATTATGTGACGGAATTTCACAAAATTTTGCTGCAAATAGTAAATAAAACTGAATTGTCTCCAAGGTATGATTCCAGAATGCCAATAAATTTATTTTCACAATACAAATAAAAATTCACCAAATAACGTTCATTTCGAAATGAATATACCTTCTGTTTGACATATCCCCATAAGTAAAAATTCAAAGGAGTGAGGTCCGGTGACCGGGCGGGCCAAGCGTTATTGAAATATTCTCCAATCCATAGATTTGGAAATGTTCCGTTTAACCACCTTCTCACTTCTAGCGTAGAATGAACGGATGCACCGTATTGTTGAAAATACATTCCAGCTCTCATGTCCAGAGGACTATCAACTGAACGGTTAAACATGTATTGTATGGCCCATGTTTTACCGTTCAGTCCAAACAAAAAATACAAAAGGTTCAGAACTCGTGCCTACGATTTATTTTTGGTATCCGAAAGAGAGAGAGAGAAGATAGTATCTCACAAATTGAAAGCTATCGGATGGTTAGACATGGAAAATAGGAGAAAACTACATACTGCCACTTTATTCCACGAAATAATCAAGGAAAAAACCCTCCTTACCTACATGAAAAGATTTATTTTAGAACTGACGTGCATAATCTTAATATAAGGCACAAAGGCCGACTTACCCCTCCAATATTTAGTTTGGAGATTTTCCGGAGATGTTTCACGTACCAGATATATGCAATGTATAACGGCATTCCTGATTCAATCAAACAGAAAAATCTATATCGGTTCAAAAATGATTTCACTGAATTTCTTCTGCGGTAACTGATTCTGACATTCAAACCACCTATCTCACCTATCTCATCTCACCCCTAATCATAACTATTGCGATTATATTGTTCATTTTTTTTAAATTTAGTTACCAATTCGAAATAAATGATTACCTTTATATTCTTTAGAGTAGCAGTAAGCGATATGTTCAAGGTTGAGTGGAAAGCAATTTCCATGGTGATTCGTCACTATTGAAATTGAACTCCGCCTTTAATTTTCTTCCAAAGTTGAATATGCTATATATTTTATTATAATAAAGACGATATTATTATTATTATTATTATTATTATTATTCAAATAATCGGAGAGAAATGTCTGCAGCATTCTTGAGTATCCTGCAGAATTCAGTGGTTGTCTGAAAAATACTGGTCCAACAATAATGTGATTAAGAATTCCCACCAGACGTTAACTTTGAAGTGATATTGGTCTCTACATTGTATCCTAAAATGGGGATTATTATCTGCCCACGACCTGCATTTCCGGGAGCTGACTTCCCCATTTGATGTGAAGGTAATTCGTCACTGTAGATTGTTTTCTTCGAAAACTATCTATTATTTTCCATCATAGACTGAAACCAGAAACAGAAATCCAAGCGATTATCCGGATCTCTCGGTTTCAAAGTGTGTATGAATTTTGGTTTATACGGTTTGAATTTATTATTACCTAGAACTCTTCTCATCGATCATCGATCGATCTGATATACCAAGATTTTATCCTCTTTGCGATGATGACATTCTCTGATTTGCAATCGTAGACAGCATGATATTCATAACAGTTCCTTCATTTTCAGTTATCGGTCGTTTATGTGTCACTTTGTATTTTTTCGAAACCAATCCAGATTTCCTGAAGGTTTTCAAAATTCTTGTAATCGTCGAATTATGAACGTTTTTACCTGGATGTCTTCCATTAAAAATATTGGCAGTATCTCTACAAGTATGATAATTGTCACCATGTATAATTACAATCTCCACTCCCTCCGGTATACTCAGTGGGGCAGCCATGATTGAATTGAAAAACTACTGAAATTACTCTACAGAATTGTGAGTTATTCTTGATGCGTCAAAAATGCTTTGTTCAGATTAGAAATGAAAAGTGTTTTCAAAGCAAATTGTGATCTGCAAATGATCTGTATCTCAATCATTTACAGTAAAATTCAAAGAACAAAACTATGGAAGCTGGGTATTGCTATCGAAGTCGAATGTAACAACTTACCATATTTCGAAATTCATGAATAATACATGATAAATATTTCGAGTGGAAATAAAACCCAATTTTGTACGTTGAATGCCGTAAAAAATTCAATAAAATGTCTTGCTTAAATAAAAAATATAAAAAAATTGTCATATTTTACAATCCTGATTGTCTTAAAAAATGTTATTCGTAGTGTGAAAATAAAGTCATTTTAATTCTGGCATCATACCTTGGAGACAATTCAGTTTCATGTGCTATTTGCAGCAAGATTTTGTGAAATTCCGTCATCAATTAATGTGATTTTTCGATGGGAGGGAGAAATGAGAAAACATTCAGAGAGTGATATCATCATATCTAACAATATACCATTCGTCTAGCATATATTCCTTATGTTGTACATGGCGATGAGGAAAAAATGGGAATAAAAGTTGAAATATGAAATTGGTTATAGATGGCTATGATTCGAATTTCTGGATCAACATTCGATTTTGAAAAATATTTCCCCATGAATTTGAATTCTACCGTGAGAAATAAAGTGATGGGATCATATTATTTTGAAAACAAAGCATGCTTTTCTATCTCCCTCGTATAGGGTCTCATTAAATTCTATTTTGGTGTATTCAATTCAGGTTTGGGATGAAGCAGAGGTTTTTATCACAGATGATCTTTCTTGAGAAATCAATAATAACAAAGTTTTCCATATGCTGCGAACTTTATGCCGGACATATATATATATATATATATATATATATATATATATATACCGATAGCCTGTTTCATTCTAAACAAAAAATGTCTCTTGGGTTTTTTGCCCAAAATAAACCAGTAAGCAGCAAAACATTATTTTACGAACAACTACAGAGATACATCGTCATAAATGCGAAAATACGAAACTAATCTATCTAGTAGGTCGCTATTAGCGATAGTGACAATTAAATTGGTATGACGCTGTCAGTTTGGGAATTTTCGAAATTGAATTAATACTAATTGTGTGTTGTTGTTCTGTTCTTAATTTGTTACTTTAATAATTCACTTGTTAATAAAATGGCATACACAAATGAGGAAATGGCTGATATGCATTACGTTTACGGTCTGTCGCAGGGGAATGGGTTAGAAGCTTCTAGAAGATATGCTGAAATGTATCCTCAACGGCAGCATCCTTCACATAGAATATTTGCTCGACTTCATCAACGATTACGAGAATATGGTTCATTCGACAAAAGAACGCAGGATTGTGGTCGCCATCGAGAAATACGAACACCACAGCTTCAGGAAGCAGTACTTAATTTGATTGAAGAACAACCTACTACCAGTACTAGAAAGATTGCTTTCCAGCTAAATGTTGATCATATGACGGTATTTCGAATTTTAAAGGAACAACTCTTATACCCTTACCATCTGCAACGAGTACAGGCACTGTTACCGCGAGACTTTCCGAACCGTCTTGAATTTTGCAATTGGATGCTGGAAATGATTAGAAGAAATTGTGACTTTCTGAAGACGATAGAATTCACAGACGAATGTAGTTTTCTCGGGACAAGATTATTAATTTTCATAATTACCACATATGGGCTGATGAAAACCCTCACGCTATTGTCGAAACTAGCCATCAAGAACAGTTTTCTCTTAACGTGTGGCTCGGAGTTATTGGGGATGATTTAATTGGGCCTCATTTTCTACCTCCTCGATTAAATGGTGAGGCATACGTTCAATTTTTAAGAGAAGTGCATCCAGTACTGCTGGAGGAAGTTCACTTGGGCGTCAGACGGGATATGTTTTTGATGTATGATGGGGCTCCCGCCCATTTTAGTCAAGTAGCACGTCAGCATTTAACTGAAACATATGCAAATCAGTGGATAGGTCGAGGAGGACCACATAAATGGCCCGCTCGATCCCCGGATCTCAACTCCTCTCGATTTCTATTTGGGGCCATTCACAGCATTTGGTATATCGTACTCCTGTTCGCGATGTAGAGGACTTAAGAAACCGCATCATCGATGCGTGCAGGGTAATCAGAGAGACTCCAGGAATATTTGAGCGAATACGTGGCTCAATGCGCCGACGTCTAGACGCATGCGTAATGTTTGAAGGTAGACATATTGAACATTCACTATGATTTCTACATGTTGTGTGTTTTGTTATTAATAACTTAGTTTTGTTTATTACCCTTTAATCGTTTAATGCAGGTACTAACTACAAAATAACAATAAATCCAGTTCGCATTTATGACGATGTATCTCAGTAGTTGTTCGTAAAATAATGTTTTGCTGCTTACTGGTTTATTTTGGGCAAAACCCAAGAGACATTTTTTGTTTAGAATGAAACAGGCTATCGGAAATAAATTTTTAAATGGTAAACAAATAATAAGACAAAAAGTTACATTGGAAATAAATTTTAGGGGTTGCGTTTTTCACCCCTTACAACCATGGGGTAAACCAAATAAATTACTGGCTAAGTGTCTTTTTGGTAGTACAAAACGTCAGGTTAATTTCAATATTGTAACTTTTTCAGTGCTTGTAAAAAAAATTGTTATACAAATTTTATGTACCCCCTTTAAGGGGCTGTATCTTAACAAGGGATGCTCCAATGAAGTTTCTTTATATGAAAGATCCTATCTTTTTTTCGATGAGGAATCACCTCCTTAAATGTTTTACACTTATTCAGTTACACCCTGTATATATAAATATATATATATATATATATATATATATATATATATATATATATATATATTGTAGATTGGGGTAGTCTTGGGGTATAGGTTCAATAATGACTCTAGGTCAAGTATTACTATTTATTTAAGTTCAACGTTTTGATGAAGGGTCCCTCATC
Organism: Gonioctena quinquepunctata; assembly: GCA_018342105.1. Taxonomy (NCBI): domain Eukaryota; kingdom Metazoa; phylum Arthropoda; class Insecta; order Coleoptera; family Chrysomelidae; genus Gonioctena; species Gonioctena quinquepunctata. The sequence goes on along the minus strand of JAFIRS010002668.1, from coordinate 105,689 downwards.
TTCTCCAGGAATAACATTCAAAAATTTAGAAACAGTATTTTATAGTATGAGACACACGTCAATCATGCTTTCAGCGGGGTGTGATTGTGTATGGTCCTCTTTTTTCTTTAAAACTGTATGGGCCATAATGTGGCTATTCATGTCGATGAGAATATGAATCAACGTGTGTTTTATGGTTTATACGCATGCAGCAGACAGCGAACGGTAATGGCTGTCACGTGTATTGTCACAATACACGTGACAGCCATGAGTTTTCCTTCCGTATGTGGGCATTATGATTTCCTGTTGCAAAGATTGTGACGATCTCCTTTGGCATTTTTCCATAAAATCGAAAATACAGAAAGCAGCGCTGGCCAATGATTGCGGTAAGTGTAGACTATGTTCTGATAATTTTCGAGGATTTCGAAAATGATATTGCCGCTCCTGTATGGGTTCAAACGGAAAATGTTTCGAGAAAACATGAATTTGCAGGTTATATATCTCCCTCCAACGAATTCTCGTCATTGCGAAAATAAGTATTTTAACTCTATTTGAAATTTTTCATCTCACATGTAAGACTGATTTTCCATATCTACAGATCAGCCATACTGCTTTTCTACTGACATTCAGTATAACATTCATTGGTAGAAGATTCATTAGTGGGGCAATTCCACGCAATTCTATTCCTCGAACACTTTCCTGGCCAATTCCAAATCACTGACTGCGAAGATAAGTATCTTAAACTGTTCCTAACCTTCTTTCAAGTTAATATATTTCAGTGGGTCCTATAAAGGTATTCATATTCCTTGAAAAGTAATCGAAAGATTCAATAAACTATGCACACTTGTTTCAGGGATACAAAACTCTAATAAATTTGAAATGTTGGTTGTTGTCTGAAAAAATAATTATGATCACAATAAATGATCTTCAACATCTTTCACCGAATACAGTTCATGCAATTATTCTTTCATGAGATTTTCACATCCTAACTAGCTCTTCCTGCGTTCTCTCGAGAATAGATATTTGTGAAAAATGCACCACTGAAACTACAAGATCACCACTTGGTTCGATATTTTTACACGAATTCGATTTTTGGTAGACGCCACTACATCTATCTATTGAGATATACTCGTATCAAACATTCATCTAAGCACAACATCGACTAAAAGAGGTGAGTGAGATAAATGAAGAAAAGAAGTGTCGAAGATCACAATACACATTCACTAAATAAATAGGTTTGGTCTTACTATAATAAAAAAAATAAACCGCTTGAAGTATACTCGAAATATTCTTACAATCGCTCATCATTTAGGATTCATAGTGTTTGAGCTTGCTATGCCTTTGTCCGGTATGAATTCTGCAATATTTTTGAAATGGAAATTGCAGCCACGCCTTTTCTCAAACAATTCAATGACTTTTTAAAATTTTCGACATGGGCAAAAACACTGAAGAACTAGTTAAATAAATAGGGATGATATTTCCTTCAGAATTATTTTGTCTTTCCAAATTCCTTATTCATCAGAAAATTGGTTTTCTTGTGAATATTATTCAGTGCCCTCTTTCGAGCGTGAACAAATCATCCAAAGAATCTGGTATAAAAATAGATACACATCATTGCATCCCATAGAGAATTATTATATCATGCATGGTAACAGTCGGGGGGATTCGAGAAAGCATGCCAACTAGAACATCAGTTTTCGAAAATAGATCGTAGCATATATATCTAGGATCTACTTCCAAAATTAATCATCACACACACACACACAATTATATATCGAGATTGTCTTTGATCTATACCCCTCGTACTATTCAACCGGTTCTGTACTTTTGGTACCATTCAATCTCAAATTGGAGAGACGTCTTTCCTGACCTGAAAAGATTAAGTACATTGGAAATAACATGAGTGCACATGAACATCAGTATATGTACAGATTCGGAAAAAAAATCGCGGACTATAGAATTCATCATGGATACACAAGGGAGAGGACCAGCACAAATTATAACAGAAATACGCAATGGAGAATCAACTATTCAACCAGACCACTATAGAATGTGTCCCCTTTCTACTGAGGCGCCTCATCGATAGTGCATCTCCACCTCTTTCCAATCGTTATGGGATCACCTTACATTCCTAACTTTGAATATTGTAATTTCGACTGAGACTGAAAGCTGCAATCTGAATTGTGCTCTCTCGAGGCAGTATACAGTAGAAAGGGTACTGATTCTAGTGGTCTAGTTGGAAACTTGATTATATACAGTGTGACCCACTCAAGACCGGAGCACCCTTATAAAATCTACATTTTCCGGACGATTGATTTTTTTTTTTTCAGCAGGAAGAGTATCAAAAAGTCTACGTTTGCATCAAATTTGCAAAATATAATTCCAAATTTAAGGGCATACTATGATTTTTTTTATGTTCTAAATCGCTAAATTTCATTAGCGATTTTTTTCGTGAAATTTTCCCCCCCACTGGATTAGCATTCTTATTTAGGTAATTCTGAATTTCATCGAAAATATTGATTGGCAACAAGTTATAACAATATTAATTTTGATAACATACTATTATTTATGAATATTTCAAAAATTCTGAGAATCGGAACACTGTCAACACAACGTAGAAGATCGTTGGGGTTTCTGGTAGAAATTCGAATGCATAACACAAATTGTTCTCGAGTCATAACATATTGTAGAATGGTATTTTTGGAAAAAATTTAATATCCATTACGTCGAGAAACTGACTGCTCATGATATCCATTATCAACCAAGAATTTTCGAATGAAATAAAAACGTTATTTTGATTTTAATTCAAAATTTTACGATGGCTAACAAATGACTTATCGATACATTTCAAATTTTTGTTGCTTCCACCAAACCACCATTCCATTCTATACATTTCTCATAACTCTTTCGAATATTTGTTACAGTATTTTTGAGTCCTTCGGGTGTTATTTCTCTACAAGCTTGACGTAGGTATTCTTTCAAACAACTCCTGTCTAGTTCTTGGGCGGGATTTGTAAACTTTTTGTACAAGAAGACCCCACAAGAAGAAGTCAAGTGAGACCAAATCGGGGGACCTGGGTGGCCATCCAACCAATTCACTTCCTCGACCAATCCAGTGATGAGGAAACTGTTCAGCCATTGTTTGATAATCCCAGCATTATGCACAGAGCATCCATCTGATTGAAAATGTGAGTTTATTCGCTCAACAATAGAAAGATCATGAATAGCATTCCATAGTTCAGTTCTGAAAAATTCCAGTAATTTCATGGAATTTATATTTCCTTAGAAAAAAAATGGGCCTATTATTCGTTCATTCAATATTCCGCACCATACATGAACTTTCTCATAATATTGTCTTTTGCAGTTTATAACCCAATCAGGGTTTTCGGTTGCCCAAAATCTAGTGTTTTGAGATGAAACAACACCGTTGGTCGTGAAAGTGGCTTCATCGCTCAATAAAATACATTCTAAAAATCGTCTGTTTCTCAGATATTCTCCTTGTGCACACAAACAAAATTTTAGTCGTTTTTCTTGATCTCCGTCTTCCAGAATATGCAAAAACTTGGGTTTGAATGGTTTCATTTTGTATTTTCTCAGGCTTCTCCGTATGTACTCCCTTGGTGAATTCAAATCTGGGCTTGCCACTCTCAAACTAGCATTGGGATTATTCCTAAAGTAATCCAATATAACCTGTTCGTGTCCAATCCTTCTCACATTATTTCTCAAAATATTCTTTGATACAGCTCCTGTTCCATTGAAACTTCTATTTATTCTGTACACTGTACTATTACTGATAGGGGGGCGATCTGGATGTCGATCATTGAATATTTTGCATACCTCTCTTTCACTCTATCATTGTATCCAGAAAGACGCACAATTTCAATTTTTTCTTGCAATCACAATTGTAAAGCCATAACGTAATATCGTCCTATTGTAATTGAATATTAATCAATACCTTTCCCATATTCAATTATGAGATCAATCTGTCATTTTCAGGGCATACTTTTGTATTACTCGGATAACTATTAAAAATAATAACGTCATCACAGCCTATCTTTCTCGAGTTAGATACATTTTTAAATTTTCAATTCAATAATAATATTTTGACACTAGCGAACGAAGAAGTTGACAAAATGACTTTGCTGAAGAAGTTGGCTAGCCTGTATAAGGAGATAATACCAGAACCCAAGAACTCTGACAGTATCTTTCAAAAATTGTTTTAATTAACTGATTATGATGTTTTTCGACTTCATTACTTTATTCCAAATGTGTACCCCTTTCTAGATGTTACAGAGAACAATTTGTGTTATGAATTTCTACCAGAAACCTCAAAGATCTCCTACGTTTGTGTTGACAGTGTTGCCGATTCTCAGAATTTGTCGGAAATATCCATAATTAATGGTATGTTATCAAAATTAATATTGTTATAACTTTGTTAACAATGAATATTTTTGAATGAAATTTCAGGAGGATTCACCTAAATGAAGGATGTTAAATCCAGTGGTGAGTCGAAATTTCACGAAATAAATCGCTAATGAAATTTAGCAATTTGGAACATAAAAAAAATCATAGTATGCCCTGAAATTTGGAATTATATTGTGCAAATTTGGTGGAAACATAGACTTTTTGCTACTCTTTCTGCTGGAAGAAGAAAAAATTCAATCGGTCGGAAAATGTAGATTTTATAAGGGTGCTCTGGTCTTAAGTGGGTCACACTGTATATATATATATATATATAATATATATATATATATATATATATATATATATATATATATATATAATATATATATATATATATATATATATATATATATATATATATTAATAATATATATATATATATATATATATATATATATATATATATATATATATATATATGAAATGCACAAAATTATAGATGCGACATCTATAATTTGCGGAGTGAAACTCAACAATAGTGCTGTGGAGTTCGAAGGCAGGAAATTTCGTGCCACATCGATAGGTCACCAACAATTGTCAGTATATGCCAATCCACAACACTTAAAGTCAAGCCTCTAGTTTGTTTAGAGTAACTCAAACAAATAAACGAATAGAGTTTTGTTCCGACTACAAGTGAGCCCACCATCTACCTACAGCTGTTTCATGGTTTCCCAATCATCAGGACGTCTTGTGGTCTTCCATGAATTCGAAACAAACCTCTCAGGGTGCTAATACCTACCGGCAAAGTTGAGAATGTGAAATGCACAAAATTATAGATGCGACATCCATGATTTGCGGTTTGAAACACAACAAAATGTCGCGTCTATAATTTTGTGCATTCCACATTTTCAGCCTTGCCGGTTGGTATATATATATATAGTTTTAGTAAACTGGCAGAGACATAACCAAGGTTGAAAAATACCTGAGAAATTCTTTGGCTTATTAGTTGGTCGAATATGAAAGAAAACAAACCCTGAAATCATTATGAATGGTTTCAAAAAAGCAGGCATCATTCCTCATAATTTTGAAGTCGTGTCCAAGGAGAAATATGATTCATTATCATACACGAGCAGGGAAAGAGCATCAACGAACCAATAGCGAATAACCAACAAATGATGTTGCAGCGAGTGTTGCAGGTACTTCCAGTGGGAATGACATGCTATCAGATAACGAGTGCATATTTGAATAATTACTTTTATCTACTGTCAAACAATATAATCCACCCGAAAAGGTGAAGAAGACGAAAGTAGCTTCAGAAGCAGAAGTGATAACAGCCAAGGAAGCTTCCTATCGCATGAAAGAAATACAACAACAAAAATTAAGGATCTCAGCAAGAAGTTTACCAAAATATTGAACCAGAAAAAACCGAACAAGAGGAAGAAATGATACTTGATGATAGTGACGATGACATAGAAAAAGAGATGAGAGGAGAAGAAGCACTAGAAGCTTGTATGAATGAAATTAGTAAGCCTTTGAACGTAGTAACAGAAAATGGTTGGGTGTTAGTACGCCTCTCAGGGAAAAAGTCCAAAAGGTACTATGTTGGCCAGATAACACGTGCTGCTAATAACGAATATGATGATGTCGAAATAAAGTTTACCAAAAAAGTTCCTACTTCAGATCCTATGTCTTCATCAATTATTATTTGAGAATGTCCTGAAGAATGTGCTTTTATTGCAGAGGATATCATTCTTTCACTTCCAACACCCCACTTTAGTCGATGCGGTTTAATGAAATTTGAAATAGACTTTTCTTCATATAACGTAAAATAGTATATATATATATATATATTAGGGTGCTTCATTCATTCATTTTTGGGCAACATTTTTGTTCCTTCAAGTCCCGCCTGAAAATCTTGTAGTTTATAGAAAAACAAAATTTTTGAGCATATTGCGAACACTTAATTCGAATTTTAACTCACTGCTAGAGAATTTTGAATTTTATCCATTAAAATAAGATAAAAAAAATTTTTTTTATACGTATGTACGCCATGTTTACTAGTGTCCGAAAGAGTGAAGGATGTTCCATATGTTGACATACCAATAATCATCTTTTCCTTAGGCGCTCCAAGCTTTACCCAAAGTCCAGGGGCGTGTTCGATATTGAGCTGTTTCTGGTACTGACTATAAAAATATTGGTGTCTTAGTATAATTACATATATATATATATATATATATATATATATATATATATATATATATATATATATATATATATATATATATATATATATATATATATATATATATATATATATATATGTAATTATCTAAGACACCAATATCTATAGTCAGTACCAACACTCAATATCGACTACTATAACTTGTAACTAGAAAAAGATGTATGATGTCAACTATACATCCTTCTCTTGAACTATAACATGGCTACATCAGCCAGTGGCGGTGGAAAAGAGGGAACTTACATATTGCGAACCCTTAATTCGAATTTCAACCCAGTGCTAGAGAATTTTGAATTTTATCCATTAAAATAACATTAAAACATTATTTTTTATATGTTTTTCCTTCCGCTCACCCAGAAATGATCGTTTTTGGGAATTTTGACTTATGGATTCTTGTTATAGGAAAATCCCATTGCGTCGAATTTGTAACTCCAACGGCTTTGACGAAAAATGTCATTTAAGCTGAATTTTCATAAAAGTAACGGTAAATCGCGTTTATTTGCTAAACTATTGAAGATAGAAAAAAAATGTGGTAGTAATAGCTGTGAAATTACTGATTCAAAACATTTTTGCCGCCATAAAATTTCCAAAAATTACAATGGCAAACAAATTTTTCATTAAATTTTTTAACTTGGATTTCATAAATTAGTTTTTATTGGAATTTTTTTATTTTTTTATTAATTTTGAGTTTTAAGTGGTTTCAACAGCTAAACTATGAGAGCTACGAAAATAGATTTTTTTTCTATCTTCAATAGTTTAGCAAATAAACGCGATTTAGTGCTATTTTTATGAAAATTCTGCTTAAATGACATTTTTCGTCGAACCCGTTGGATGGAGTTACAAACTCGACGCAATGGGCTTCTTTGTAGAAAATTATACCTGTAACAAGAATCCATGGGTCAAAATTTTCAAAAACATTTTTTTCTGGGTGAGCGGAAGGAAAAACGTATGAAAAAAATTTTTTTTATCTTATTTTAATGGATAAAATTCAAAATTCTCTAGCAGTGAGTTAAAATTCGAATTAAGTGTTCGCAATATGCTCAAAAATTTTGTTTTTCTATAAACTACAAGATTTTCAGGCGGGACTTGAAGGAACAAAAATGTTGCCCAAAAATGAATGAATGAAGCACCCTAATATATATATATATATATATATATATATATATATATATATATATATATATATATATATATATATATATATATATATATATATATATATACTATTTTACGTTATATGAAGAAAAGTCTATTTCAAATTTTATTAAACCGCATCGACTAAAGTGGGGTGTTGGAAGTGAAAGAATGATATCCTCTGCAATAAAAGCACATTCTTCAGGACATTCTCAAATAAAAATTGATGAAGACATAGGATCTGAAGTAGGAACTTTTGGTAAACTTTATTTCGACATCATCATATTCGTTATTAGCAGCACGTGTTATCTGGCCAACATAGTACCTTTTGGACTTTTCCTGAGGCTACTACCCCAACCATTTTCTGTTACTACGTTCAAGGCTTACTAATTTCATTCATACAAGCTTCTAGGCTTCTTCTCCTCTCATCTCTTTTCTATGTCATCGTCACTATCATCAAGTATCATTTCTTCCTCTTGTTCGGTTTTCTGTTCAATATTTTGTAAACTTCTTGCTGAGATCCTTAATTTTTTGTTGTATTTCTTTCATCGATAGAAGCTCTTGGCTGTTATCACTTCTGCTTCTAAGCTTCTTTCGTCTTCTTCACCTTTTCGGGTGGATTATATTGTTGACAGTAGATAAAGTAATTATTCAAATGTGCACTCGTTATCTGATAGCATGTCATTCCACTGGAAGTACCTGCAACACTCGCTGCAACATCATTTGTTGGTTATTCGCTATTGGTTCGTTGATGCTCTTTCCCTGCTCGTGTATGATAATGAATCATATTTCTCCTTGGACACGACTTCAAAATTATGAGGAATGATGCCTGCTTTTTTGAAACCATTCATAATGATTTCAGGGTTTGTTTTCTTTCATATTCGACCAACTAATGAGCCAAAGAATTTCTTAGGTATTTTTCAACCTTGGTTATGTCTCTGCCAGTTTACTAAAACATTATCCCATTTAGATTTCAATGACTCAAAAACGAATAAATCGAGCGGCTGCAGAAGATGGGACGAATGAGGAGGTAGTTTCAATATAATTATATTATTATCATGAGCCACTTTGAACAATCTTTCAACATGTGATGTGTGACCATCATATTGATAAAATTGGACGCTCAGCCTAAAAATGTCTAGTAAATGTTTTTCGAAGTATCTTAGAAAAATATTTGCCTCCATCCAGCCATTAGGTAGTTGCAGAAAATTCTTCTGATTGTGGCGCCACCCATTTATCCCTCATATTCTTCGCTTTAAAAACAATTAAGGGTGGAGCTGAGATGTCTTAAAATCCTGGTGAATGAACTGATTCGATATTGTTTAGATTTTCAAGGGGACACCACCTGCTACTTCAACAGAGCTTCTCTCTCTGGTAGATGGCGCTGTCCAAAAATGTTTGTTTTTATTCTCGCTTAATGTCAGAACTTAATTTTTGACATCTGCAGCATCTTATACGAAATTATTTTCAGTGTTTTGTCGGTATCTATGCGTTTTCCATCTCTTTGATTTGAAATCTTGCTTAGCTTATTCCTGAGTTTGTTCTTTGAAAAAATCACTCGTTCATCAGTTCAATAGTGCGTGAGGAATTGTTTTTTTCAGGTTGTGTAGTGTGTAAGGATACTTTTCGTACACATTTGTATTTTGTGTGGACAGTATAAAGCCGCAGATTCGAATATTCACCTGTATTCAGTACCAAAAGCAAGTACAAATCTTGACGAATTGACTAATAAATATATTCTCATAGTTCATTATATTGTATGCATTGAATTTTATACTTTCTGCAATTTAATGAAAATTCCATTTCCAATTCTCCGTGTGTCAAAGTGCAGTTAACCTCAAACTCAAATGGTACAAAATCCGAAAAACAACATGGTAGTGCTTTCTTTGTGCAATGTTCGGGGACTTCTAATTCTAACTTTGCTATTGGTGAAGTTCGACAGATGTCTCTTTTCAACCAATAGCAAAGCTAGAATTAGAACCCGCGAACAGTTCGTCTCAAAGAGAAAGCCAAGGAAATAAATATACTGAATTGAAACTAAAACGAAATTGGCGCAATCTGACAATCTCTATTATCAAGTAGTCCAAGTGTCGCCAATTGGATCCCAAACTTCTACAGGTATAAGTGCAAGCACCAGGGTTTTTATACATCTAGGTGGACTTCAAACCCATCAGCACTAACTGCCATTAACACGGTTGATCACACAGAACTTTTTACAGAGCTGTTCGATTCCGATGATTCTTTTTTCATTGGATAGGGTGTACTACGAAGGTGGTCCCTTTCCAATTTGAACATCAAAATCCATTCGTAAGGGTAGCAAAATGAAGATATTGATCGTTCACCCTCTGAATTTTGGTCCATTAACCGATTCTATCAGGCATAACTTTGTGGTGGGTTTTCCGATTTTTTATGATTTTTCCTATAGAAAGGGTATACCTCATAGTTGATCATATTCCAATTTGAAATGAAATGATCCACCCCTATGGGTAGAAAAATAGGGGATGATTGATTTTTCACTTGTGAACTTTGGCACACATATGTAGTTGACATTGACAGACTCTCCTCCATCCGTCAAAATGATTACATCCTATGGAATGATGGGATTATATACAAAGTGATGAAATCAACCAACCAGAACTTTCAGAATTAATTTATATTATATAAAAATAAATAGTTGAAATGAAAAATCATATTATTTGATAGTTAATAGTTGAAGTGAGGTAGGTAAGTAAGTATTTTGGAAGTAATCAAAAATTAAACCGACGAAAAAGTCAACTGAAAAGCAGAAAATGAAATAAACCTTCTCAGTCTAGATGATAATTGAGCCCCTACACTAATGTGAGTAACTGAGTTTGAGTCGGGGCCAAACAAACTAGCAATTGAATTAGGTAAAGCGTAAAATGATGGCAGCGAGATACGCGGCTGCGTTTCGATTACTTCTTTCAAAGTAATATGATGATTTTCGATAATTGTTTGTTTGGCGCCGACTCAAAATCAGTTACTCTAATGTGAGTCAATTATCATTTAGACTAAGAAGGTTTATTTTATGTTTTGCTTTTCAGTTGATTTTTTCGTCGGTTTAATTTTATGTTAAAAAGTTTTTTGTGATGTCAACCACTGTAATAAGCGAACAACCCCTAATATTTCAACATATTATATTCGCGGAAATCTACGGAAGAATCATATAGGACTAAAGGAGTTGTTTCAAAGTTTCGAACGTTTCATTCGATAGTTCAGGGAATTCCTTCACTGGGTTGTTGAATCGTTTCCCATATTCTTCTTCTCGTGCCACACCCAAATCAACCAATTTTCATCAATTTTCCAGAGCGATATTACTGATGAACTCGAAGAACACGTACGTCCTGGGAAATTCGCCAAGTCATCTGTTCCTTATAACCAATTTAGACGAGATGCCGTCCGAAAATTATGTTAGTTTGGAAGCTACGTGCCAGAAAGCGAAGGTATAATCAGGACTTTCTTATTGAATTGTGGCAGATATGATGTTTTTGTTGTCATTATTAGCGATACTTTCCTATCCCTCAGTCAGATCGGGAGTTGGTTTTATTGGTTTGCCAGTAACATATTGAATTTCATTAGTTTCGTTAGTGAGTAGGTGGACATTTAAATATTTTTTTATTGTTGAAGAATTGTTCACACAATGGAGAATGTGACTGACTGAATGGAATGGAAACAATCATCATACTTACTCTCGTTCTGGGATGTTCGAAAGCTTTGAGTTTTTCTTGTAGGAAAGATTGTTGTTTCAGTTTTTTTTTTCAAAGGATCCAAACTGATGGTCGGAACTCTTTTCAAGATGAGCTCTACATATAATAAATATATATATATATATATATATATAATATATATATATATATATATATATATATGAAAGGGTAGTCTTTGCTGACTAGTTAGGATATAAACTAGTTAATAGTGGGGAATGCAGCAATGTCAAAAAGAAAACTCTTGTAAGTTTGCCCAAGCTTTCGGAATTGGTTCATTCCATCATCAGAAAACTACAATTTATTAAAAAATATTACATATGAGAGATTATCATCAAGTGAATTGATAATACTCACAAGTTAGGTGAGAATGGATTACACGATGTTCAGTAAAAAATATTTTTTGTCTTTTGACATTATGGTAATAAATAATGGGAAATGTATAACAGAGAAATAAACTAATGTTCAATTACCACACTATATGTGAAAATTATAATAACACATGTTAGAATCTTTTCAACCATGTGGTTCGAATCAAAACTAACAGGTCAGAAATTAAATTCCCATAAGACAGCTGTATGTGACATTGACACATGTCAAGTAATATTTATGTCACCCAGGGTGCCAACTGCGACAGTGGTACCAACTAGTGTGGTTTACTATTTCCTGTGATTAGGTTTTAATGAATGATGAAACTTGAAAATTATGATATTTATATTGTTGTGAGGAAAATAAAGTTTAATAATGGACAAAATGCTCAGTTTATAATGTAATTGTACCAGAGTTTGATCTAGTTGGGTTATGTCTAGTGACAGTAAATAAGCATAAGTCTCACTCAAGTGATTGATATCAGTTTTTTTGTTGATACAGTTGTTATCTTGAGCTATGAACGCCATTTCTAGGAAGACCCTTTTTGCCCAGTGGGACTCGCTTGCTAAGCTAATACACTCACTGACCCATAGTCCATGTGATGATCGTGTGTTAACATGAAGTGCTAAGCACATCTTCCTGATAAAGCCTGCTATCACTTTTGTGTAAGGTGATACGACTGTTTAATTTCTTAAGTATGGCCAATATACTGCCTAGCACAATCTTGACACGGAATACTATATATGATTTTTGACATTGATGTGACTGGTGTCTTATCTTTAACTTTGGAGAAAATTGATTTTAGTGTTAAAATTGTTTTGTTGGCAATTTCACAATCGCTTACCGAGCAAAAAAGTCTAGTGAGTTTGGTAGTAATCTCCTTGATATACGGAAGTGAGGTGTGAACCGGAAGTATAGGGGTAGCATTAGATTCATTCACATTAATGGGTGGTGTGATAATATTGTTTGATGATTCTAAACTGGAAGGTGTGTTGTACAAAATACTTTTCATCAAACTTGGCGGGTATGAATTGTCTAAAAAAAGATTAAGAAGAATATTTAAGTTTTTTTCTGTCATATACGTACTTCGGAAGACCCCCACTCCATCCGAGCATCATCAGAGGACGTCCCACACCCAGAGAAGCACCTACCCTACGGTTCAATCTCCTCCAGGAACGCAGTGGGACGCCTACAATCCGGATACGCCGGATCAATGCGCTTAGTAATTCTAGCTACCGTTATAACTCAGCCACGGTTGGGCCACTTACTCACACAATGACAAGCTACTGGCTCTGGGTTGTCAGTGCCCGAGCAGAGTCCACAGATGAAGGATTCCCCCGTCTATACCGTTTACGGTATCATTTTCACAATTGATACTACCTAGCTACCCCCCAGAGGCCTACTCCTGTCGATGAGACGCCGCAAACGGCGGGCTCCCTCATCCCCTGGGTACCCATGTTGATAACACTGCCCTCGCATACGGGGGCCAACCCGCATAACGAAGTCATTCTCATCAGCGTTTGATGGGTCACCGCCGCATCAGGTTTCCACCTTCTGCTACTCGTGTTACGTTTGACCAGTAACCATTCGCCTGACGGTTCGCCATGACTACTAAGCAAGCTACCATGTTACCGAGAGGGGACCTGGACTTCACCCAGCGGTGTCTAAGATCATCACAGGCACTCCCCTCCCGACGGCCTAGTCACATGGTGGGGCTAGGCCCAAGGAAAGTTATAGTGCGGAATTTAATCGGTAACGAGATAAGATTGAATCAAGATCATCGATGTTTCCACTGAGGAAAACTTCAACTGCAATACGCCATTCACGATGAATGAACTGAATGCAGCTTCGATCGAACTTCCGAGATTGCACTGGGCTGTGATAACATATCCTATAGTATAATGAAACATGTCACAGAGCCTTCCAACTACTCAATTTCTATAACACACTATGGTCCTCTGGTGTATATCCAGATGAAAAAATGCCGTAGTCATTCCATTGTCAAGAAGGTAGGACCCACTCTACATCAAGTTATAGCCAACTCACTTACATGCTGCTTGGGAAAGTATTTGAGAAGATGGTCAATGCACGATTGGTTTGGCTCTTAGAAACGAAAACTGATTTCTGTACACCAATGTGGATTTCGAAAACATCATTCCACCTCTCGCCAACAAATTAACATCGAAAATGCCATACAGAATTCGATCATTGACCAAAAGCATATGGTCGCAGTTATACCGACTGGCGACGCAAAGGAGGATAATGTGTTTATGACAGTAATAATGAAAATTCAATATCGCGACAACCAGACCCCATATTGTGAATAAAGACATGACAGTAATAATCAAAATTCAATATCGTGACAACCAGACGCATATTGTGAATAAAGACATGACAGTAATAATAAAATTCAATATGGCGAAACCAGGCGCCATTTTCTGACAAACTCCAATATGGCGGCAGCCAGACGCCATATTGTAAAAAATTCCCAAGTAAAAAGTGTAAAATTAAAAAGTTAATTCAAAAATAAAAAAACCGACTGCGTGAAGAGTTATCTATCAAGAATGGCAGAAAACACAAATTCTAAACTGAGGGAGGTCAAACCTTCTGTTTATCCATGGAAAATTCCATGCAAATTCAATCGTCGTGAGCAGGTTTCACTAACCCGCTTGGGAGTTGGTCACAGATGCCTCACGTCGAAGTACTCACTTCTTGGTGATAACCAACCGTTTTGTGACATTTGTGAATGTGAATTGACGATTGACCATATTTTAGAAGATTTTCCTCTTTATGGACCATCATGAGAAATGTTTGGAGCTCTTTGTAATCAACGAACATCTATGATTAATTCAATACATTTTTGTAAGCAAGTTAATTCGATAAAGGAATCATGAAATGACAAGGGCAGGTAAAGAGAGCGGTGAATGACATTCAAAAGTTGAAACCGCTATAAAAAAATGGGGATAAATAAGGTCAGGAATGATATATGCTTTCCATCCGATTACATAATTGTTAACTTGTTTTAGAAAAACTTTTTAACAAAAAATGAAACCGACGAAAAAATCAACTTAAAAGCAAAAAATAAAATAAACCTTCTTAGTCTTAATGATAATTGAGATCCTAAACTAATATGAGTAACTAATTCTGATTCGGCGCCAAACAAACAATTATCGAAGATCATTATATAACTTTGAGGAAGTAATTAAAACGCCGCTATGCATCTCGCTTCCATAATTTTACGCTTTCCCTAATTCAATTGCTAGTTTGTTTGGCGCCGACTCAAAATTAGTTACTCACATTAGTTTAAGGAGCTCAATTATCATCAAGACTAAGAAGGTTCATTTTATTTTTCGCTTTTCAGTTGATTTTTTCGTCGGTTTCAATGTTTTGTTTTTTTTTTAAATCTATAATTACTACCTACTTAAATTTTGATAACTTCCAGAATACTAACTTACCTAGCTTACTTCAACTATTAATTGTCTAATAATTTGATATCTACTTCAACTATTTATTGTTATATATATAAATTATTTTTGAAAGTTCTGGTTAGTTGATTTCAGCACTTTGTATATGATTCCATCCTTTCATAGAATGTAATTATTGTGACGGATGCGGAAGGATCTGTCAATGTCACTACATATGTGTGCCAATGTTCGCAAGTGAAAAATCAATCATCCCCTATTTCACTACCCATTGGGGTGAATTATTCCATTCCAAATAGACATATGATCAACTATGAGGTATACCCTATCTAATGAAAAATAATCATTCAAATCGTAAAACCCACTAAAGTTATGCCTTATAGAATAGGTTAACGGGCCAAAATTCAAAGGGTGAACGATCGATATCTTCCATTTTGCTACCCTTAGGGATGGATTTTTTGTTCGAATTCAAATGGGACCAACTTCGAAATACCCCCTATCCAATGAGAAACGAATGATCCAAATCGTACTGTTCTGTGAAAAGCTATGCGTGATCATACATAAAAAAAATAAAAAAATATATCTCCTCTTTTTTGGTTTCGTCGGTTAAAAAAGCTTTCCAGGAAATGGATGGTGGAGGAGAAAACATTTCGGTTATGTCGGTTTAGGATAATTTATAAAAATATCCAAATTTATCCGTGGTTCCTTATTCTTGTTTAAAGATTTGTGATAATTCAATTCCGTTTTCGAGTTAGTACAGAGTTGGAATTCATTGAGTTCAGGATGATAGTTGTTATTGACAACATTCATTTCAGAATTGTTTCAGCTATTTGTCGAATATCATGCAATTCGATTCATGAACGAAATTCGTTGTATTTGCCAATAATTTTATTTCATCATTAATTCCAAAGAAGGCAATATAGTAAGTAGTGCAAGCATCGATTAAAAAAATGGAGTTATGTTATGGCATTCATTATAAACCCGAACATTCAGTAAATAGATCCCTTTCTCGCGGACTACGAGCTTAGAAGTCATCAACACCGTCTCGGTCATATTTTCCACTTTCCGCAAGATAAAACGCGATCACAAGGATAATATCATCTGACTCTAATGAGTTTTAGATGCGGCTAAGAACCAACGGAAAATAAGTTCAACCGCTGCTCGACATCACAGAAGACTTTCGCAGAGTTAACTCTCGAATTTTATTAGATTAACCGCTGTGGCTTTCCTTCCTGCGTAATTGATAACATGTATTTTTCGAGAGGAGGACTGAAAATATTTGAAGCGTATTTGGTGGAAAATAAACATGAACTCAACAGAATTCAGAAATAAAATTGATGTATCTCAGTAAAATTGTATTTTCATGTAGTATGTTGGATTTGAGTGAGTGTACACATTTTCCAAAACCCGATCCACATGAATTGTGAAAAGATTCCAATCGAGACTGTTACGTTCAATTTTGACCGTATTCCGTGGAATAAATGAACTTCACTAGTTTTATTGTACAATACTTTTATTTCGTATGGCATATCACATATTTGTAGTATCATAATATGTTAAGAGAACGATATTGTGATAGGCCACTGTCTTACGACAACTCTGAAATGGTTTTCGTTTCATCAAAGCGCGTTGGACAGGGATACAATGTTGCCAAGCATCCAAGTGTAACTTCTCATTACATGTCACCGATGGTTGATATAGATTGTCGTCTATTTTATCGTTAGTGTCTGTTATCATGGTTCATCATGTTCGAATGCATATATTGCGTCTTTTACAGATGAACACGAGAAAAAAATTACCTTTTCAGTCTTAACTAAGATTCCAAACTAATGTTAGTAACTAATTTTGAGTCCGCGCGAAACAAACAATCAACGAAGATCATTGAATTTCTTTGAAGAATCATAAAAATGCATTATGAAATCTTCAGCGATAAACAATAACATTCCAAAAATACGCTCTCCTCACGACAACTCGTAACGACGTGTGCCCGTTCGAATAGCTGTATCGCTGATATTGACTTTGAGAACGGGGAAGGGAGACGCCGCCGCCGCATACCCTGCTGCTAACATTTTACGCTTGACGTTATTGAATTTGCTTGCTTGTTTGTTTGATCAAAATTAGTTACTTTTATATCAGTTTAGGAGCTTAGTTATTGAGACTGAAAAGATTCGTTTCACTTTATGCTTTTTTTTTTCGTCTGTTTAATTTTTTGTTAAAAAGTTTTATACACTATTGCAAAGGCAGACATAAATAATGTGTTTTCGAAGAAGTATGCAAAATGGCTTCAAATATTGTAATCAGAATTCGATTCAGTATTCGAAAATCAGTTTTCATGCATGTTTATTGTTATTTGCCTCAGAAAGTGTCAAATAACAATGAAAATACGTTCAAACTGTTCCTAGCCTAACAACCCTCCATGTACGATTTTCAGCAATGATGTATGCACTCGTCATATAAGTACAGAAATGATCAATCAACAAAAAGTCGACACTTCATCAACCGATGGTAGAAAGAATGAAATTTTCACGTAAAAATTTCCGGTTTGAAATCACGAAAACAACACTCATTAACGTTCGTCTCAAAATTATAGTTCAATAATACACGCCGGGTGAACATTCATCAAGAGTAGACAATAGATGGATGACTGTGAGAGAGATGATCTCAGAAAATTAAATCTGACGAAAAATAATAGAAAAAACAGGAAACAAAAGAAGTGAAGATTGGATATTTAGAGTTAGTGCACTTTCTTTAATCGAAAACCAGAGGGGACTCTCAAATTACCAGGATGAGGAAAAATGCATGAACATGAGATTGATCCTCAGACAGTAATATTTGTAAATACTGACCATGTCAAATATATAGGGTATAATCCATGAATGATGAGTGTAATCTAATTTGATAACAAATTATAATAGTTGAACATGTACAATTGAGGAGAATTGTAGGCTATCCACTTCCTCATATGAAAGAAACTATTTTTGATGTGATAATCATAAGTTACTGAATCTACCAGGTACGGAATAATTTTGGGAACTTTCCAGAATTCACGAAAAAACAACCCAATGTGAGGCATCTGCTTGTTCTGATAAAATTCAAATAGCTTGGATTTCTCCGTTAGTAGCCGACGACGGGCAAAGTCCGTGAACAATCGAGTCGGTGAAAGAGCTGCCCCGCCGCAGATCTGATCTAACAGTTAGTGAGGAACCAGGGATATGGTACGTTGTGAATTTGTTATTTTTGGAAAATGGAGTGGACAAAAGAAATAATTACCGAAGTCATCATGCTGTATGGGGTCGGCTTTAGAATAGCCCCATGGTAAATCCTGCCTGTCGTAAGAGGCGACTAAAAGGATAACCGTAGGTGGAAGATGGTCTCATCGCCCGGTGAAATACCATCATATCGACTTTGTGTGCTGTGAAATGGATCATTCCATGTTTCAGTGTTCGGTCGATACTTTCCGGTCTCCCTCTTTCCTTTTCCCCAATTCCTCCTTTATTTTCAGGTGCATCCTAATAGTAATAATGATGAAGTCTCCTAGAGTAAAACACTCCGGAAGCAAAATACCTCTCCATTCGGATTTCCGGGCGAGAGGTACTCGAGGAGACTCAACATTAAAGATTAATTTTTGCAACCTCCGCGGACTCAACAAGAACATCAATGACGTCCACCATCACCTACAGACGAAAAAACCCTATATTCTGGCTCTAACAGAAACACAAGTAAACTCGTCCACCAACAAGGTGCTTTGTCCTGGTTACGAACTCCATTCTCGATTCAGGTTCAAAGGTGGAGTCTGCCTTTACGCTAAGGCTAACCTTTCATGCCAGCGTGAAGAGAGTTTGGAACCGAAAGACTTTGATGTGATGTGGTTCAAGCTATCTGATACCAAACTGACTAAGTTCCTCTGCTGCCTTTACCTATCACCTAATGAACCTTCATATAACGACCTCTTTGAGTTTTTATCACTCAAACTGGACTACATTCAGGAGAACCATCCAACAGCTGAAACCATAATCATGGGATACTTGATTGTACATAACGCTGCCTGGCTCAAATTCTCTAACAAAACAGATGATGCGGGTCGTCAAGCCGAGGCCTTCGCCATCACTCATGGTCTAGAACATCTGGTCGAGCTACCAACCCGCATCCCTGATGTCAACAACCAGTCTGCCAATACACTAGATCTTTTCCTCACCACCAATCCTGACCCGTATAGAATAGAAGTTTGTGCCCCACTTGGAAACTCTGCTCACACCCTCATCTCCACAACATGCTCTTTCCATTAACCATCGAGCTGCACAATACCACCCCGTCTCATGTAGCATTACAATTCGGACGACTGGGAAGGTCTTCGTATGTTTTTCTCAGCGTTTCCATGGAAGAGAGTTTGTTCCTCTTCAGTAGATCCAACACGATGTGCTGAGGCAATTTCTGAATTCATCATGTTGGGGATGCAAACTTACATACCGAATACCGAAAGAAGAACATCATCCGATAAGACCTGGTTTAACAGAAACTGCTCTAGAGCTGTGGCTTCCAAACAGGCAGCATACCATCGATGGCTAAAAAATCCGGGCCCTGAGACCAGAGCAGCATATGTCGAGGCTAGATGCATATGCAAAGAGACAATAGAATGCTCAAAAGATGCCCACAATGCCAAAATAAGATCAAAACTTGCTGAATGTCCTAACGGATCCCGTTCATTTTGGTCTTTCGCCAAAGCTGTGGGAAGAAACATCACTTCCAGCTCATTTCCTCCTCTAACCAAAGAAGATGGAACACTAGCAACGACTGCCCAGGAAAAAGCCAATATCTTTGCGCACCTATTTGCTGGAAATTCCACTCTGGATTCATCGGGAAAACAACCCCCGAACATTACACCTATTGACAGTCACATGCCCGAGATCACCTCTCGCCAACGTACTATCAGAAAGATTTTGCTGGGTCTCAACACCAACAAAGCCTGTGGATCTGACGGAATCCGCCGATTGTTCTCAAGAAATGTGCCCCGAACTAACACCTGTTCTTTGCAAGTTGTTCAACCACTCTTACAATTTGGGGTATTTCCGTCCATTTGGAAAATTGCAAGAGTACAGCCAGTCCCTAAAAAGGCAAAAGGCCCTACCTAGCAACTACAGACCTATCGCACTGCTATCTATTATTTCAAAGGTCATGGAAAAAGCCATCAACATCGAGCTCATGAAATATCTGGAAGACTCAGGAATTGTCAACGATAGGCAATATGGCTTCCGCCATCGGAGATCAACTGGTGACCTGCTCGCTTACGTCTCACATATATGGCAGCTATCTATTGAAAAGTATGGAGAAACTTTAGCTGTGGCATTAGATATATCCAAGGCGTTCGATCGAGTTTGGCACCAGGGACTCCTCGCCAAGCTTCCGTCTTATGGCTTGATCCCTCAGCTGTGTTCTCTGCTTGCTAGTTTTCTCTCAAACAGGTCTCTGCATGTAGTGGTCGATGGAGTTTCATCTGACACTCTACTCATAAATGCTGGTGTTCCGCAAGGATCTATTCTCGCACCAACACTATTTCTACTTCACATCAACGACCTGTTGAAAGCAACTTCATGTCCAGTACACAGCTTTGCCGATGATAGTACCCTCCATACCGCTTTCTCTTCCAGGGCCCCTATATCAGCCTGTGAAACCAGAAATGAACGAGGAAGAAATGTTAATATATAAATATGGACTTAGCAACAATTCTCGAGTGGGGATCTAATAACTTGGTAGAATTCAATGCAAACAAAACACAAGCATGTCTTTTCTCTAGAAAAGCGATCTCTGCTCATAACTTTGTCAGGAGTAACCATACCACTGAAGTCATCCATATCGATGCTTGGTATTACTATCAGCAAAAACCTTTCCTGGGAAAATCACGTGAGGTCCATTGCCGAAAGTGCATCCCGAAAACTTGATTTTTTGTTCCGTGCCAAGAGCTATTTCACCCCCACTCAGCTGCTTATGATCTATAAGGCACAGATCCGACCTGTCCTGGAATACTGTTCCCATATTTGGAGTGCGGCACCTAAACATATCCTGAGGCTAATGGATTCTGTCCAAAAAAGGGCAATTCGTCTCGTCGGTGATGCCTCGCTTACAAAGTCGCTCACTTGTCTGGAACACCGTAGAAAAGTTGGCGATTTGTCTCTATTTTATAGATATTTTCATGGGCGATGCTCTTCTGAAATATCAACAATCGTTCCTGCTTTGGCAGTCTCTTCGAGACTAACACGTCAAGTTCAGTCATCACACCCCTTCGTGGTCACTTTGGAGACCTGCAGAACATCACTTTCCAAAGACTCGTTCATCCAACGAACAGCGAGGCTTTGGAACTCATTGCCTAGGGAGGTGTTCCCTGAGGCATACAACCTCCAGAAATTTCAAGAAGAACACCAACTCCTACCTTCTTTCCCTTGGTTCCCACGATGTTCTCTGAACATTACAGGATATTCCTTTTCGTGGGAACCAGAACATAAAAAAAAATATAAATCTACCGTGTATCATTTTATCCCACCCATTTTGTTCGACGTCGTGTTTTTTTCTTGGTAACCAATGCTATCATACACAAACCGATAAGAGCCACGTCTCGTTTCCGTTCATCCCACTTCTCTCATAAAAACTACCTCTAGAAAATTAGTTGCGTAGAAAAGATCTAGCCCGCAGGCCACGTCGTTCAAACTGTGACAGACTTTGCCACTAACGCACAGGCTACCTCATGAAGGTGCGATCTGTCTGCTAATGGTCCCTGTTGGATTTGCAGGCCGCATCTCTGGAAAAATCTCTCCGTGTGTTTTCAGGACAAAATTAGAATAGAAAATCCATTCTGAATGAATTGATGATTTGTTATTTCTCCTAATTCCCAAAATTCAATGTTTCAAACAAAAAAAATAATTCCCTCCTCTTCAAGTTTGGGCCTTGGGTGTGCATTTCAATCTCAAGTTGAAGTTATTATGGATCGACGTATTTTTCTCCTGAATTTGTTTCATCTTGAAGATTGAACCGAGAAAAAACGTCCTATGGAAACAAAATTCCTGAGAACTTGGCTCACAGTTGCTTGTAATAAACGGAATTGAGTAATATGATGAATGATAACTGATATGGTTTCCGTACGAGTTCAGCAAACTCAATAAATGAAAAACTCTTCTCTAACTTATCAATCAACTTGTTAAAATCAATCAACACACTTATGAAGCACTTCACGAAGCACAGTAGTTGATAACCTAAAAAACAAATTTAAGTCTTGTAACAGAGGTGAACAGAACATAAAAATGAACGGAGAAACTAGATACACACGTGCAAGATCCATAACATCTTTTTCATCCAAGCTATCGACTTGATTCTTCTTAACGATAGGTACGAGAATGTGGCATAATCTGAAATTATCTCTATTCATATACAGGATAAGATACAAAGCTAAGTTGAGTTTTTTCGAACAGCAACTCCCCATTTGTGTTCCATTTTTGGATTGGCCACTGAACTGTCGATATAACGCACCCGGATTTCTTAGACTTATCTGCAATGGTTTTTGACTTACATCAATTTATGTGTCAAAATAGCGTCGTGCATAGACACACAGAAACATTTATAGTTTCAGAATCATTCAAAATAACACAACTATCTTGGTCCCAGTCGTTACCTTAGGCTCAAGTGCATCTTTGAAAATGCAAACTAGGAGTCGAAGTTCCATTGACATATCCACATAATTCTGAAGAGAATATATTTCAACAAAATGAAATTGTAATAGAAACAGGAGT
Source organism: Gonioctena quinquepunctata (assembly GCA_018342105.1). Classification (NCBI taxonomy): domain Eukaryota; kingdom Metazoa; phylum Arthropoda; class Insecta; order Coleoptera; family Chrysomelidae; genus Gonioctena; species Gonioctena quinquepunctata. Next base: position 82,645 of record JAFIRS010002668.1, on the reverse strand, counting down.
ACACCACAAAAGAAACAGTTCAATAATCGTTTCAAGAACAGGAAAGGATAATCAACAGAAAACAATCTAAACATTTTGAGAAAAGGCTACTCATGAATGCTCAAGTAGGTCACCATCATGTTCCACACAAGCTGCTAGTCTTCCAGTGAATAAGCCGCGAACTCTAGCAAACATTGCTTTATCAGTTGAACACAAGGCTTTCGTGATCCTGTTTTCCATATCATCTGCAGTTGTCGGGCAATCTCTGGAAAGTGTTTTCTTCACGTACCCATGAAGGAAGAAATCTATAGGAGTTAGTTCTGGGGATCCTCTTGCAACATTGCAACATTATATGGTTATGGACTGCAGCACCATCAATCATGGTCCTTCTAGTGTTCGAATCCACGTATTCTAACATTCTGGGAAGATGTTTCACCATTCATTACATTGTTGAAAAGCAGGGTCAAATAATGTGATTTCCAATAATTCCTCCTCAAACATTAAGCAACCATCGCCTTTGGTGATCAACAGTCCTCAACCAGTGGGGACTTTCGATAGTATGATGATGAATATTATCTCTGTTGACCGATCCGTTGTTCGTGAACGTTGCTTCATCAGAAAAAAAAAATGTTGATAGTGTTTACAGTCCTCGTCAATCATACCATCCATCTGAATAGAAAACGCAACTAACTCTATTTGCAAAATCATTACCATACAATTTGAAATGTTGGTTCAGATGATAAGAGTGGAACCTTAGGTTTCAATATTATCTTCAGTACACTACTTTGTGAAATTTCCGTATCTGCTGCTATTTCGCTAGTAGGCCAATTAAAAGAGATTTTCTGCTCTATTGATTCCGTCACAAAAATACAACCAGGAAATCGACTGGTAGTTATATCTTGTTATGTTTTCTACTCCCAACTGTCATTGCTTCATTTGTTATAAACATTTGAAAGCATATTTTTGTATTTTTTATCGTTTTTGACTTGTAACTTGAAAACTAATGGAGCAATGTCGATACTCTCAATGGACGACTTATAGAGAACTCCGCCACTTTTCAAGTTGTGGTGCAAACTTTCCACGACATACTAGTCATTAATATGTACTTTATGTGTGGGAAACTTAGACGCTGTCGGATCATTAGCTTTCAATACATTTTATTTCAGCAGACCTGAATGCGTCATAGGTGGTCCGATTTAATAAAAAAAAATCGAGAGTAGTACTAAAAAATGTTTATCCTCATTTTGCGTAGAAATTCTGCAAAACAGTTTGAAAGTACTTGCAAACATGACCGAAAATGGGCAAGTGCGTAGAAGCGGCTGGGTAGTGGGCGTAGAGCAGCAGATGAGGGAAAGCGTATGTAAAGTAAAACAAGCACGCTGCGCCTGTTATGAATCTGCTGCTCTACCCCCACTCCCGAGCCGCTTTCATGCACTCGCCGGTCATGTTTGCAAGTATTTCTCACCTATTTCGCAGCATTTTAACGCAAAATGAGAAAAGTCATTTTGTATTATCTCTAAAAATATTTTAGAAGAATTGAAATCGGACCTTCTATGACGCATCCAGTTCTGCTGCAATGAAGTGTATTAAAAAAATCAAATTGCAATTATGTCAAAACTAATAATCCAACAGTGCCTGAGTAGTCGAACATTAAGTACATATCAATTACTACTATGTCGTGGAAAGCCTGCTTCAAAACTTGAAAAATGGTAGTGTTAGAATTAAAAAAAAAACGCTGATTTTCCGATGTTTCCGGTTTTTCTCCGTTACTAATAATCCGATCGAGTTGTGCTAGGGTTCATTTTGTTCGCATTTTCATTCTCTACAATTCGTCGACAGTATAGAGATTGTTTCATTGGTTTTCAAGTTAACGAATCAAAAACGATAAAAAATTTAAATGAAATGCGTTTAAATGTTTATAACAAATGAAGCAATGGCAGTTGGTAGTAGGAAACATAACAGGATATAACTACGGAACATCTTGCCTATGACAGCACAGTCGGTTTCTTGGTAGTATTTTGTCACGAAAAAATATCTATTGATCGGTCTATAGTGCTTATGTGAGGATTTTCCCGTAGCATCATTGAAACTTTCAACTCATTTTAATTATTGATCCGATAAACAACAATTTTTTTTTTATATATAAGTCGCACTACCGGATCTCTCAACTTTCGGATTGAAGACACCTGGATATTTTTGATGATAAATTGATTCTGCTTGCTAATGAAGGATTCGTGTCAACTTCACCAATATAGTATACCATATTCAATTATTCGCGAAAGAAATTTATTATTAACAATTAGACGTGTACAATTATTGAGAGTACACGGATGTGTCAAATTTTACGATAGCAGCCTAATCGATTCCTTTTTTTTTCCGAAAAACCATCAAATTCTTTTATTTTGCAACAAATCCCGTGAACTTGACAACTAGTCCCCACGAATGCTATATCAACAAAAAGCTTCCAAATAATGTCAAGCAATGATGCAATAAAATATTGGGTGTTGCATGTGAAAAAGTCGAGTTATTGCCATTCGTAATTTGTTATTTTCAAAGAATCGTAGTAGGCGATGGAACATCGATTCCGAGTTCGCCTCTATCTCAAGACACGCAATGAGCCTGAGGAATCGACTGGGGAAAAATGGTCAAGTTATCTTGAATGGTTATGAATTTTTCTGCGGGTATATGCAAGACGCTATGTTGACACATAAATTGACATGAGTCAAAATATCCAGATGAGTCCAAGAACCCGGCTGCGTATATTGACAATGTGGTGGCATATCAAAATGGGGGTTAAAAAAAAAATATTGTTATTTTGGAACATCTGTATATAAATTGAATATTTTCAGAATGTGACTCACTTCCTGACCTGTTGTCTGCAATGAAAAATCAAGTAGTTAACTTGGATACAAAAAAAAATTATGGGGCTGGCACGTACCTCTGGGTCACCCTGTGTGGTTCACTGATCCGACTGACACCGCCCAAAAATTAACACAGGTGCGAGGTTAGTCAAGACATGCATTATCATTCCTAACTCTTATTGCCAACTCACAATTTTTTCATTAAAAATATTAAAAATTTGTTGGTGAACTATCGACAGTTAGCGGTATTGCAACAATTCAGTTTACATCTTGTATAAAGGTCAAACATTATAAGGTATCAGAAGGTAGAATTCCACGTGATCAACTTCTCCACTGATAGGTGTTATCATACTTCATTTTTATTTTATTATATCAGTTTTTTTATCAGGAATTTGAGAGTAGAATAATCAGTTCTCTCTTGCAGAATTCTGGGAAACTTACCCAATTTAGGAATAGGAGCTCCCAACATATCCTTAGGGTTATTCGTTTTGATGGCGTTCATGCCGCGATTCTGGTCTGCAGAAGGAACTGAAGGGGCGGTGTTACCAGTTTGTCCTGGTAAGCGCGGTCCTCTTGTTGGCTCCACGGGAAGGACTTTCCGTCGCTTTTTCGGAAGTTTTGCACGGGCCTGTGAAATGAGATCATAGTGAAAATTCATTGATACATTGAATTATGGCCATGAATGGAATATTTCAAGAATGAGTTCCTACTAATGAGTGGAGACTTTTGTAGATGTGTCTCATCAGCCGTTGCCAAAAACTCTTGATTTTTACCCAGAAATTTTTTCAAAGAGCCCATAATTGTCATTCACGAAATATCATATATTTATTAACTACCAATATTGATAACACTCCATAAGACCCTCTGTAAACAAAGTAAAATCACGAAAATCAGTCTGTACTCTTTCATGCGCTTGAAAACCTCTGCACATGCGCAACTTCTTAATTAAGACTCATGACATACATATTTGGGGTCAGGTTATCAATTTGACATTTTGACGGGAGTTAGGCTATCCAAACCACGTGATCCAATATAAAGGTTATCGGCACACAAATCACAAATTGATAATCATTGTCAGTGTGCTCGTTGGAGTCGTTGGCTGGTAAAATTGTATTTTTGATTATTTTCGGAGCTTTCTTGTTGTTAATTATCAATATGTATATGGAGAGTGATAACCTGAAGACACTATTGTTGAGAAGCAGAGACGTTGGTGAACGGTTTGCTTGAAAATACATGTTCTGTTTACATTTTTATACTGTATTTGTTACAGGTATAAAATTAAGTTGAGATTGACAGTGATTTGGATCCTTTTACAATGAATGATTGTGAACTGAACTGTTAATTGATAGTGCTTCTCTGTCAGGAATATGGATATTATTATTTGGTTTTTACTATAGCTTATTCCAAAACAGATGAAGGCTATATAAGTCATCGAAGTGAATTTTTCATTACAAACAGGACTATTGTCAATTAATAATAATTCATAAGAGACAATTTATGACTTTTGATCTGATCTTTTAGTTCATTCCAAACTTGCTTATTATAAGAAACATTGATGATTTTCAGAAATACTTCTCAACTTTCATAATAGTTTATTAACATCATTCAAGTCAGTCATTTACAAAAGGCAAATTTAAAACCTTCAGATGTTTGGTGCATAATTGCAAAGGATGGAAGCATTTGTTCAGCTCACTGTATATTATGGCCGAAGGGAGTGAAATATGCAGTTACGTTTGTGCCATATTATTTGCAGCAGAGTATGCAAAACGCAAGAGGAAGGCAATGTCACGCATATTTGTGTTTCCTTATCTTCCATACGAGCAAAACAATGAACAATATTTCTTATGAATTTTTGTTCTGACTGCTCCAAACGTGTCACCCGAAACTAATCCGCACGGATCAGGAATCAGCTCGAGGAGTCAGCGCAGTGAATAGGCGAGATCACAAACTCACTAATTTGCTTCATATGTGCTTCAAGTTGAAATATAGTGATAAACTATTATGTATGCATGGTTTTTCTGAGGAGATATTGTGTAATATTCGACCAAACGCTGCTCAAAAACCCCTCAAATTCAGTGATACATTCAAACATAGCGACGTCAATCCAACACCTCTGCCAAGTTTGGATCTCTTACCTTCGGAACTCTGAAAACCATGGCTTGTCTACAGAATACGTTGACACCCGGTATATTGGAATTTCTCATGTAGTCAACCCGATGCAGGTAGCCGTGTTGCAAACTCGAATATTATGGCATTAGGGGGGTAGCAAATGATTTCTCCAAATCTTACCTCTCTAACAGATCACAGTCAGTCTTCTTGAAAGAAGCCCATTCAGTAAGCTCAACAGTTAAACACGGTGTACCACAGGGTTCGGTGTTAGGTCCGCTTCTGTTCATTATATACATCAATGATATCTTCGATTATATGAATCCTTTGAAATGTGTACTGTTCTGCAGACGATGCAACCTTTTATGGGGCTTACCCAAATCACGATGAGTTGAAGTACCAAATGGAAGTGTCTAACACTAAAATTGAACAATGGCTGGTCCCCAATCATTTCAAACAAAATCGTTGTAAAACACAATGCATCACATTTTCGACAAATTCCCCACTGAATGAAGGGTCTATTGTAAATTTCTTGGGCATTACTTTGGATTAAACATTGAAATGGTCTTGGCAAATTGGAAAACTCTGTAAAAATTTCTCTAGTCAATTATTTCTCCTTAGACGTCTCGCAAAAGTTCTAAGTCCAGATATACTCAAAATCTCATGTTTCTCTCTCTTTCTCTCACATATCACATATGGAACTGTACTATGGGGCAACTCAAGTCACTCTAATCAGGTATAAGTTCTACAAAAAAAGGCTGTGAGAATTGTTGCCAGGGCAGGTTTTAGAGACTCGTGTCGCCCAATATTTCGGGATCTGAGAATAATGCCTCTACCCTCTATTTACATGTTTCATTCTCTCCTGGATATTCATAAAAACCCAAGAACTTATGCTATTAATTCTGATAATCATTCTTATAACACAAGAAATTGCAGTAAAATAGTTAATCCGAGATACAGACTAACCACATCTGCACGTAATTTACTAGACATAAAACTGTACAATAAATTGCCTTCTGAAGTCAAAAATATGAACATAATCAAATTCAAATATACAATCAAAGGCCTCGAAGTTGTTTCATTCATAAGATTCATGGAATCAAAGATATTCGATACTTAACCGCTTGTCACAGTGCTATTCATGGGTGTTTTATGACTCCATAAATGTTTATTTATTTTTAGTATTGTAAATCTGTCCTATGAATCTGTCTACTGTTTGAAATCAGTCTCACATATGTTGTATAAATTCAAATCATTTCATGTCATTACGGCAGATAATTTAAATTTTAATTTTATCCATCTTGCCCGACTTACTACAAACGTATTTCATATATGTGTCACGTAGTCAATAAAATCTATCTATCCATAAAATCTATCTATCTATGGACGGATCGAGGCTATTTTCGAAAGTCACGTTGATTATGCAAGCGCATTTGGTTGATCACTGGAGTATAGTTTTTTAGTCAGTTGCCTTCGGACAGTTTTCGCGTGTTATTGTTTTCTTTGTTGTAGCAGTACAGTATGGAGTGTCATAAAACGGACAATTATTAGTTGATTAATTCAGTGGACGAACCCACAATTTGATAATGACTCTCATCTACTTGAACTTGAAAACGACACACTCTGCAGAGCCTCAGATTTCGGATTGTGCCACCACTGAAAGCACAACACCGAAATTGAATTATTCGCCCGTTTCCGAGTCCCCAGTCAACATGAGAAGCTAATGGAAACAAAAACAAAACTACACCATATGAAACATAAACACACAACTCCCTTTAGAGGTTTCGAATTCCCCAATTCCAATGTTAGCATTCGTTCAATCAATAATTCCACTCGCTTCTTTAATGTTTGTTATATCGAAATCAATTCAATCACAATGGGAATAAATATGAAATTTCAGACGCAAATTATGGTTTCCACGTCATTTGTTTGGAGAGTCGAGATCGTATTTCTGTGATTAATGGATTTGGATCGATTTCCCGGACTTGGGGGATTAATTCGGAGACGTCTTGTAATTCTCAGTTGATGAATCGCTAGTTCCAAGGGTGGCAGGGCGTTTAGATACCGCAGGGTTTTTTAAGGTTGGCGATAAATATGGCTTGTAGAACTTATCCGATAGAGAAGCCACCATGCATTAGTGCATATTTATTCAAGTCTCCAACTTTGCAAATGAGTAATTATAGTCGAAACTAATTTCTACTACGAGACAATAGCCGGAGAACTGGCCGGCGGGCACTGTTGCCGATAAAGTTACGTACTCCATGTAATAGGGTTCTGAAGTTTCAATCTTCACTTGGTTTGGAAATTTAATCAGGAAGAAATGATTCGTGAACTATTTATTCCGAAGTAACATTCTTTGAAAATGAAATCCAACGTTGTTATATCCTTTATTATGAGGTTCGACAAAGGTTGAAAAATTAATCTAGAGATTTGTTATTATATTGGCGGGCTTGGCAACATGCCAGTTGGGTTGTACTGTGATGGTGATATGGTTTTACGGCAGAATATTTATTGGTTTGAATGTTGATATTCTTCAGTGAATTTGGAAAATCTTGCATTGCCAACCGGGCTTATATTAGTGTCGAATCCCAGGTTCATATGTATTTTGATTGCGACTTTTGTGTTACTTTGTTTGAATGAGTCTTTGGGAATGAACCGATATTTATCAAATCAATGAATAATTTTTGGATTGCCTCATAATTCTGGGTATAAATTTAAAAAAAATCCAAAACTTGAAGTTCAAGAAGCTTTAATTTTTGGATTTTAAATATTCAACATGAATATTCTTTCCTCAAATTCTGAAAGCGACAAATTTTCGAAAAAATGGTTCCATGTTAGAAATATTCAATATGGATTGTATACTGGAGGAAATAATCAGACAACTTTTCCTTGGGGATGAAAATGTCACGACCCCCCATGGATAGAATATGATGTAGAATCAAAAATAGAAAGGAATGAATTATATTTTTTTACGTCCTATATGTTGTTTGCTGACTTTTTCTTTGTAAAATCCGAAATCATTGATTTATTCTCGTACATCGCGTGTGATTTTCTGAAGATATATCACAAGTGATGGATATTTTGATGGGTGTATTTAGACATTTATCTGTCAATATTGTTGTGGAAATTCACGAGACCAACTTTCTTTGAAAATACCCCGACAGCGAAGCTGGAGTTTGTATTTCTCCGGACCCTGTCATTGATTGTTGATTTTTATTTATCCTGCCCCAAATTACTCTCCATAATACGATTATGAATAATCTCCGAATCTGAAACTTTCATTTTCTCCAATATCACATTTCTATTATATTATATTATAGTATGCCCTGGATGAATGGAATTTACAATGGCGCTCTCTATCCGAAAACGTAATGTCACAAACGAAATTGTCTGGAGATTCGCTTCTAATCGGAAGTTGAACTATTTTGATGGATCTTTCGTTTGAAATAAAAAAAAGCATGTGTTGGCTTATTGCCTTAAATTTTCGACAAAAAAAATATCAGTTTTTTCGTTTACCCACTGAATTTGAGTTCTTATAGTGTAACCAATGCGACTTAAAATGAAAATAAACTACATTGAACGCCCACCTAACATTTATTGAGTACAAGAACCAAGTAATTACCACAACTAGAATATATATGCTATGAAAATAAGCAGCCAAAACCCAGTAAATAAATGATTATCACACACCTAGAATACGTTTACTGATATAAAATACGAAATCGACGGGCTGAAATAAACTAACGAACAATCCTTAGTTTTCTTTCATTTGACTTGTATCTGACACCTATTCTGTACACCTGTCATAAACAAGAAATGTATACATGAAAGTAAATTGAAAAACCCACTAAAAAAACTCCAAAAAGAAAAAAAATATGTATTGTAATTCAATATACAGTGCTCCTCAAAAGTACCCTCCCCCTTTTATTTTTGGAACGATTATACATAAACAAGTGAAATTTGGAAACTTCCCTACAAGTGATGATAGGTGACGAAATCGTCGAAGATGACGTCACAAGGCCATTGTGACCAATAATTTTGAATGGAACCCTACGGCAAGCGACACCTCTTTGAAAGGTTTCGAAAAAACCTATTCAATGATACCAATTTTGTTTGTGTTTATGGCAGTTTTGGCAACTTGCTTTTGAAAAACGCAAAGCTGTGATGAATTGAATCAGTTATACTAAAATTCTAATTCAAGCTCGCCTCTGGATAGTTGTCAAATGAGCTGACGTTTTGTCAGTTCCCTAATTCGACGTTTTTGTAATTGTCCAAGTTTTTGTACATTTAATAATTTGTGTATTGTTGATCAAACGTGTTACTGTTTTAGCAGTTCTTGGTACTTTTAATATTTTTGTACATTTTGATAATTCGTTGAACTGTTGTGAGCCGAACGTTTAAGTGCTTCAAGAAGCCAAATGGTACGTGCTTTAGGTGATGAAGTAGCAGCGATCCTAATTCTTGGTGAAACTGGACAAAATATTCATGCAGCAGAACGCATTTTTAATGAGAGGTCTCCCGATCGCCCCGTTTCGAGGACTTATTTGAGGAAGCTCCTTCTCAAGCTTGAAACAACGGGTAGTAATAATGATGCGGAACGATCTGGCAGACCACAAATTTCTGATGAGAAAAAAATTGATATACTGGCAGAAGTAATAGGTAATCCTACTTCTTCAACAACTCACGTTGCATCTACCTGTGAAGTCAGTCGAAGTACAGTACACAGGGTGTTGGAAAAAAACAAATTTCATCCATACAGATTAAAAATGGTTCATCAACTCTCAGACGACGACCCGGACCTGTTTCGTGAAACACATACCCAATCTCCCCAGAGGGTGCATGTTTGGGCAGGTATCCTGGGAAACCACATCTTTTTTTTAAATACTAATTTAACTGGTGAGGTTTATCTGGAGCTGTTGCAAAACGCAATAGAACCGTTAATCCTTGAAATTTTGGAAGATAATCCAGATGAATTCGGCAATTTGGAAATAACTTTCCAACAGGATGGTGCTCCTCTACACTTTTACGGTGCAGTAAGACGGTATTTGGATGAGGAGTATCGTGGTAGATGGATTGGACGACAAGGTTCAACGGAATGGCCAGCACGATCACCGGACCTCACACCTTTGAATTTTTTTCCAAGGGGGTACCTTGAATCGAAGGTTAACGCCACTGAACCTGACAATATTGACGTTTTGAAACAACGTATTGTTGCAGAATGTGAGGTTTTTCCGCAGAGACATTTGCAAAAGTACGAGAGGAGTTTAAAAATGGGATATTTCACTGTCAGGAAGTAAATGGAGGTCACGAGCAATTCTTAGTAGATACGATCTTAAATCTGTAATTAATATCATACTGAATGGAATTTAAATTTTAATGTTTACTAATGAGCCATCAAAACTGCCATAAACACAAACAAAATAAGTATCATTGAATAGGTTTTTTCAATACCTTTCAAAAGAGGTGTCGCTTGCCGTAGGGTTCCATTTAAAATTATTGGTCACAATGGCCTTGTGACGTCATCTTTGACGATTTCGTCATCTATCATCACTAGTAGGGAAGTTTACAACCTTTAATATTTAGTTTCCAAATTTCACTTGTTTATGTATAATCGTTCCAAAAATAAGAGGAGGGGTGGGGACTTTTGAGAAGCACTGTAAGTAGTAATATTTTGATCCAAGCGTCGTCGCGTCAGGGAACCGCTAATTGGGACTCAAACGATTTGATATTTTTGTTGTGACATTTCCCTATGTTGCCTAGGTAGCTCACTTATATTTGAAATTCATACTTTATTATTTTCAGTTGTATTCTGTTTTTATTTAATTTACTTAGCAGTCCCCCGACGCGACAACGCTTGAATAAAAATATTACTACTTATATTAAATATTGAGGCCAAAACATATTATTTTTAACTTTCTAGTGGGTTTTTTGTGTCTACTAATAGACACGCTACGATCGACACGCTATCCCTACATTCACACTACTAAACACGAAATTATGACACGAGAAATCTGACTACTCTGATAAGATTTTGGAAATGCAATATCGCACAAGCGGTTTTGAGTTTCAACCTGAAATTATTATTCCGAATCTTCCTTTCTTTGATACTTTAGGGATAAACGTGATTAAATTCAGTTCAGTGGGCAACTTAGAGTGATTGATTACAAACAACTTATCAGTTTCAATTTCCTAGATTAAGTTTAGGGCCCTGGCAAAATGAAAAGGGTTGAATTGATTTCATTTCAAGGATTGAACAACCTTTATAGAAAGTATGACTATTGGTCCTGAAAATTATACAGAAAATAGTTACTAGGTCCGAAAATGGACTCGAAAAGTTACGCGGATTGAAGAAATTGGGCGAGCTTCAGAAGTTTTTGCGACATTCTTATCATTATAGGTATACTTATACAGGTCACTTCTCGACCCTGGAATAACATGTCGGAAAGAATTCGTCTGTCGCCGTCTGTCGAAAGAATTTTCACACACACGCGCAAGAAGGAACATCGTATTCGTTCATATTCAAGAATACTCAATTCGATTTGTAGTTGTCGAAAAATTGTACATCAAGTCGACATTTACTCTCCACTTCTATATAAGGTTTGAGTTATATCTAACCGAGATGAAGATCATGCATATTTGAATCCTAAATAATAAAATGTCAATGAAAAAAGTATTTCAAAACTCACCTGCGTATGACTATAATACATAGCAAAATTCGACACGATTACGGGCACTGGCAACGCTATCGTCAGCACACCAGCAAGCGCACAGAGCGCACCAACAAACATTCCTATATAAGTCTTAGGCACCATATCTCCATATCCTACAGTTGTCATGGTAACCAGCGCCCACCACAGTCCAAGCGGGATACTCTTGAAGTCATTGTCCGGATTCGTTTGGATCCTCTCAGCGTAGTACACCAAACTCGCGAAAATCACTATACCTAGAACTAGAAAAAACACAAGAAGCGTCAGCTCCTTAGCCGACGCTCTGAAGGTCTGTATGAGGATCTTCAACCCCGATGAGTGTCTCGTGAGTTTGAACAGCCGCATGATGCGAATAATCGAAAAGAACTCCATGATGTCTGCGTTGTCCACATGCGAGGCGAACTTCCTCAACATCAGATCGATGTAGAAGCTAGCAGTGGCGATATAGTCGATGATGTTGACGGAGGAGTTGATGAACTCGCACTTGCTGGGACTCGATATGAATCGAATGAGGATTTCGAAGGTGAACCACGCGTTGCAGATGCACTCGATGTAGTAGAAGGCTATGTGGGCGTCGGTGTCGATTTTGTCGACGAAGTAGTCGGTGCCGTTGATGGAAGTCCGTATACCTGTCACACGCAACGCAGGGACCTTCATGTCGGGGTGGGTTTTCAGGCAGAAGGAGAGGATGGAGACGCAGATGAAGAATACTGATAATACTCCTATGACCTGCGGAATATGAATGAATTTAATATTTCGACATAATGTACTGGAAAAGCATCCACTGTACTAGTAGATGCGGAAAGTAACGAATATCTTAATGATACTACTCAGCACCCACGGATGAGCAGCTTTACCGTTTCGGGTATGTTCTTACAATTGAGTAAATACTTATAACCTGCGACAATGATCCATTTTTCTGTTGATGAACTCCTTGTCCAAACTTAATGAATATATATCTCGCTAGAGTTTTTTATAGAGGTTTTTTTTTACTTTTTGGAGCTGACTTCGGACATGGTACGAGAATACAGAAAAATTTCTTGAATGAATCAATTGAATGCTGTGGATAATGTCAAAAAAAAAGAACGGTCGGAAGCACATCGGATTTTTATAACATCCTCAGATCATTAATTTCAGATGAAGTGGGGAAAACACGCGATGTCAGTGGGCAGACTCTATGAGGCAAGGAATATTAAGGAACAAAAAAGAAAATATCCAGTTATTTTTCAGGTAGTGTCGACTTATATTTGAAGCATCATATTTTGCATAGCTCATTTTTTATCAAATTGAACATTTTTATGCAGTTAATTGAAGTAAGGCATGTTGCCCATTGCAAATATGTCTTTTATTTCATTCCCCGTTTTGAGTTTAACAATATTTCTATTTTTTGAATGTGAGTTTAATTTCGTTGCATGTAGTAAATAGTAGTATGAGAAATGATTTCAAAATATAGGTGGGCTGGAAATGGTTTTGATATATGTTATTTGGTTCCAGACCCCAATGGAAAAATCCAAGTTTTCAACCTCGAGGGGGTCGGCGTGGTCCGCCGTCTTGGATTGATTGTACAAAAAATTCGCATCCCTTTTTGCAATTGCGTGAAATGACATCCAATATGGTGTATTGGGCAGGTTTCTGTGACATTGTTACTGAAGTGAGCCCATTGATACCAAGTGTCCAGCCCCAGTTGGATGGATTTTTTTGGATTCCACACCATTTTCGGACTTGGTGGTAGGTCCTAAAGGGAAATATGAATAATTGATTGAAGTGAGAAAAATCTCGATACTAGTTCTCTCTATGCTCTCAATCTGCCTACTCCTTCGAACTATCTTGGGATCTCCAAGGGTGAAAGTGCAATATGTATTCTGGGTGGATTCAATGGGACCATCGGTAGGGCTTGGTTTGCAAGCAAAAGTCACTCGTGAAGCGTTGATATTGAGGAGTTCTTACTGAAAGAGTATCAAGAGCATGGGCCAAAGCAGTCATAAGTATTTGTTCATGGAAGAAGGTTTCATTACACAATATATAGGGCAATTAAAGAGAATGTGTTCGAGTCTCTCCATCTGAGCATGGTGACAAACTGTGCACAGCTCGTTCAGATCAATGATATGAGTTGAACCATCGCAGGTGAATTTGGCAGAGATGGAATAACATAGTCTTAGTTATGCAATGGTTCTTGTGTACTTGATGTGCATGGTCAAAGAAATATATTTCTGAGGGGAATGATGTAGAATCGACAAAAAATTATACATGATGAGGAATAATGGATGTTGCAAAAGTAATAGAACAGCCTCATACAGGTTTTCTCTGAATTTCAATAGGGTATATTTCTTCTTGGATTTGGTATATTCCAGGAAGAGGTTGTCCCAGATATCATCATCGTGTATCACCGTAAAACATGATTTGGCCTGCAGTATCCAGTTATATTTAGGGTCAGAGTTTGTAAGCTGGAGTTGATGTTTAAGAATATTTTTTGGTTAACGGGTATCATTTATATCGAAGATTTCCATTAGCCTGCTCAGTGTCCATTTGGAAATGTTGTACAAAAGTTTGACACGACCACATTCTATTCTGACTGCATAGTCCGGTGTATGAAATGGGAGTGAATGAACCTTTTTCAAAGAATACAGTTGGACATAACACTAAGGACAAGAGAGCCAAAGGAATGCAGCCTGGTTTGCATTGATTCAACCTTTGTTCTTACCAAGGAATGGGAGTGATATGGCGGTAGTTTGCTTAGCTTTGGCATTGGAACCATCATCCATATCAGGAAAAAATATATGTATATGAGTTGATATAGTACTGCATACAGCTAAGAGACTCATTATTATTCGACCGACCACAAGCAGGGACGTTCTCGATATAATGAAATTTTCACACAAGATCATATGTTCAATTGACGGCCTGTCCTGATTATTTTATGCAAATCAATTCATAACAAAATCCATTCCTAATATTAAAAGGTTAAAAATCAACGAAATTAGTATAACTATTAGATTACGTGGACGAATTTCAATTGAAGTATTCAAATCTAATCGATTAGCATGTATAATGAGTCTCTTAGATGTCTGGCAGGAGTATTTCTATTGGATTCCATCAAACGAAAAGCGGGAGTCTGCTTTATAGGGGCCCCTGGAGAAAACAACAATTTTGGTTTTCGCAGTTTTTACTGAGAGACGATTTACGAAAGTGTAATTCTCCAGAATCTAGAATTTTTTTGTTTCGTCAATTTCGGATTGGCTCAGAATACCGATATCATCGGCATAAAAAAGTACGTGGAGTTCAATTGAGTTATCTATGTTATTACCACGAGCACCATTATGATGATTATTTTCACATTATGTTATCAAGCCAAAGCGCGCACAAAAATAATCGGATGATTGATTTCAGATTGAAATGTACCGCTTCTCCCTATAGACTCAGAAAGGGGTGAATATGTTTGTATGATCCTGTGGGATATTTTGGTAATTTTTTCGCTCGGTGATGGATGGAGATGGATCAACAGATCGTAATTTATCCAAATATGCCTTTGGGTATGATGATTCGTCCAGCGTTCATAACTCCAGATTTTGGTGGAACAGAAAACAAAAAACTTCACATATTGATTCAATATGGTGTGATGTGTACGGGTGTTACGGAGACTGATAACCTTGGCTTTCATCGATCCTGATTTGAATTAGGACCTACACTCCACGAATATACTGTTTGTCCATTTCTTGGGAGCCATATTCTATGGAAAATACTAATCCAGTAACTGAAGTTGCTCATTCGAAAATTCTCCAATGTTTAGGGTGGTTCAAAAAACGGGACGAGTTAAAATATATTTCTTAAGTGACACACCTATATTTAACCAAAAATTCATTCTGACTATTCGTTAATCTTTTCGTTGATGTGAAGTAATCTAAATCTGTTGCGGCGTTGTCAAGTTATAATACATTTTCCTATTTTCAGCACTATTGCAGGGTCATGATTACCAAGGCATAGTTTATTAATTCATTTCAGTTTTGAAATATTTTTTTCACACAGTATAAATTAGGTTTCACCTAAACCAATCCGCAATCATTTGTTCATTCACAATTTGTTCATTCACAAAGTGCTCAAATTCAGACGGAATGTATTATTAGTTTTTTCAGATGTGTATTTCATCTGGTTGCCAGGTTATGAGTTTCTTACCACTATTACAGGGTCGTTATATGCAAGGCATTGTTCATGCATTCAATTGGTTCATAGAAATATTTCCTACAGACAGTAGATTACATTGAGATTATTCAGAACTTTTTCCCAAATATTTATTCATAGGTTCTCAAATTTTAATTGAAATTTTGAATTCAAACAAGAATAATTCTGTGCTTCAATTGGAATATTACTGCTCAACATAGTATTTCACAGCTTTATTTTTATCAAAATTAGTTTCACCGTAATCAATAAACATATACAATACAATGCAATATATTTATTTCCTGGGACTCAACAAGCATGGAAATTGTCAACTAAAAAAAATATAAATGAAATGGCAGTTTAAAATTAGGTCATTGAAAAAAAATAAGATCTACATGTAAGAATTCAATAAGAGTGGTAGAGCAGAATCACATAAAACAAGTATAAAAAATAATATAAACAGTAAAATAGTTCACAAGCAAATATTCATGATGTCAATCAGCCAGATCAGTTTGAAAATATTCATGTATTGAGTGAAAGGCATTTTTGTAGAGAATATTTTCAACACAATTTTTGAATTCAATGAGTTTACAAATTTTCTAAATGAATATTGGAAGTTCATCATATAATTTTATAGAGATTTGTTAGATACATATATGAGATCCGTTAGATGCAGAAGTTTATTTGTGAATAGGAACTATTAAATTATAATTTTGTCTTGGAGAATAACCAGCAGCAAGGCGGGTAGTATCTCTTTGCTGAAACTCGTGGAAGTGTTTCTTAATGTAAGTAACACAATTCAAAATATACATGGATATCACAGTTAGAATTCGTAATTCATTGAATAACTGCTTGAAAAAATCACCAGATTTTTTAAACACACGTTCCTTAAAAAAAAATTGGGACCTCAGGGAAAATCACCTTCCCACCTAGGTGACTACAACCTAGGAGTAGGCAGATTGAGACATCGGATGAAAATCACTTCCCTCTTTCACTCCAATCAGTTATTTATATTTTTTCCCTACTTTGTTTGAAAATGGCTCCCAGATGAAGACCCAGGGGAAAGAACGGTTCAACTCCATTTTTGTGACGGTAATCTGTTGGCGTTTTAGCGCTACCATATTCACCAATAGGAAAACCTGGTTTATTCTTATAGATATCACACAGAAGAGTATAGTAGTTCTGAGGAAGAACGGTTCAATAATTCTACGATTGAATCATTCTTGTTGTGTTTCACGGAAACTACTCAGTATTGTTTGCACTTTTGTTCGCTGTACGTGTTTTTCATTAGATTTCTGTGATGGGTGAAATGATTGATGACGACCGAGAGGAAGCTACCCAAGGACCATCAAGGTCCAGCTGAAGTACCCTATCAAGGGCTCCTAACCAAGTGCTCCCGGAGAGGCAGAAGTTGTGAAAATGCTTCTGAACCTCAAATTCAATTGAAAAAACTCTATTTCGCCAGTATGCCCCTAAATGCAGCCAAGCATGGCGATCTATAGTTTTTGAAACCGTTTTTGGTGTAGCCAGAATCACAAGTATTTTACGGAGAACTCACAGCTTTGGAAGTGCCAGAAAACACGAAAGGACGGAACAATGTCCAGCTTAACAAGGAAGAGCAAAACCCCGTCATCAGCTACCCTATGTACAGTTAATCTCAGAGCACATATGCATATGAGGGATGAACACGGTATAAAAACCGTGCGAAGAAACATCGTTTCCTACGAATGTGAATAAATCGACAATTCACTCCGTAAACGTTCGCACCTGCAAAAAAAACTCGGTAATATACATATTGGCATGAGTAATGAGATTGAATAGATTTTCACACCTTCGGATTAGCGTGGCAAAACCCTTTTCGACCGACAAAGTGATGCGGTGAATATTTATGACCTCGGTGTAAAAACCGACGGTATTTAAAATGGCAATTTTAACTCAATTGTACTTAACAACGATTCGAATTTGTGTTGAATGCAAAAATATTCGAATTCGTTTTTTAGGTTTCAAACTGAAATTGACCTGGGTGATGTAATTGGGGTCTGAAACTACAAGTGCTTACATCAAGTGCGCCCAATGGGTGGCCCATAAACCTTGACCATTGTCAATGGCACTTGAGATTTTGACGAGACAATTTCCATCGAATAGTTGTAAATGAACAGATTGGGATGTCGGAAACAAGTGTACGATATATTGTTTTCTTTGTTCGGCATTCGATAGGTTTTTTTCAAATTCGAGTTGAAAACAGACTTTTTCTGAGAACGATAGAAAAAATAAAGCGAACGAACGACATTTGGCCGGCTATGAGTGGGAAGTAATATTTTCGAGGGAAAGGAAGCATTCCTCAAATCAGGAATTGTCACTCTTTGCTCGGCTCTCGAGCTCGACAATACGCTCTACGATCTGCGGGTGAGTTTCTTCATTTTATTCTTGAAGACGCTCTGCGTGCGTGCGATTTTCTGCGACTATAGCCGTCCATTGGGTATTATACGAGTGCTTCCTGGGAAAAGCAGCTCATTCTTTCACAGTTACTGAGTCCTACCTGTGATCTCGAGCCTGGCGATAATTTTTTTTTGTTGGAATTTTATCGACGCTCCGCATCCTACACCGTCCTGAGGACTAGATACGAGGGTTGATAGCCGACGGCAGCAGATTGGGGGATTTTGGAACGCCAACTTCAAACGTTCTTGCCTCCAAGTCTTTTGATCAATCAACCTTTTCGTTTCAGCTACGGATACAGTTTTTCCATCGTTCAGCTGATTTCTACGTTATACGTTGATTTGTATACTAATCAACCCTTCTCTTTCAGGATCCTGCACTCGTGTGCTTTGGTATGTGGGGTTGTCCAAGCCTAATTAGGTTTCTCCTGAGACTGGGAGAAAGCCCTCTCATCGTCGGAAGCTCACTGACGTGATATCCCTCACAAACCGCGATTTGTGACAGATACACTGAAGCGAGACGTCAACCAGATTGAATACAGCGTGTGCGAACCTCGGTGCACAGGTCTTCTGCGACTAGAAACGCATCAGTTACACTGCGGTGATAGGTGTAAACACGGGTTTCAATAATACATTCTGTCAATGAAACTAAAGGTTTCAGTTCATGTGTGTCGAATAGGTGTAGGGATCGTAGGCGCCTCTGTGTGACCGTCGTGACTGCAGTTGTACGCGTTATATAGTTTTGTTTTAGGAAAAACTTATTAAGATAGGCCTCTGTACGCGCTTGATTTGTAGGTAGTAAATTCACCCATGGCATCCCTTCATGTCCTACAATTTACGCTCGAGGACTTGCCCCAAAACACAAATTCAACAAACTTCATGTGTACTTCACCCCTTTGAAAGTATCACGCGAGTTTCATACAACCAAGTTCTTGTTTGTTCTCCATATGAGAATCGTCCGGCTCTTCAGCCCATCCTAACTGCGCCAGTCCGTGGTTCATTTTCTGTCGAAAATAATGTTTTCTGCTCTAGCTTGGGGAGCTCTGGAATCAGTAGAGATTATTCTTTCTCAGAAAGTATAGGCCCGAAGAGCTCACAGCTGTCTGTTAAATCGCGACGCGTCAAAAATCGCGCTACGGAATATAGCGACCCTCTAGATTCGCCAAAAGCGGTGCATTCAAATTCACTCACATCTTCCTAGGTTGAACCGTAGAGGAAGTATGAACCGTATGACTGTGAACAAAAGTCTAGTTGGGAACTTTCCTGTTGAAGACAATGATGAAACACCACATAATTTTTCTGTTGAACAGAATAAACTGCGTGATCTGAGTCAGAGGTGAAACTTCCACTAATTTTCGTTTCAATAGGCCATTGAGAGCCTCAAGTAATATTTTGAATTTTGGCGATAGACCCGCCAGGGTAACTCATACCCCAATAAATAAAGGCTCACCACAACGAGTTGTGGAAGCCTTTCAAAATTCAGAACGTAATAAGTTAAGTTCAGGAGCCTCCAGCCCACTCAATTTTTTTGAACAATTTTCAAGAAATTCTGGGATGAATGAAAAAAGAATGTCTGAGTCAAACCGCCCCCGCACTCCAGACAACTCAATTATATCAGAGCTCAACCTCTTCATAGCTAGCAACGGGCCTCCGATCGTAGGGGTCCCACCTGCACGCGGGGCCGTTCATCAAACGGCCCGCCCGAAAAGTGAAATCCTTACTATTCGGCAGGTTGGTATCGCAGGAGGAACAAAAATAATGGAATTTATTCTTAAGGTTTGAGAGATTCCGCGGGATGATACGGAAGACACCGGTAATTAATGCCGGTGAGGAAATCTCACCGCCCCCTTCCCCTGCAGATAATCGACTTGTATCGAAACAAACCCACCGATTCGTTGATACTGAATGACATACGAAACTATAATTTCAACCATCAAATAGCAGAATAAATTCACAAAAAAAGGGGTTTCTGATATATTCCCCAAGTGCAATGGATTTTGGGTAGGAGCTGTACCAATTTTTTTTCAAGTGAATCAATCGCTAACATGAAACATTGAAAGATTTATTTCATTTATCTCAGGAAATGACGCCTCTTGAAATTGTCCAAAATATTATTGATTTCTTACTTCCAATTTTTTTCAAATGATCGATCCTGCGCTTGAATTTTCCAGATCAATACATGAACTAAGTCATATTCGACTTGAAATTAACCCTTCTGAATTCGCAAAAGACTTACAATACAAAAACCTTACAACTGCTTAGGAATGATTGATGAAGCTAGGAAAGTATTGTGGGTTATAACCAATGGGATGGTTGTATTGGAGAAATAACTTGTGAACTACAACAGAGCTTTTATTCCTGAGCTATATCAATTCTATATTCAAATTCGTCCTATAAGGTAACTTCGCAGATGATTGCTATGAAATGAGAAAGTATTAATCAATTATAGATCGGTTTCGCGTTATTTGCCTCTCATCATTACATGATGGCTCAAGCAGACGATGACACGCGTCTGCGGACCCGATTGAAAAGATCAATATTTTATACATTTCCCAATATTCGGCTGAATGAAAATCACGCCTATCCGGAAAATACCTTGTCATTCCTGACTTCTTAATGAAGTAGCCCATTATCGCTCAGTACAGATAATACTTCCCTGACTTCTTAATGAAGTTGCCCTTTTTCTTTTGTTGGTTCGGATTTATACCTCTGCATCTTCTCCCTCATACCATTTTCATTCTTAGCTTCTCCAACTTGTGGAAAATATGATTTGGATATTTCGATTATTCCATCGAAATTTGAATCGTCTTATCGAATAATATCATCATTTCGAAAAATAAAAAACAATCACCTTCGCTGCTGTTGACGAATATGGTTCATCAAATAATGACCAGATTTTTGGTTTCATCAACTGCCACCACGACAATGTTCCTTTGAAATAATCTTCTTCGAATCCAAATTTCCTAGCTATTTCTTCATCACTTGGTTTGTCCGTATCCAAATCTAATCTATCTAAAACTGCTAGAGTTTCTTGAGTGTCTCGATGCTGAAAAAAAAAACATTGTAATCGGATGCATGAAAACACAAACAAAACATATTCACTCTATATATATAAACCTGAAACAGGTCGATTTCGATTGTCGATTTGACCATTTACAGTATGGAGATATTACCCCCTCCTTCCACCCCCACTGGATTATGAAATTTTAAATGAGAAGGAGGGTCGTGTGGAACCTTGTTCGAGAGAGATTTTCATTAATTGTTCAGCAATATCAAGTTTTCCAAATTTGGTGCAATCATAACTGAGAAAATTTATTTTGAAAATGTAAAATTTTGATACTTCACGTGAATGAAGGAAATAATGTCACATTATGTTTAGGAATATTTTAATTTACTTTACAATCAAATTGAATGTACAAGATGACCACCATGCACTCTTGACAATAAGCAAGTCGATCTTGTAATTCTCATACAACATTTTGTAGGTCCTCAGGGGATATGTTGATAATTTCTTCCGTTGTCCTACTTTCTGAATCTGCAATATCGTCTGGTCTATTGGAATATGCTTTCCGATTTCAAATAACTCCATACGAAGTGAGAGAGGGAAAGTCAAATCGGGGGATCTAGGCGGCCATTCAATAGGTCCACGTATTCCAATCCACCTATTGGGAAAAATTTTGTTCAAATAATCTCTTACAATACGTTTTTAATGCGGTGGAGCCCCGTCTTGTTGAAACCAAATTGAACTATCTATTGCATTTGGATCATTAATATCAGAATAAAGTATTTTTAATGTAGACTGTAGAAAGTTCATAAAAAAATCTAGATAAACTTCACCATTAGCTGTGCCTTCAAAAAAATGTGAACCAATAATTTTGATCTTAATGGTATCAGCCCAAACGTTCACTTCTTTAGGATATTGTGTGTGAGCCTCACACATCGAATGAGGATTTTCTCTGCTCCAATATCTACAGTTTTGTCTATTAATCGTTCCATTCAAATGAAAAGTGGCTTCATCAGAAAAAACAATTTTGTTTATGAACTGCAAATCTGTTTCCATTCTGTCCATCATCAGTTCACATAACTGTTGCCATCTATCAGGATCATCCTCATTCAACTCCCAAACCAACTGAACTTCATGAGGATGGTATTTTACTTTATGAAAATCTGTCGATATCGATGATTTACCTACATCATTGTCGGTGGCAAGTTGTCTACTTGTCAAATGCGGGTTTTCCTGAATCTTACTTTTTTTCTCATCCAATTTAACATTGCGACCTGGTTTTTTAATAGATTTTACTTGTCCAGTTTCAAAAAAAATTGTTTCTATTTTGCTAACTGTAGACTGTGAGACGTGTTGACCAGGGTTATTAAACAATTCACAAACTTCCTTTTGAGTTCTTGTATTATTACCGCATCCAATCATAATTGAAATGTCTATCCTTTGAGTTTCGTATAAATCAAATACACACACAAATATTTTTCAATTCTCTGACTTGTATCAAAATAACAGTAGTCTAGTCGATTGACATTACATTAATTATGTGGGTTTCGTGAATAATTTTTTGGTGTCTTGAACGACTATTTCCTGACGTTTAGCAAAACAGTTAAGAAAATACCTGATTATTATGGGGTTATTTGAAATCGAAAGTATATTTCAATAGACCAGACAATATTGAAGATTTATTAGTTAGGATAACGGAAGAAATTAGCAACATAACTCCTGAGGTCATACAAAGTGTCGTACGAGAATTCCAAGATCGACTTGCTTATTGTCAAGAAGTGAATATATATGCCCTCATTTAAAATTTTAAAATTGGAAAACAAACAAAGTGTTGTACGAGAATTCCAAGATCGACTTGCTTATTTTCAGGAAAATCTGTATGGGGCTAGGTAAAATCATTCTATACTTTTCAGTTCATTCAAACGTGGTATATTGAAAAAAAACGATCTTATAATGATTTTCTGCTTTTTAGTCCTGTGTGTGGGTGAAATTCTGCAATCGATAATAAACATTTTTCATGACCTTATGACAGAGACATGTGGCAGATTTCAGGTTTGTTTCAGTAAGTTCAAAATTGATCGCTGCCTACTATTATTATAACAGACAAAGGAACAAACAGATAAGAAAACGAGTTGATATTGCATAATTTCTCAGTTCTGAGCTATGTTCAAAGTTTCAACCCTCTAGCTTATCGGTTAGTTTAGAATGGACAGACCTCAAAAGCTAGGAGTTATAAACATGGAAAACTGAATAGAATGAACCCATTAATTTGTTGCGAATGTATGTGTCATATGTATTCTAGCGATTATTTGATGATATTTAGTGGGTTATTTATTAATTTATTTTCAATTAATATCGTTTTTATATTGAGTGACTATTCAGAAGGCCAGTTAGATTCCGTGCATATTAACTCATCGATCATTCTGTTGTTGCCATGTAGAAGTTGTGTCATCCTAACCTCACTCTTTGCTCCTCGAACGTTCTACAGACAAAGGAAGGAACAGACAGACAAGGAAGTGATTCAATATTGCATTGTCATCCGGTTCTGGTAGCCATGTCTGAAGTTTCAAATCTTTAGATCATCGAAAAGTTATTATAAAACCGATTGCAGGATTTGTACTGAAAGCAGAATTTATATTCTTATATTATTATCTAGATTATGCACATTATTGTTTCGAGTCATTATGTGCAAAATAGGTGATTTTGGAAGACAAAGTAACTTGTCACAGTATTTTATTTATTTCATCATAAAGGTTCATCTTCTTCTTAAATAACCATTGCTGCTGTTGAGATTCCATCAGGTTATGGGCCAAGTAGAGGGCTGAAAAATCATTTTGGCAAGAAGTAACGTGTCTGTGAAAATGACAAGTTCCTGTTGGAATATTCAAATCGATAAGCTGAAAGGTCGTGAGAACTTCATAAAATTTGCCATGCAATCTTATCTCGAATACGAGGATATGTGGTAATGTGTTCTTGGTACAGGAAACGATACCAAGAAAGTAATGCGAGCACGATCGAAAACAAACCTGTCCAAAGATCCAATTATTTCTGTTCACATTCGAAAATCCACAACTGTAAAAGAGGCGTGGACGAAGTTAAACAAAGCTTCTGGAGGCTAAGGTGGACAATGTTGAATAGTATGTCAATAGTCTCAAGCTTAAAGAAATTAATATTGTTATATAGTAGGATGTATCCTACCAATAAACATTTCATTCATTCTACAATCATCTCAACATCTTGAAAACTGAATGCTATTGGATTTCAAGTTAGTGAGGAATGGGTTGGAACTCTTCTGCTTGTTGGCCTCACATATGAATGAATGATTATGGGGATTGAAAGTTCAGGCAGAAGCATAATGAATGAGTCGATCAAGACGAAACTTTTACAAGATATCAAGTCGAACGTTATTGGAAAGGCCTCTCACTATGCTGGAGCATTCCTCAGTAACAACAAGACATATGGAAAAAAGCATTTAACCAGGAACACAAATTATAAAGACCGAGGTACTGTATATGTAATAAATACAGTCATAAGTCCTATGAATATGATGGTTCAAAATGTCAATCAAGAATATCGAAACATTCAGGAAACAATGTTGATAATGAAAAATAGTACATTGATTCAGGAGCCAGAGCGCACTTGACCACAAGAGAATATTGATTGGAAAAATCAATTTTTGATCAATCGGAAATTGTTATTGCTAATCATGGAAACCTGTACTGAACAGGACAGGAATAATAACATTTGAAGTGAATGCGAATAGTTACCCAGTGGTTATGAGAGATGTTTTGTTCGTACCAGACATTGCAACAAACTCATTAAGTGTTAGTAAAATCACTTGAAACGGATATATAGCGTATTTTGACGCGGAAGGTTGCGAGATTTCAGACGTTAATGGAGTTGTGGTTGCAACTGGAACTATGAGCAATGCAATAATATACAGTGCATTCCATTTGAAACGAGCCACCCTGAATAACTTTTGGTACAATGATTTTCAGGAAAAATAAAAAAACACATCAACAATAGTATACAGGGGGACACATTTTGACATATTCACATTTGATGTTACTTCCACATCGCACCCCCAGAGCATGTCACATTTTTTTTTTTTAGGTCACCCTATACTATTCCAAATTATCAGATGCTCCATGATGAGCAGATTTCAACGAAGTGGTCTGACGCATATGGTTCGGGAGCAACAAATTATTTTCCATTAGTCCAACGTGCCCTAAAACTGCAATAGAAATAGCTTCATCGTTGACAACTCCTGAACGTCATGCTTTTTATTGCTAACAGATCCAGTTTCCATAAATTTGTTCAATAATTCCGAAACGTTCAGGAGTTGTCAACGATGAAGCTTTTCTATTGCAGTTTCAGGGCACGTTGGACTAATGGAAAATAATTTGTAGCTCCCGAACCATATGCGTCAGACCATATGTTTCATACTTTGTTGAAATCTGCTCATCATGGAGCATCTGATAATGCGAAACAATATAGGGTGATCCATTTAAAAAAAAATGGTGACATGCTCTGGGGGTGCTGGATAGTGGAAGTAACATCAAATGTGAATATGTCAAAATGTGTCCCCCTGTATACTATTGTTGACTTGTTTTTTTTTTTTCCTAAAAATCATTGTACCAAAAGTTATTCAAGGTGTCTCGTTTTAAATGGAATGCACTGTATATGAACTTGATTGTGCACCGATAGACACTGCACTGTAATAGCTTTACGAAATGTAATAGACAAAACTACGTGGCATAGACGATTGGAACATTCAAATAGTGGCAGTATGATTTCACTTAAAAACGGAATTGTACGTGGTGTACATTTCGAAAATAGTCATGAAACACGCATTTTCTGTTTGAAAGGCAAGCTACACCGGCTTCCTTTTGAATTTTCAGGAAACAGCATAAATATTTTTAGAGCTTGTACATTCTGACTTATGTTGTCCCATGGGAGTTGAATCTATTGGCGGTGAATATATTTCTTGGCATTCATTGATGAGTTCTCCAGTAAGGTGTTTGTCTATTTTCTTGCAACAAAAGACTAAGTGCTGGAATCTTCCGAAGATTCTGGGCTGAGGCAGTTTCAACCTTTGTATATTTGTTCAACTGATCTCCTGCAAAAATTCCTCGAAACAATACTTCTGAAGAAATTTGGTCCACAAAGAAACCAAATCTGAACCATTATCTTGCATGTAAAGCTATGGCTCATATCCCAGAACAAAAAAGACGGAAATGGGTTCCGGAAAGTGGATACTATACCGTTCATACAACTTGAAGACAAAACAAATAATAATTTCCAGAGTTGTAAAACCCGTTGAAGGATCTGCACCAAATCTAGGTGTAGATTTCGATAAAACTTTTTCACCAGTTGTACGTTACGAATTGCTCCGGTATCTATTTGCACTTGCTATTAGATTTGACATGGACATTGATCAGGTGCATGTTGCCGATGCATTATTCCTGGAGAAGAAAGAAAGGTATGCTGATTGAAGAAGGCAGTATATGGACTGGAGCAAGCCAGCAGAGCATGAAATCAGAAATTAGACACAGCTCATCAAAAAATTGGTCTGATTGGATCTAAAGTCAACTCATGCATTTATTTCAAGCTAGCTGGTCCACATTTGGTATTAATCGCCGTGTATGTGGATGATCTTATTTTTTGCAAAAATTTGCAGAATTAGAAAGATGTGAAGATGCAGCTGATGATGAAATCAAAAATGATGGATTCCCATGATTTTCTGTTTGGGGATGAGGATAACCCGTGACAAGAAAAAAGGTAAATTATGAATTGACCAGGAGAAAGTTGTCGAAAAGTTCTCCGGTAATGTAATTTCATGAGTGCAATTGTAATGTCTATGAATAATTCGTACTATGGAAAACCCAAGTTTATCTACCTACGTCATTATTTCATACGGGAAAATGTTGAGATGGATAATATATCCCTCAAATCAATCAGTACAGATAAAATGGTTGCATATGTGCTTACAAAACCAGTTTTTCAAGGGGAACCCGTTATTGTATTTTCGAAAGAATGAGGCTAAAATTTGAAGACCGAAAAATATAGATTCTGAGGGGTGTGTTGGAAAGCAGAATTTTAATTTTTATTTCTAGATTGTAGACATTATTGTTTTGGGTCGTTAAATACAAAAAAGTGATTTTGAAAGGTAAAGTAACTTGTTTTGAGTAGGTCACAGTATTATTCAGTTCATTGTAAAGGTTTCTTAAATAACCATTGCTGCTGTTGAGAACAGACAACGAAAGCGAGCTAATATAAAAGTGGTAAGAAGAGTCGGAATCCCCAGATTATTAACGAAGGACATCTTTCAGTTCTTGCCCTCTTCTTCCCTATCAACTATTCGATATACATTTTGTTACCTGCGTATACGTTATCCAACAGCATGGTTCCACTTGGTTCGCGTCCAGACCCCAGAATTCTAGCTCCTCTTCGAAAAGTGGTCCGCAGACGTCTGATGGGTAGTGGAGTTTTCCGGTCCTGAATGATGAAAATAAAATCGTGAAAGAACTATATTTGTATTTATATGGAAAACTATCTGATAATATGACAGGGTGAAAATATGGTAATTGAAATTCCTTTAGAAATAAAATTGCTCGTTAACTCACATGCAAGGAGCTCAAAACTCATAGAAATATATAAAGTAAAAATTTCGTTTTTATTGGACCGGCAATCAACCCAAACGAAGTTTAAAGCCCTCTCGGCTCAATACTTCCTTTTCTCTTTCTGAAAGTCTAATGTTTTTTTATCTTGATATTATTTGCTTTCTTCTTGCTATCTTATTCCTCAGGAAAATAATGAGAATGGATGTAATTTGCATTGAATTGAAATGAAGGTTGACTATGATTCGTGTACTCTCAACCTTCATTTCAATCAAATGCAAATTACATTCGCATACATTATTTTCGTGAGAAATGAAGAATCAAGGGGCCTGTTCAATACTTCGGCTCACATGATAGCAAAATTTGTATTACATCAGACTTTCAATGAGATCAAAGAAAGTATCAGGCCAAGAGGGGTGGTGGCTCGCTGCTTTATTCTCCCTTTGGCTTCATTGCCCGTGCAGTAAAAACTGAATTTTCATATATGTTGTTATATATGAGTTCTGTGCCTCTTTCTATGTTATTCTCAGGAAAATTATTCATGTAGATGTAATGAGCCTCTGAAATACAGAGAGGGGTGGGTGGTATGATCACATCCGAAATTTCAAATTCCAGAAAAAAACATCTTCGAACCTGCGTCCTCTATATCTCTGAACATACGCTTTACCAACTGAGACACAAGGTTCCGTCTGCGATTCGAAATACCGCTTTTTCCTAGAATTTATTGTTAGTTGTTGTTGGTATGGATTATGAAGGCCTCATACACAGTCAGTGATCATCAAGATCAGATTATCCTCTTTCCTAACGTCGCCGTGTATTCGTCGGCCTCAGTTGAAGTTCAGGGGCGCTGATATCCGATCATTGAACAAATTGCCAAATTAGGTAAAGAAAATTTGTGGCATTTCAGACGAAAACTTTGAATTCCAGAAAAAAAAAATTTTCGAGCAAGAATTTAACCAGTACCTCTAGATTACTAGTCTTTGCTCTAACTAACTGAGCTATTGAAGACACAAGTTCTAACTGTATTTGAAAGATACCGCTTTCTTCTAGAATTCAATGTTAGTTGTTGTGTATGATTGCCAGTTAAAGCATATGTGATTCAAGTTTCCAACTGAGTTGTTGTTGCAGGGCAGGCATTATTATGAAGACTTATTTAGTTCATAAGCACTGGAAAATTTCCATGATCAAGTCTTAGCCGTGTCAGGATCGAACAGTAATAGCCAAAGATGTGGGGGATACGGTTTGGTAGAATGCGATGGATTGCTACGCTATGGGTTGTTTGTCGTGGATTTTAGGCTCTGTAACATGTGTTCATAGTAAAATTATCCATAAAATTTCAACATTTCGCCTTTTTCGCAATATGATCACCATTTCATTATTCTCTATTTCTGCATGTGCTTCCACCCAGATGAAGACGACGTATCCATGGTTTACTCTCATCTGATTGATGTATTTTTTTATTTTGCCTATCAGTGTATTGTCATAATTCTTGACTAAATTTTTTGCTAGTGCTTCTAGAGAAGACCTTGAATCTTTCAAAACAATCACCGATAAAACGTTATTATCTGAGCCCCATCTTAGTGCCCTTCAAATGGCAAAGAGTTCTGCAATGAAAATTGACGTTGTATTAGAAAGTCTGTAACATTTTGATGTATTTGTTTTGAGTAGGTAGACCATACAGCCTGTACCAATCTCGTTTTTGGACAAATCTGTCGGTAAATATGACGATACTCATTGAAGTTGCTCAATATGGATAGTGTGATCTTTCCGTTAATTGTCGTTGATTCTGAGGAAGAGGGGAATATTGTGCTGCTAGGAATGATTGTCATTCAGTGAGATATTGTATAGGGGGTATGTTTGCGATGAGACAATGTCAAACGAAGTGGTATGCACATCGGCATCAGCAAGAGGAGGATAGTTTCCAATGCATCAATAGGAGTAAGATAGCTGGTATATATTCATTTCATTGAGAAGTTCATGAGTATCATAGGTTCAATTTTTTATCAGGAATTCCTTAGCTGGGAAGTCTCTCCTGATATCAAGAGGAGGTTCCTGACCATCAGCTCATATTGCAGGGCAGGAAGGGGATCTGAATGCTCCTATGCAGGTTCTTATAGCTCTGTTTCGTTTTGTAATACCTAAAGAACGTTCATGCAATTTTGTGTCTACACCCCATATTATACAATACAATTTTTTCCTAAGACCATTACAAGAATGGAAATAGTCAGTTATGAGATATAAATAATACAGTACACTTAAAATTGAAGTAATTTAAGGAGAAGTAATAAAAGTCAATATAGAAATCATAAACATTTAGTAGAAGTGGTATAGAGAAAATATTGAACTATTCAAAGTATCAAGTTTCTAGTGCCGCTTGAAAATATTCATCTAGAGAATAAAATGTCGATTCAAAAGGTAATTTCTTAGATTATTTTTTTGACTCCAATCTGGTTATTTTTTGGAATATTGGTAGATTATTATATAATCTAATCGTCATGATATGAGGCCAATCAAATACGGCTGCGCGGCAAGTCGAGTAATATATTTGTTCAGAATTTTATCGCAGTGCGTTTTAAATTAAATGACGCATTTGAAAATAAACATAGATACAACAGTTAAAATTCAAAATTTTGCAAACAACTCTCTACAAGAATCACAATATTTTTTCAAGCACATGGTTCTCAATAAACTCTTTTGAGATAGCAACAATTCATTCATTCTACTGGAGTTACCGTAACACACTAAGGCCTGGTATTTTCACCACCGGTTATACTAGGAATAAATTAACCAATGGTTGGAATGTGCTTTTGCTTTATCTATAAACGTTTCAAAAGCATATTCTAACCGTTGGTTGATTTATTCCTAGTATAACCGGAGGTGAAAATACCGGGCCTAAGCAATATCCAAAAAATGTGCAAAGGGTATGTATTTGTGAAGAAAGATGGGGTGTTGACCCAAAATTATATTCCTCCACTACCAGTTATATCCAAATGACTACGCATTTACTTTCCTTCGAAATATGTTACTCCATTTTCTACGATGGAGAAAAACTGGCTTTATTTCGGTAGCCCGAAACTCGTCATTTCATTCACGTACTTTCCTGTCGATGTCCCCTCAATCACATTCAAACGAAGCTTGGAAAAATAAACGTTCGTGTTCAATATCACCCTGGCAGCAAGTTTCAGAAACCTGGTAATCGCAGCAGACTTCATAAAAAGTTTGGAACGAATACAGGCGAAACAAATTCCAATTTAATTTTAGACGTTGGCAGGGAAAATTGGTACATCATAAAGTAGAACACATATATCGTCTGACATGTAATCGACAAAATTGCCAATTTCGGAGAAAAGGAAATGTTGAGCTGAAACGGATATTGAATACGACGTCATGATGTGTGGTTTCAAATCAATATGAACAATAATTTTCAATATTGTTTAGTTTTGTTGAAAATTAAATCCCCAATAGCACCTGATTATGATTTACTGAACCTCAGCAAAACGATTCCTTATTCAACCCCAAGGTAGTTGCACGCGAACCCCCACTCCTCAAAATTAGATTAGATTATATTTTATTTTCATCTCTTTGGTATAATACAGCATGTACATGAAATAAGTCGAGTTCGGTAGGTAAAATTACATTCAGATACAACACTAATTTACCAAA
The DNA here is from genome assembly GCA_018342105.1 of Gonioctena quinquepunctata. NCBI lineage: Eukaryota > Metazoa > Arthropoda > Insecta > Coleoptera > Chrysomelidae > Gonioctena > Gonioctena quinquepunctata. The sequence continues at coordinate 51,115 of JAFIRS010002668.1, read as the reverse complement.
TACAAAAAAGGTTATAATTTCCGAAGGATCTACCACCTGACGTTATGAAATTCATTTATGGAGTAGAAGCAATTTTCAAGCAGAAATTGCTTAAGCATTGGCTCCCGCATAGCGCGGGGATTTTTTATATCCCATCTGTTTGAACCGTTTGATGTGGATGTTGATACCGGATCGCGTTGAATTCTCATGAATTTCATGAGTTTTTGTGAAGAAAGCTAAGTTTTGGTGAACATAAGTTAATATTTTATACAAATAGATTCCGGTCAAAGTAAGAATTTTATATTTGTGGAAGTAGTCTTTGCAGGATTTGTTATAGGGCATATTGAAAATTAGCCTCAAAAATGTCTTCTGTATTTTGAATATACAATCCACTTCTACAGATTGTCCCCAGATCGTAATATTTGTCTGAAGTATTGAGAAGACGAATGAGTAATACAAGTTGAGGGGATACTTTTGATTAATAGTATATTACATAACAAGTTGTGAGAAGTTGTAAGAAGCATATTACGCACGACTAGAAAAAGTTACGCGCGAGCCGCAAAGCGACGAGTGCGTAATTCTAGAAGTGCGTAATTGTCTTACAACTCGAGTTGTGTACTATACTTTTTCTACGACCGCATTCATTCCCATAAAAAATTAGAATTCCATCTAGTGAAAATATTTTTAATCAATCAATTAAATATCTACAAAGATAATTCAACTATAATAAGTTACTATATTACTTAGTATAGTTTACTTTTGATTGTAATAATTATTAATTGTAACTGTGCAGTTATCAAAAACAAGAGAGGGCGGGTTGGTTGTCTGATTTTTTGTATTTTCAAAAATAATACTATTGTTTTCTCTTATTGTAATGTAATTTTTGATGAGTTTTATAGAATTATCTACATAGCTCTCGGCCACTGCTGATGGCCGCCAACCACCGTGTCTCTTCAATGCAAGCATATCGCTACCAGCATCTACAAGAATTGTGGCTGAAGAGCGCCTAAAGCAATGGCCTGTGTATTATTTGGGATTCGCTAGCCCAGATATTCAGCCACTTGTTTTGGAATACTGCCGATTTTGTTTATTCCAACACATTGCTTGGTGCATTTTCCATTTATGAAATTCGAAAAAAAAGGCAAAGTCTGAACATCTTGTCCTGCAGGGCGTAGATTGATGTAGTTTTTACAAATTGGATAAAAGAACTCGGAAACGACAAATGAACGTTGCGTTTTGGTTTTTGAATCGGCAATATGAATTATCGGACATTTTCCTGTATCCTACACGTCTTGAGGCTTTAAGTTGCGTAACTCCTGCTTTCTACAAGCACCACTAATACCGAAAATTGAAACTACCTGGAATAAAGAGTATCAATACTTGCCTATTGATTTATATAATTCGTGCATACCTTCGTGAGCAAATATCTGCTATCTGGAGCGTTTTGGAGAAAGACATTGATTTCTTTTGATGTCAACGTTTTCGATTTCTTACTCTTGAAACCATCTGCTTTTCTGTTTAGCAAATCCAATAGTTTAGGATAAGTCGCAATGTTAATGTTATCATGGTTTATGTTTACTGTTGACCTTAGCATTGAATGAATTGACCAAAGTGACGATGGCTTCATTTCTTTGGACAGTTTTTCAAAATTTGCTAACATAACATTTTCTGAAAATGAATTGATTTTCAGTTTTAGCTTCCAGTCCATGAATTTTTGATGGACTGTTTCGTATCTTTCACGAGATTTTGCTGGTAACAAATTAGACGAAGCGTTTTTCGCTTTTTCCACTATATCGAGTGGTGTACACATTTCATCTTCACTACTACTGGATATTTTTCACAACAATTTCCATTTGTTATTAGGGATTTATTTTCAAATGATCTTGGCAAATTCTAAAACTGGTAACAAATCGCGACACAATTATAAAACGTCAAAATGTTATCGGCGACGCGGCCTGTTATTCGTTTCCATGGCAACTACTGAAGGCTCTTTCTTATTAGTTATACGTCGTGCAATTTACTTTACAGATGCTACCGTATTGGTTGTTGATCATGCTCTCTGTTTACGGTAAAGTTAAATCGTACAGTTTTATGTCGCACAGTGCTTAAATAGACAGTTTCATAGTTGGCGAGTTGTACAAATTCCGTCATTTTCTGTAGGGGGAGTAGAAAAAATAGTTTTTTTTGGTCATGAAAGTGAAGTATATTTCATTTAGTTTGGTACACAAGAAGTTTGTGTGTTCTTTAAAATCTAGTTGACTGTCCAGTTGTGTTCCTGAAAACTTTGTATGGGTTGAAGATGTCAGTGTAGTCGAATCAATATTGAGTTTGAATTATTTATTTCTTAAGATTTGTTTATGAACTCGACAGATATATTTTTTGTTGAATTGTTTAACAGGTGGTTGTTATGTTACCAGTCCATGAAATTATTTAATACATATGATAATTTGTGTTCTAAGTCCTTCATGCAATCTGATGCTACATTGATAGTGGTATCCCATACCCAATGAAACGTGGAAGATCCTCCATATACAGAAGGAAAAGGAGGGGTCCCAGAACTCCCCCTTGCGGAGTGCCAAGTTCTGTTGGTTTTTCGTCTGAGTATGTATTTCTCATTTTGACATGGATGTTCTTATCGGTCATGTTTGACTGGATCCATCGGTTTAAGGGACTACGGATTCCAATTTTTTCTAATATTTCACACAGAAACTTTGGATTTATGGTTTCGAATACTCTGGTGAAATCAAAAAATATACCACAAATAAATTTTCTTTCATCGATGTTCAAATGTATACAGTGCTTCTCAGAAGTCCTCTCCCCCTCTTATTTTTGGAACGATTATACATAAACAAGTGAAATTTAGAAACTAAATATTAAAGGTTGTAAACTTCCCTACTGATGATGATAGATGAAGAAATCGTCAAAGATGACGTCACAAGGCCATTGTGACCAATAATTTCAAATGGAAACCCTACGGCAAGCGACACCTCTTTTAAAAGGTATCGAAAAAACATATTCAATGATACTAATTTTGTTTGTGTTTATGGCAGTTTTAATGGCTCATTGGTAAACATTGAAATTTAAATTCCATTCAGTATGATATTAATTACAGATTTCAGAATCAGTATCTACTTGAAGAAATCGCTCGAAGTGACCTCCATTTACTTCCTGACAGTGAAATATCCTATTTTTAAACTCTTCTCGTACTTTTGCAAATGTGTCTGCCTCACATTCTGCAACAATACGTTGTTTTAAAACGTCAATATTGTCAGGTTCAGTGGCGTTAACCTTCGATTCAAGGTACCCCCACAGAGAGGTCCGGTGTTTGAGCTGGCCATTCCGTTGAACCTCGTCGTCCAATCCATCTACCACGATACTCTTCATCCAAATACCGTCTTACTGCACCGTAATAGTGTGGAGGAGCACCATCCTGTTGGAATATTATTTCCAAATTGCCGAATTCATCTGGATTATCTTCCAAAATTTCAAGGATTAACGGTTCTATTGCGTTTTGCAACAGCTCCAGATAAACCTCACCAATTAAATTAGTATAAAAAAAAAGGCCCAACGATGTGGTTTCCCAGGATACCTGTCCAAACATTCACCTTCTGGGGAAATTGGATATGTGTTTCACGAAACAGGTGAGGATTTGCGTCACTTCAATACCTCACATTCTGTGTATTTACATTTCCATTTAGATAGAAAGTACTTTCGTCACTAAAACAAATTATTTTGACATAGTCTGGCTGTTGGTTAATTTTAGTTTCCATATTTTCACAAAATTCTAGTCTTCGGTCTGGGTCGTCGTCTGAGAGTTGATGAACCGTTTTTAATTTGTATGGATGAAATTTGTTTTCTTTCAACACCCTGTGTACTGCACTTCGACTGACTCCACAGGTAGATGCAACGTGAGTTGTTGAAGAAGTAGGATTAACTATTACTTTTGGCAGTATATCAATTTTTTTCTCATCAGAAATTTGTGGTCTGCCAGATCGTTTCGCATCATTAATACTACCCGTTGTTTCAAACTTACGAAGAAGCTTCCTTAAATGAGTCCTCGAAACGGGGCGATCGGGCAACCTCTCATTAAAAATAAGTTCTGCTGCATGAATATTTTGTCCAGTTTCACCAAGAATTAGGATCGCTGCTACTTTATCACCTAAAGCACGTACCATTTCGCTTCTTGAAGCACTTAAACGTTCGGCTCATCACAGTTTGAGAAATTATCAAAATGTACGAAGATATTGAAAGTACCAAAAGCTGCTAAAACAGTTAAACGTTCGATCAACAATACACAAATTATTAAATGTACAAAATCTTGGACAATTACAAAAACGTCGAATTAGGGAGACTAACAAAAACGTCAGCTTATTTGACAACTATCCAGAGGCGGAGCTTGAATTTGGAATTTTAGTATTAACTGATTGAATTCATCACAGCTTTGCGTTTTTTAAAAGCGAGTTGCCAAAACTGCCATAAACATGAACAAAATCAGTATCATTGAATAGGTTTTTTCGATACCTTTTAAAAGAGGTGTCGCTTTCCATAGGGTTCCATTTGAAATTATTGGTCACAATGGCCTTGTGATGTCATCTTTGACGATTTCGTCATCTATCATCACTAGTAGGGAAGTTTACAACCTTCAATATTCAGTTTCCAAATTTCACTTGTTTATGTATAATCGTTCCAAAAATAAAAGGGGGGAAGGGACTTTTGAGAAGCACTGTATATTGAAACATTTCCGTAGAGGCAGTTTCGATCGAGAAGTCTTCTCGAAAACTATGTTGGCATGAAGTGACCAATTTTTTTTTATTTTGGAAGACAACTATTTTATCGTAAATATCTTTTTCGATTAGTTTAGAGAAGGATGTTAGTACACAGATCCCTCTATAATTATCCATGATATTTTTTTCTCCCCTTTTCTGAACTGGGATAACTTTTGATGTTTTCAATTCGGTTGGAAATTTACCTTCACAAATAGAAGTGTTAATGATATCGGCTAGATGTTTTGAAATTATGAAACGACTCTCGATCAAAATCTTCATAGGAATTTCGTCGATTCAATTAGAATATTTATTTTTGAAATTTAAAAGAATATTTTCGATTTGGAAATGATCTGAAAGCAAAAAATACATGTAGTGGAGTGTTGAGATTTCTGAAGTAGTGAGCATATGGGTAGGTAGCTTCATATCATGGATACTGAGAAATGGTTGGCAAAGAGGTCGGAAACATCCATGTTATTGCGCACAATACACCATTATAAAAAGGGCAGTGGCCGAACTGTTATAGGCCAATCAATAGTGATTTTCTTCTCTGTTATGTAACCTACTCCCAAATGTCATTGCCTAATTTTTTATAAACATTTGAAAGCATTTTTTAAATTTTTTATCGTTTTTGACTTGTAACCTCAAAACTAATGGAACAATCCCGATACTCTCAAGAGATGAATTGTAGAGAATCTAAATGCAAAGAAAATAAACCCCAACACAACTTGATCGGAGAAAAACAGGAGAACATTTTTTTTAAATTCATAACAATGCCTTTTGTTAAGATTTAGTGCAAGCTTTCCACGACAAAGTAGTGATCAATATGAACTCTATGTGTCGAACACGCATGCGCTGTCGGATCATTGGTTTTGGCATAATTACAATCTGAATTTTCTGATGCACTTCATTGCAGCAGACCTCGGTGCGTCATTAACGGTCCAATTTTTCAAGAAGATTTCGAAAGTAGAAGTATAGTACTACAAAACGTATATCTCATTTTGCGTTTGAATGCTACAAAATGGGTGAAAAATACTTGCAAACATGACCGAAAATGGGCGAGTGCGTGAAAGCTGCTGAGTAGTGGGGGTAGGGCAGCAGACGCAGGAAAGCGTATGTATAGTAATACAAGCGTGCTGCGCCCGTTATGAATCTGCTGTTCTACCCTCACTCCTGAGCCGCTTTCATGCCGGATTTCGATCATGTTTGCAAGTATTTCTCACCTATTTCGCAGCATTTTAACGCAAAATGAGAATAGTCATTTTGTACTACTATACTTTGACTCTCGAAATCGTTTAGAAAAATTGAAATGGGACCACCTATGACGCACTCAGGTTTACTGCAATAAAAGGCATTGAAAAAATCAAATTGCAATTAGTTATGCCAAAACTAATAATCCAACATTGCCTGAGTTTTTCACTATTAGTTTTCAAGTTACAAGTCAAAAACGATGAAAAATGAAAAAAAAATGCTCTTGAATGATTATAACAAATAAAGCAATGACAGTTGGAAGTAGGAAACATAGCAGGATATAACTACAGACCGTCCTTCGTATGATGGCACAATCGGTTTCCTGGTGGTATTTCTGTATCGAAAAAATCTCTATTGATTGGTCTATCAAAGCGTATGACTGCGAAGCCAGAGGTCCTCAGTTCGAGCCCCAGCGACTTCAAAATGTATTTTCCAAATTTCCCTTTTTTTATTTTTCCTCATGATACCACACAAATCCAACCACAAGAATAGTTAATTGATCAGACAATAAGATCGCAAATTGCACCCAGTAAAATTTCCAGGCAAAATGCTTTCCCAGAAATTTCAAAAATTTTGAGCGATTAAACCTCTAGCACATATGATATTACCCTCGAATAGATCTTAGAGGATATTTGACAATGATATTTTTAGCATAGGTAGGATATCTGTATCTGTATTCGACAAAATATTCTCACCAATCAAAATTCAAAGGACTTCGATTTTTTTCTACCGATTTTAAATTTAAAACATTTTTTGGATATTGAAAAATGAGTCCCCACAGTTGAACAAAGATGAAAGTTTTTGAATTGTTCCGATGCATTTTTATCGCAAACTTCCGTAGCGGATATAATGAACGAGAAGTCGTCTGCATATGCTCTATATCCTCTATTACCAATGACCGAATTCGATGGCTTGACATACAAGATGAACAAAATTGGGCACAAGATGGAACCTTGAGGAAAGCCTATTTCAAATTCTTTGGTAGCTGAACGTATAGTTTATATTTGGCTGTCATGTTCGAACTTCTAGAGACAATTTATTTTATATTCGTCAGAAAAGATGGAATCCAGTTCAGTGGTTTGCCCCTGATACCAGAACTCTCCAATATATCCATTATTTCATTATGGTTCACACAGTCACATGCCTTACTCAAATCGCTGAATATTGCAGCCGGGCATTCATCTGTATCAATGAACTGGGCAAATCGTTTGTGAAACGAGTACATTGCCGTAGATGTGGACATCCCGGAATGGAAACCGTATTCTTCGTGGCTAATAACATCGTGTTTTCCCAAAAATGATGTACCCAATCTATCCAAGAAGGAATACCCAAATACTTTTGCGAGGCTGTAAGGCACAGTCACTGAGCGCTAGTTCTCCAACAGAGTTCGGTAATTTTTCTCAACTCTTGTTAAGCATAATAGTCGCATATTGAAAAGTCGTATCTCACCTGACATTTTGTCACATACGACTTTTTGCATAGTATTTGTTAGAAAACTACCAACGAATAGCAACAAAAATTATTTTCCTAAGTACAATTTGTTGATTTTGAGTAATTTTTTGAGTAACAATATATTATTACGAGCAATCAGAGCCCAGCTGGAAAACAGTTCAAATGGAGAGCTGTAAGCATTGGTTTGCGGAATTCAATATATTATCTCATGTGCAATATATTGCAATTCAATACACATTCGAGAAAACTAACAAGAGTATACTACAAATGGAAACTACCATTCTTATGATACTAGGAACAAAGAAAATATTAGAACACCAAACCAAAGACTAGAAATGACGAAAAGATATAACTCATACATATCACTTCACACTTAACTCTCTTCCTAAATCAATTAAAACTTACTAATTTCAGAATGGAATTGAAAAAACCAATAGGAGAATGCTTGCTATGATACGTCTGACTTCAGCTCTAGCGAATGATTATGATTATTGTCAATGTGTTCTATATCTAGGCACCTCTATATCTTTGATTGTATATTTATATAATAATTTATTTCGTGATCGTATCGTATACAATTTATATTAATCATTTACTGTTCTACTTATGTATTTATTTATTTTGTGCTCGTATCGTATACCTTTTATACTAATCATTCACTGGCCTACTATAACTATAACTATAACTGTAACTATAATATTCCAAATCTAACACATTATATTGTAGTAATTATATTATGACTGTCATGCACTAAGGTGTAATAGTTTGACCAATAAAAAATCAAATCTAATCTAATCTATTGTGTTAAATTTTCACTTCCTTGCCACCAACTTGGGTACTATTATCAAATAGCAGCTTCTAAATTAAATGTACATATGAATTTCTATGTTTCAGGATGGCATCTTAAACGGAAGAGAAGACCAGACAAGCGTGGGATGAGAATGCAATGTAAAGGGAGAGTTGTATGCACTTTTAGATTCGCAATAGCAGATGCAATTAGAGCTGTACAAGAAATGAGAATGGGTTTTTTGAAAGCATCCCGAATATATGGTGTACCCAATCTATGCTTATACGTTTATAAAAAAAGGACACCAATCACTTAGTGACATTACTAACCATAAACTTTGGAGAAAATTGACGTAACCGATTGAATTGGAAGATTAGTTAGCTAATTATATCCTAAAAATGGAAAAATCTGGATTTGGTCTTACACGCAGGGACCTTAGATCTTTGGCTTACCAGCTTGCGGGAAGAAACAACATAGAGCACTCGTTTTCACGAGATAAAATACATCTGCGGGCAGAACATGGTTGAGGATATTCCTCAAATGCCATCCTCACCTATCCTTTCGCCTTCCAACGGGCACATCAAAAGGATAAAAGGCTTAAACAGAGAAAATGTAGACGAATCTTCCGAATTGGAGAGCTTTATGAATGAATTCTAGTATCCTGCGAATAATGTTTATAACGTGGACGAAACCGGTATTTCAATCATGCCATCAAAAATGCCACAGATACTGGCACTTAAGGGCAAAAACCAAATAGGAGCTGTGAGTCAGCAGAACGTGGATAAACTCGTTTAATATATATGAGTGCAGGTGGCACATTTATTCCACCAATGGTGATATTCCCGAGAAAACAGGATAATCCATCACTGATGAAAGGTGCTCCACCTGGTGCCATTCATGCCTGTCATCCATCAGGATAGATACACCTTGAACTATTTACTCAATGGTTCGGCACTTTTTACAGCACGTGAAACCAACTGCTACATCGCCGGTTCTCTTGATTTTAGATGGACATGCTAGCCACACCCAGAATATCAAGGTGCTAGAGAAAACCACGTTCACTTGCTGTCACTAATCTCACACGCAAGTCACAAAATACAGCCCCTTGATAAAACATTGATGGGTGCATTTGGAGAGTACTTGACTGAAGAAACTCGCAAACAGGTACGAATTCAAACTCAAGCAGTGACACATTATGACATAGCGGAATTATTTGGTATAGCCTTCATAAGAGAACTGGTCATTAACGGTTTTCATGCAACTGGGATATATACCGTCAACAGAAATGTCTTCTAGGATCATGACTTCATTGACGAAGACCTTTCAGCAGTACAAAAATCTTTTAGTCACCCACAGCGCGATTTGATGACAGCGTCATGATAATTCCAAAAACTGCTTACCTGAGGCAGGAGCCGTTGAATCTCCAGAACCTCAATTCGTGAATGAACCTCTTTCTACTCTGAGCGCTAACGGAAATCACCATATAAACCCGCAAACCAAAGAGTGGCTAGGAACATAAATGATTCATTGGCTGGTCCCTCCACATCATCTAGATCATATTTTTCGCCAGAGATGTTGCAGCCCATACCAAGTTTGAAGAGAACTGTCAGCAACAGAAAGAAGGCACACCAGATCTATGATTTTGACATCTTCACCTTATAAGCACGATTGAGTAAAATCGATAAAGAAGAAGGAAGAAACAGATAAAGTGAAGGAAAAGATACCGTTGCACATGAAAAATGAATCAAATAAAGCGCCAAAGAAAACAGCCCAGAAAAAATGGAAGATCCCAAAAAATAAAGAATCATCTCCTGAAAGTTCTGATGAGAGTGATTATTCAGTCAACGATAGCACAGTTGAAAGTCTCGATTGTTCCCAAATTGAAAATTGTTAATGCTTGTATTGTGATGGTCTTTTTTCTAAAGATGTTCTTGGGGAGAAATGGATCCAATGTGCACCTTGTAGGCGATTGGCTCATGAAGATTGTGCTGGTATAGAAGACATGGTGGACTTCTATTTGTGCGAATTTTGTAGCAATGATAAGTCTCAGCCCTAATAATTGACTGATTTAATTTTTTTTCTCTATCACTTTGAAGCAAAGTGAACGTGGTCTATATTCAAAACCATGTTGCCTTATTATGTTAACTTCTTGCAAGTTTATAAAAATGTCATATTTTAGAAAATGTTGATTATTTCTGAAATGTTGATGTTTTTTTAGAATTTTATTATTAGTTTCTGATCTCAAATAATTATCTGTTTAAAATAAATGAGGCTGATTGCACTCTGACATTCGGAGTTTTATTTGAGAAAAAACCTTATGGTGGTCCATATATGGCGCACTTACTCTTCTCAATTGACCCAATAAAAATGGTGTGAAAATATTTGCAATGCTGACACCAGTACTTTTCATAAGATAAATTTAGAAGTATACTTTGGTTAGAAATCAGAGGTTCCATTTACCGTGAATAATTCTGCTGATGGTATTCAAAAATGAATCTGCCAACTCATGGAAAACAAAACGGAATGTTACTGTTTACCAGTATGGAATTAGTAGAATCGTTACAGATATATTTCAAATTGGAATTTTTGTGAACTATTCGGAAGAACAGGAAGAAACCGATAGCTTGTTCGACCAATAGGTTATACATTTTTTTGAACTCTTGTCTCTTATTTACCAAAAAGGAAAAACATGTTATATTTGTGTCCAGCATGCAATTTGATAACAAAATTGATCCCAGAACTGATGAACCTCAAATTAAATTGGATTAAAATTGAACAACGAGTGGTAAGAAATATTCGCCGATGGACAATGGTGGTATTCTAATCGTCTCCTAATGTAGGTGGTAAGAATTTCATTATCATATACGGTCCAGATAGTCTCGACGAAAAAATCGAAAATATATATTCTTTGCGACAACTTCCATCTGCAATCATTGGAAGCCATGTTCTACGACACGCTATACAAACAACTCCAAATGCTATAAGCGAAAGAAAACCAGCTGCTACAAATCAAAGATGTTCTTATTCTGACGAAGAAAATGTATTTTGCAATCATTTCTTACTATTCCACTAACTTTGATTCTAAATGAATTTGGGATGAATTTGCTTTGTGTTGTTTCATTATTCATAAGACAAAATACTGGAACAATATATAAAAATAATTTTTTAACATATGCGGAATCACAAGACATCGCGTTTTAAAATGGACGCGACTACCGAAAGGTTCATTCAGTCGAAAGTTCAACTGATTTCATAGGTTATTGAACAGTTGTTTGAATCAACTGATATTCCATATCACCTTCTAGGAACCAAGTTCAATGGAAGAATCATGCATTTTCAGGCCACAGTTGGTATTTCTTTGATATTTAGGGCGGCACAAAAAAATAAGTGCTTTCGGCTAGCAGGTAAATATTCAGTCAGGAACGGAGTGTGTGGAGTTCATCACCTATATATATTTTTACTTATTTCGATCGAGAATGACATTCTGAATCCAACAACACCTCACTTGTCAATATTTGACAAATAAAGTCATTTTTATTCCAATTTTAATTTTTCGATCTAAAATGCCATGGATCGTGTAAATCGCTTCATTCTTGATCAAGTAACATGGAAAAAAAGACTTCGAGGCTTATGACTTCAAAATCGTTTCAAGAATTATTCGAAAGTCGCAAATTAGTCCATTAAGGTTCTCAATTTTCAAAATGACCTCCTCTTTGATCACGGCAAGGTTAAACTTTTTCAATTGTTGCGCGCACCTCATTGATTAGCTATTCCGCAGTGATGTTCTGGAATGCCACCCTTACTTTGTACTCCAGTTCTCCACCAGTTGCCAATGTTGTGTTATAAATCTGATTTTTAATTGTTCCCCAGAGAAATAATCTGACGGAGTGAGATCTAGTGATCTAGAATATGAAAAAGAAATAATACATTATGAAAAAATATGACAACTCAAGAATGCACCTCGCAGGCCACTGAATAGGTGCCAATCCACTTCTCTGGGAAGGCGTTATTCAAATGTTCTCCTACGACTTGAGAATCGTGAGGTAGCACACCATCTTGTTGAAAATACGTATCAACGTGGTTGGCCAATGGCAAATCTTCAATGAAATCATTAATTTGATTTCTAAGGACCTGTAGTTATCTTTCCCGCAGTAAGTTGTCCGTCCAAAATTATTGGCCCAAAAAGTTTGCCTTCGATAATACCCATCCAGCAATTGAACCCAAATCGCTCTTGAAAATTTCCTTCTTGCATCAGATGTAAATTTGTTTGAGACCAGTACCTTTTATTATTCCGATTGAAAGACCCAAGTTGGTGAATCGAGATTCATCTGAATAAATAATTTTAAATGGAAATCTTCTCTGTATTTGGTCAAAAACCAGTTGCAATAAGTTAATCTTCGGTTGTGGTCGTTATCGTTAAGATGTTGGTGCAGTTGGTACTTGATTGATCGATAATTATACTTGTGAAGAGTTCTCTAAACCGACGAATAACTTATATCACAGTGAGTCACTTCAACATAGGCCAACACGTCTACTTCTTTTTCTTCACTGACGATGAAGTTATTGGCATTTTCTTCTGGTTCATTTCGCATTTTCCTTTCCAGTTTTGGAAAATAATGCCGAGTGGGATGGCGACGGTTGGGGAATCTCTGAGCATAAATTCGAGCTGCATCAGTTGCATTTTTTTTTGCTTCTCCGTAAATTAGCAGGATTTCAGTTTTCTCGTTTTTAGTATAATTTTCCATATCAAATTATGAACTACGCAACAAATAAATTTTTAAAAGTGACAGCATATTTATTAGCCTATTTGTTTAGGTAATCCTAGCAACAGTTCCAATTGTTCATTACGGATAACTAGAATAACAGGACTTAGTGCATAAGTATACCGAATACGTATTATTTGTTATGAGGCATGATTGCTTCTTGCAATTATTCAGCAAAATAGTGGAAATAAAGTGAAAGTGTGTGGTATCAAATTATACGTGAGAAAATCATCTTTCACAAAATCCCGACGTGCCCTACCATTTGAAAAAATTAAGTTGACTCAAAAAATTATATTCAAATAATTCTCAAAACGACTGTGAAGTCATAAGCCTCAAAGTCGTTTTTTCCCATGTTACTTGATCAATAATTAAGCGATTTACAAGATCCATGGCATTCTAGATCGAAAAATAAAAATTGGAATAAAAATGACTTTATATGTCAGATATTGACAAGTGAGGCGTTGTTGGATTTAAAATGTCATTCTCGATCGAAATAAGTAAAAATATATAGGGTGTCCCATTTAAAAATCGAAAGTTGGGGTCATTTCCGGTCAAACCGGAAGTACGGCAAAGCAAGTAAATGAGTCAAAAAATATTAATAGAACTCTAAAACACAACCTCCAAATTTCGTTTTTATATCTTCAGTAATAAAAAATTTAAAGGGGTAAGCCACCTTAGAGAATGTCGCGGTAAATATATACAGTGTGACCCATTTAAAATGGAACCACCCCTGTAAAATAGGCAATTTTCAATCAATCTCAAAATAAAAATTTCAATATTAAGCATCGAAAACTGTAATTTGACATAAATTTTAATAACTTCAAATTTATTTCCAAGGCACACTATGGTTTTTTTTCTTTGTCAAAAACGGCAAAAGTTTATTAGGCAATTTTTGTTTCCAAATTTGACTACACCACTGGATTCGTTGTCGTTATAAATAAAAACCATCAAAATATTAGTTAACAACGAAGTTACAAAAACTTCAATTTTGGAAAAAATATTTGATTAAATTTTATTTAGATTATAGACATATTTAAATCTGGCAACACCGTCGACACAAAGTAGAACACAAGTGAACTTGTACAGTGAAAATCCGAAGTCAATAGCTCATTCCGTTCTACAGTTATAAGTATGGTAATGTGAGCGATTTGTGGTGGAAGCGATTTTGTAATAAAAATCTGACTAGGCAACTGTATTTGTGAATTATATTCCCTAAAAATCATTTATTCAAGTGTAGGTTATAAGTGTATTCGAATAGAACAGAAAATTAGAAATTCATTTTTGAGTTATACGGTAGTATATTCTTCCATAGCCAATGAAAACGAAATGAACAGAAACAAGTTTTAAAGTATTTATTCAACAATAAAACGTCATTAAGCAAAAACTAAAACTAAAATAAACATTACTGTAAAATTAAATATTTGAATTTTTGTGGCTTCTACCAAACCTCCATTTAGTTCGACACATTTATCGTATCTCTTCCGAATATTTTTTACACTATTTCTTAATTGTTGAGATGTAATTTGGGCACAAATGCAGTGACGTCTGAGAAAGTATAGTTCACAACGAACAATTTTAATGCCATCAAGGTTGGCTGGCGAAGGTCAATTGATGCCTGACACTAATTTGCCGCCTTGTAGTCAAAACAAAAATGATGTAGCTCATATAATGTATTTTCAATACCTAATACATGGGAAAAAAAAAATTTTTTCCCGCACAATATGTGATAAATCCAGAATGAAAACAAAATCAAAACCAAATTTGAATGTAAAAAATTAATTTTTATAATAAAAAAAAATAATCAGTTGAAAAAAAATAAAATATATCAATATATTTCGATACTGAACGTACATTCCATTGAGAATGAATAGTAGGAAATAATTATTTAACAATTTGAATAGGACGCTCTGACAAAACTATTATATCACAACTTTCCTAGTTTAGTAAATTCTCCAATCATAAAATGAGATTGCTTCTTTCGGTCTTCCTGATGATCGTGGAAGCGTGAAATAGATTTTCGTCGACAAAAATGTATTGAAGACCTAGTGAATGCGATGTCTCTCCTGCGTCAATGTTACGAATGATTTCTGGTGAGTACTCTCTTTTGGAAAACATTCTTCTTTGCCTCATTCATCTTTATGAGTTCTTAATTAAGACTGGAATAGAAAATCAAATAACTATCTGAATGAAAATGCAAATTTTCAAATTCAAATTTTTCTTTTGAGTTAGGGCCTTTTCAGAATATCTATCAGATGTAGTTCAATGTCCAGCGTGGCTTTAGCCGGGGAAGTAGTTGTTTTCTGTTAGACATTCACAAAAAATAACTTCATTTTAATCGTGGATTTTTCAATTCACAGAAAAATCTCTCTATTAATATTCAATTGAGAATGTTTTCCTTTTCAACATGAATACCCCACAAGAGGTTATCTTGATGATGGAAGATAGTGACTAAAGTTTATCTTTCAGTCGCAGATGATTTCACATCTGATTTTATGAACATCCTGTTTATATTTTCAACAAATCATAAAATTAATGTCGCGTCGTTCGAATAAGCAGTCGAATGCGGGAAAGTGTATTTATGCAAGAGATAGGATGAACAAAATTCCTACATGCATTGAAAAGCAGAAGACACTTTCAGAAAATACAAAGCAATTTAACAAATACATATTCTAGATAGAGCAGCTCGACCATGAAGTATAAAGCTTCTAAATACTAAACATTTTTACACAATTATCCGAAAGTACTTCTTTCTTCGCTTCGCACCAATTAACAAAATGTCGGTATAGTTCAACGTATCTGTCTCCGGACTTTTCCGATAGTTACTCCAAATATACGATACTTGCAGCATATACAATACCTTCTGGAATATCTTCAACTAAGGACTATAACGCCATTTTTCTGGAAAAAGAATTCAAACGAGTTGAAAATCAGGAATGATGACCACTTTACGATACGTTCTTTTGAATATTGTTCAGACGACATTCCAACTATCTTTGGAATTAGGAACTGGTGCCTTGTTGGCATGTCAACATATTCACAATATGATAATAAAATCCCACACTGTGCGAGAAACTGAGTCTTTCCAAACGGAAATGAGAGCGGAAAAAATTTGATACATTACGTGATGACACTTAGATTTGATGCAGTAAAAAATCAACTTTGATATTGATGTTTGTAAAACTGTATTTTTCGAATCCGAATTATTGAGAATAATCTGAATATTCTCTTTTTTTATTCAGAAGTTGATACATTTTCCGGAAAGTTTTTGAGAAAACTATGGCATGGCATATGTTTGCTATATGAGAGCAGGAGGAAGATGAAAAACGATATGCTCCATTAAGTTCGTAGATAAATTAGACCAATAGGTTTTTATTTCCTTCTAAATATTATTGGAGCCGACACTGATGATCACCGATAGTCCTCTATTTCCCCGACAGAAAGTATGCGAGACTGAAAACGAAAGGTCACGTTCAAACAAAGGGGAATTTGACCTTTTCAGCGGAAACAAAAGAGAACGATACCGCCGTTCTTTATCGAAAACTCACATATTGAAAATGCTTATCTAAAAGAAAATATGAGAAATGTATCCCACAATTCGTTTGCTCTGCACTTGAATATAAATTGCAGTGTATACCAAGGGAGTATAGAAAAAGTGCAATGTCTATCGAGTATGGCAGAATTTATCTCGTTTTTTTTTTCAAAAGAATCCAATATGGAAATCAAATGATGGGGAGCTTTTTCGATCACAATATAAAAGTGTATCGGGCAATGGTAAACAGATTCACAAAATGTTAGGGAATGGGAAAGGGTGAGCAATTTAATATATTCATGACAACAACTGAGGAATTGGGGAACATTAAAAATATCTAACAGCTTCCAGCACTTATCACCCTAGATATGATAATAAGATAATGATGATAATCATGCCAATTCTTCTGGGGAGCTGCCGGAATAAATGAGTTACATGCCCCATCGTTTTATTGTGGAAAATCTGGACAAATTATATCTCAACATTCGATATTATACCGGTTCAGTTTAACAATAATGAATCTTTTAATCTGTTTACCATATTCCTCAGCGATTACTTGAATGAAAGTTTGGACATTTTCCAATCTACATCAACTTTATATACTCTTCATCACTTCCACATTAGTATCCTGCTGTGAAAAAACATGAATGCATTTGTTGCGTTCGGTTCTCTGAATATCGAGCAGATGCTGATTTGGTATCATGTGATCACCTAGCCAATCAAGCGAAAGCTATCGTTCAATTACGGGTGATCATTTCTGATTTCATGAGCGTGAGTAATTTTTATTGGAGAGAACAGCAATGAACACCAATAATCCACTAATTGATAGGTATAGAAAATACATTCTACGTGGTTTTCCTAATTAAATAGATTTTTATTATTCTCATTCCATTGTTTTTTTTTTCACTTCTACACACGAATATTAAGGAATCCGCATTTCTTCCAAGTACTGATATTTATGGTAAATAATGAAATGTGTGTGCTCTGCTCCTCTACGCTGGGGGGCGATTACATCTGAATGCTTGCTCTGATACTTATTGAAGGTGGAGCATGAAAATGAATGGACTTTCTACAAAGATAGTCTTCGATGCCATTATTGATGTCGCTATCAAAATAGTGAACTGATTATTGCCTGTTTATCCGAGAAAAAAAAACAAAACAAAAATCAATTACAATTCACTGTTGAAATACCTCGTATGACCCTGAACTTCTGAAATGTGAATGAATGCTTGAATAGAAAATGTCACATGGTAGGAAATACTGGAGAATAATCTCGAGATCACTGGAAAGGGATATGATTTCTGAAAACCTTGGATTCCGCAGTTTTATCGCAAGACACCATTTATAGTTGAAGTATATCCATTTTCATAATACTACTCTTCCTCTTGATCTAATCGTGCCGTTCAAAAGCCATCGTCGAAGATGATGCTAGCTGGTCGGAATGTAACCCCATCGGTACTCCAAATTTCGAGAATATATTGTTACCAATGATCTTGCTATTATGGAAGCCTCTTGATCTGGAATGGTGGAGGCTTCCATCCAAAATAGTCCATCGGTATATTTGTTGCCATCATCCGTCACACGAAATGGTCCAACTTGGTCAGTGGCGATCCAATCAAATAAAGCATTTACCTTGTATTTCTTCAATTCAATGCTGGATCTTGTTTTGGGATCTTTGGGAGCTCCGCACTCTGGATATCCTCTACACCAGCTTTCCTCACCCGTTTGAGAAGTCCATTTTTTGCAACCATGTATGCGGTAGTACATTCGTCTTCCGTGGATAGTCTCGTTTCTCTGATGTCGCGAGTCTTCATAGAATTCAACACGCAGACAATGCTCAGAGCTTCTCAACATGATTTTTCAGAAAGTCATTTTCCATGGACAGATCATCGGTAGTTCTTCTGACCCTGTTGACTCCTGGAAGCTTTGTCCTCAATGGCCCGTGTACTTCCTGATATATTGGCCAATCTAGTTTCTCGGTATCTCCGAAAATCACTGGATCTCCTCCAAAATGATGATGTGGCAACCTCACCCTGAAACATTTCTGGAAATAACTGCTTCCACCACTTTGATACAGTTCACTCCTGACTCTCTGAACGATACCGTGGGTAGGAAGATGAAGGTGTCCTTGTAGGTGATGACGAACGTGGTGGCAATACCACTCTGATATCTCTATTGAAATATAAGTTCATATCATATTCTACTGAACAACTGCTTCATGCTGCCACTTTGAGTCTCTTTTCGAGGTGTTTTCCTTCCAAGAAACAAACCAAAGCTTCCTCAGAGTGTGTTGATATCACGGTTTCCTTCCAATCCATCATCGAGTACCTGAACTGCCGTTCCCAACTGTGCCCTGAACAGCTGTTCTCGATGTTGGTTGCAGCAATCAGGTTTCCATACTTGCGCTGCGGGTCGTCAGGGATGATCTGTTACACTCCCAAAGTAGATCTTCTCAAAACCACTATAGAAACAGGGGTTTTCCCTTTGCATCTCCATCAATTTGCTGTTGCCGCATTCTCGAAATACAGTGGTTTCACGGAATTATCCAAAGTCTTGGATGTTCAACGAAGTAACTCACTGTTTCTACCTCTTTTAAATGCTCCACTGTTTTTTTAGCACCACCCACACTCCTTCCGTTGCTCCTCCTTTGCTCCTTGTTGGTGAAGCTCCTCATCTTGTTTTCATTTCTGCCATCGTCCCTTCTCCTCTAGTTTTTTTCTTTGCCCCTGTTCTTTTTTCCCGGCGACCTGTTGCTCGATCATCTCCATTCATAGTCCTTATATCGTCGTAGGGTGTATTTCTTGTATTCACCATAAGAGGTTCTCACCTACTCAATAATATTCTCAATACTGGAACGATTATTGTTCTTTTATTTTTCACTTCAAAAAACAGAATAAGAACACAAGAACCTACTCTGGCAATTACAGAAATCAATAACAATTCACTTTTAAAAAATATTTGTCTTTTTGAATCAACCCTTGAATATAAACTGTCCTCGCGTCTTGGTATGATGTGATATAAAGTCATCAGTAACGTAGTCGAAACTCCTGGAGAAGAAGCAAACCGTTACGCATGATCCGGTTTCTCTCAACCAACTCACCGTACCTAGAAACCCCTGCCATACTGTACTTGGCAGACAAGTGTTTTCCAAAGGGCTCATTCGTGATCTCGGTGATGATATGATCAAAGTATTCAAGTTTCCTCTGAGCGGAGTAACACTCTGGTAGGGAACACCATAGCTGTGAGCTATAAATCACACGAGTAGGAACGATAATGATTTTCTCTCTTGAGTTTTAACGACCCAATACAAGGTGTTGTTCGAATAGAAATTCCACACTTCAGTTCACTTGGTTAAGATGTTGTTACCAAGTTTAGGAAGGGCTATACTGGGTGTGAATGATTTTATTGAAAGAAATCACTGGAGATTTTTGTCAAGAGGCAGATAAAAATTGTTCCTCCAGTATATGGATATATTAATTTTTAGAGACCTGGAATCGATCAAATTGTGTACCTCGCCAATCTGGTAGAGGATAATATGCAAATAATTGAAGCCCTTATGGAAACAAACAATCTATATGAATAAACTGAAATACTTCATTACAACAAATAGTAATACTGCATGGAATGATATTCCAATCCATAAAACTCCAGTACTTACATGGTACTAATCTGTTTCAAATAATGTGATACAACCTGTATAATAATTTTATATAACTACAGTAAGTTGTACCAATTTTCTGAAAAGAACTGAGATTCCATGAATCTATCAATTTTCAAATGAATTTATAATGAACAACCATTTTTCATACGAAATAATCTGTCTACAAACGTTATAAACTGAATTCAGTTTTTTTGAACTCCACTGTATATAATATCTGAAATTTTAATAATTCAACAATGTTAGAAACATACGCAAACTATGCACAAATATTATTCCAAATCAACTGTATGAAAGTTTCTATAATTATATAAGTCAAATGCCTTGTACAAATATCCGAAACTATACTAATGAGTAATGAAACAATATGAAAAACATTTTTTAAATGTGCACGTATCATTCAACGAAACTGGATATAAATATTGGTAAATCTTACAGACACTGGTTATAAAATTAATTTGATTCAATAATGAAAGTGTGGAATAATTCTAGGAATAGATTCACATTCACAAGAATATGTCAACATATTACGGAATGTACTTCACAGTGATGAAAGTCTTGTTTTTATGCATGATGCTACCATATAACTGCAGATTCAATAGAATAGTTCAGAGTTCAAAGCTAATCCAATTTATGATTTGATAAAACAACCATACTCAAATATGAGTGGTGAAATTTCAGAATAAGTATTTTCACTTTGGATAGAGATTTTGTAGAAATCGAATATGCTATTCAATTGAATATTAGTTGTAAAAGATCTGATATGCCAAATTGATACGAAACAATTAACCTAAAGCTCACTCTTTCGCTACTATCACAGGTACTGGATTCCACACACAATATATTTATTAAACGATTTCCCAAACTCTTATTATCAATTATTAATATCTTTACTATTTTCTTATTACCTATTTTAATTCATAACTCGCGTTCCTGCGTTCCCTCATTTACGTGTTTTTGTCATCAGGACTCACATATGTTATGGATTGTTCTTGGTGGGTTTTGATAAATAAAAATCCGAGTTTTCGTTATCTCTCAGCGGAAGACCGTTTATTTGCAGAATGCATTGAACAACCTTCAGCAGTGGTACATGGAGTGGAGAATGAAGCTGAATCCTGACAAAACGCAGGCGATTTCGATGGGACGAAAGACAAAGGCCCGAAGAGGGAAGTTACTATCTCTGGAAGGGAGATAGAATGGTCGGAGCAGGTCAAGTATTTGGGGTGGATCAGGAAAAGCAAACTCCTCCTGAAGAACAAAGTTTTGATCTATAAAATAATGTTAAGGCCTGTCATTTTGTATGCCTCAGCCGCCTGGGGCCAAACCTGCAGGACTGGAATTCGCGTCCTGGAATGGGCGCAAATGAAAGTCATGAGGATGATAACGAACGCTTCGTGGTATGTGCGGAATGATCGGATCTTCGGAGACTTGAACCTGCCTTCTATCAGGAGAATCATCAGAGTCCGTAATCAGAAAGTATTCGATTGTGCAATAACTCACGAGAACCCTTCCTCGTGAAGGAAGCCATTGATTAAAACATAGGATCCCTCCCGCTTTGAACGTCCCTGGAATGATGGGCTACTTACCAAAACATACTGGGTAGTGAAAGCTGCATCCTTTATAGAAATTACCATTATTACAAAATTCAGATTCAAAATTCTTTTCGCGGCCATTTTTGAGAACCATCACCATGGCAAGCGCTAAAGTCCGGTCTCTAGTCCTTGTTCAGTCAAAATTCTAAAGTTCAAATAGCAAGAGCCTCAGGGTTACACTCGTTTTGAGTAACAGTGATAGGAGAACTTGATATATACTTCTGATGAGGAGGATTTTTTTTTCTGATTCACCTACCTGTAATAGTTCAGTACTTGTGCGAATACTCCTGGATGCCTATCGAAAAAATACTCATTCAGTATTGGATCATAGTTTGCTAGTGCTTCGGTGAGCCTTGACAGTCTAGTGGCAGGTATTTTCTTCAGCGTCGCTTTGTAGGTTTCGTGCCGAATCCCTCCGACGTTGAGGACGACGCGATTTTCCGCGTCCATATTACCGACGTTCATTTCTGAAACAAAAATATTGTTCAAATCGATATGGGAAATTGAGAATGGTAAATAGGCGGAGGGAATTAAAATGCATTCAATGCCTTGTAGAGATGTACAGTGATTTGTCTCGTTTTAGAACTTTTTATTTTTGACACCAACGAACTCCCTTCAACCTTTATTCCATTGAATACATGGCACTGGATGAATCTCGGTTATCAATAGAATGATATTTTTTTATGCTAACACCGATTTTTTATTTGCCAATGATCAGAAAAAAGTGGGAAATATATGAGCAGTTGAACACCTCTCTATTCAAAAAGAACATTCACTAAAATCAACCAGATGTGTTATCACTTCCGGATTAATTCTACACTCTTTTATGAATCATCTCGACTCCATGAAGTTTTGGAAAAAAATATTTTTTTGATTCTCTTTGTAATGGAATACTTTACTTTAATGATCAATGATTCTTATAAATTCAAGAATTGAACAAGAAGATCCAAAATCTTCTTCGACGTTATATGATTAGTGTTAACCAGCTCCAGATCAGCTTTTGCAAAATTCATTCGTAAATCAAGGATGGATCTCTAAATGTGACGAGCAGCGAAGCTCGTCCATGTATTTTGAATTAAAAAATTCCGAGATTTATTATAAAATGCGTGTTTTATGAAAAATCATTCATTTTTAGAGATTTGCTATGTTTAATCATTAATTTTTAAATTTCACTATTTAAGATAAGCCTACCACGTATAGTGCAAACAACTGTGCACAAAAATCCATTGTTCATTTCTGCATGGATTGATCAGATTTCAAAATTGATTCACAAGAACTTTTCATGTTACAATGTGTGATAATTCTGATCGACACTTTTTATGTGAAGGAAAAATTTATATTTTGGCCAACGTGGAAAACAATAGAGTCTGGAACGCAGTTGAGTTGATTCGTCGAAATGAGTACAATTTCAATAGATTTGAAAAAAATTGATATTGTGAAAAAAATTTATATAATGACAGATAAATTTCATTTTCCAGGAACTTACATCACTACATTATCGATTCATTAGAATACATATTTCAGTTGGAAATGTTTCTTTCATAGAGCATGCGGGAAAGAGGTTTATTTTTATACATTAAACATGAATATTATTTTTAGTATCAGTTTTCCACTTGAAGGTATAAATTATTGAATGAGTCATCGAAAAATTCATTGAGAATATAGTATCTTCAGTTTGTAGAAGTTTTTCGAATTTGTTTAATGAAGTTATATTTTCGAAAGAGTTAGTTAGTTTGTTGAGTATTTTTATCCCCACGTATGATGGCTCTCTTCGATTCACTTCTTAATTGAATGATGGTATCAAGAAGATAATTTCCTGATAGGAGTGTTGAATTGTGTGAAATTTTGTGAATTTGTTTTTTTTTAATGCAGCTATGCGACTTTGAATATGTACATGTTGAGCAGTGTGATACTTTCAAATTAAGAAAGTATTCTTGACATGATTGTGTCCTTTGCAGTCCCAACAGAACACAAAAAGCTCCTTTTTTTGTGAAATAAGTGTGGAGGTGCTGTCGACTCAAAATTTGATATCGTATGATATCGTATGGAAGTGTGCTCTGGAAATAACTGTAATATACCGTATTTTCTACATTGAAACTCACTTCGTTTTTAACAGTATTTATTGCAAATATGGCACTGGATAGATTTTTGTTCATCGCTGCTATATGCATCCTCCAGTCTAACTCCTCATCCAGGATGTAACATAAGAATTTAGTTTCTGCAGTTGGCTACAATACTCCATTGTGGTGATTTCAGGTTGTTCACGAAATTCGTTTGGGTGAATAATCATAATAAATGTTTTATGGAATATTGATCTCTAGTTTATTTGCTGTGGACCAGTCTAGAGTGTCATTCATCGCATTTTGTGAGTTTGTTACCACTTCATCTATATTTTTATTCGAATTAGGAATACTTGTATCATCCGCAAATGAAAAAGGACATTGTTGGGAAGCTCTGTACCAGGTCATTTATGTATATCAAAAATAGCGTCGATCCTAATATTGATCCCTGAGGTACACCGAATTTCAACATTCCGAAATCAGATCGAATATTTGAGATATAGGTATGGTTTCGTATTTGCACGTCCACGTATCTACACAATCGAACACCTTCGATAAGTCGCAAAATATTGTGAGGTATTGCTTTTTCTCCAATGATAACATTAAATTGTTGAGTAAATCGATTGTTACGTCGCTTGTACTTTTTCTGATCGAAAACCATATTGTTTTATCTCTATTATATTGTGTAGATCTAGATATTTTGTTAACTGATCTTTCATTATTGATTCAAGAATTTTTGGTAATACTGGTAATAAAGATATCGATCTATAATTTGTTATTTAACTTTTACTTCCTTCTTTGAATAACGGTTTAATGATTGCTGTTTTTAGGCTCTCTGGAAAAATACCGGTTGTCAAGAACAAGTTGATCAGATTGGTGAGAACAGTTTTCAGTAATTCGATACAATTTTTGAACAAAATGATTGGGATTTTTTTATTTTTAATTGTACACATTCCACGTCTGATTCACAGACAGGTCTAAGCAAGAGTGAACCATTATGGGAGACTCGTATATTTTTCATATAGTGTGATGGAGTATAAGTACAGTTGCAATTTTTCTTCATTTCACTTGCAGCATTGAGAAAATAGGAATTGAAGTGGTTGGCAACCTCATAGGGTTGTTCGATGATTTGATAATTCATCTTCAGTGATACTGGATATGGAATATTTATGTTAGTTTTGATTTGGGATTATCATTTAGTAGTTCTTATTTCATTATCAGATTTATCACCAGATACAGAAAATACATTTCTTTGGATTTTTTGTATAATTTTGTCAAAGTTCTGCAATAAATAACCTAAGATGTATTCCAAGATATTTTTATTTTTGGTGAACCTTCTTGATATATAGAAGATAACGCTCATTTCTGCAAGAGTTTTTATTGCTGTAGCCTTATGGATATTATTTTTCAATTTGAGTTTTTTGAAAGGAAAATTTTTTTTGAAACAATCATTGAAGATGATGTGTATTTTCAAAGAGGTGTTGTATTCGTTTATTCACACACGGGATCCAGTCAATCGTGAAAGCAAATTAAAACTTTGGGCGCCAAGCTTTTGAATCTATAACTCACGCAATAACCTACGTCACACATCCAAAGTAATCATTTTTTCCTTTTTAGTGCATTTGGATGAAAGCTTGTCTTCAAAAAGTGTTTTTATCAATGATTTTATTGGAATGAAATCAAAAGTGTCTCTTATCATTTCGTTATCACTTCGAAACACTCCTATGAGAGGAAGAAAAATATAAAATATTTAAACAGTATTCCGTGTTTGCAGAATGTTCGTTTTTCGTTCCGTTGAAATGAATTTTTTGCTATCTAGAGAATAGTTTGTTACCATATTTACCCAATTTAGCATGAAAGTTCAGAAACATTTGGAATTGATGTGAATGGGTTGTCTGCAGTGACTGGTCTATATACCCTTCTATAAAAGCAACAAATGAATACCCTATTGATTCACCTTATGAATATGAAAATACCAAATAGTGATATTTAGTACATTTCAGGATCCCTTGAGCCTTTGGAAATACAATAAATTAGTCAGTTAAAATTTTATCTCCTTTTTATGTGTTGCCAGGAATTGTATTGTTTGAGGATGTTATATAGGCTACCAAGTTAATATCCATATTTATTATCTCGATATATTGTTTATGGGGAATTCCATTGTTTGCGTCGGTGCTGAAAACTGTCGGTCGTGAAATATGGGTAATAATTTTGAATTGATTGAAATTCGATTGGAAAGGCTCCTGAAATAATTCAATTTCATTTTGGGAAGTTAAGTTTGCATGTTTTCAAAAACATATATATTTCTGGAGTTGAAGAAGTAAGAGCTCAAGAATATTGATAACTCTATTGGACGTTATCGCTCAATGATTCGGAAATTTTTCACGACGTTTCGATCGCTTGTATCTGTGATCATCTTCAGGTGAATGACGGCAAGCTTAGGGGTTACTTAGTATTTTATATATCTGTCGGTGCACTGGAGCACGTAATTCCGTCATGGGCAGTGATGAGTGTGATTTCGCTCATCTGCAACCCGCTAAGAGCAATGAGTGGTTTCCATACATCCCTGACTTGACTGACTGAAGGCGTCACTGCTCCTTGAAGTCCAACCTCACCTTCAGGAGGTATGGGGTGAATGGGCCGCGGAGACGGATGTATGACACCGGGGTCTTGAAACAAAGGGTACCGCAATGGAGCCTCCGGAAAACAGTTCAAAATCTTAAAGTAATTAGCCTCAGCCTTGTGCAGGAAGGGCACCACAGGGCCGTACCAACTCTTCCCCCTCACTCACTTGGGGGTACAATTGACCACGAGATGAAACACCAAAAGGGGATGAGGAAAACTCTTGGCTCTCTCGGTTTCTTTCAGGACAATGGAAAGGTTATGATCCCGAGCAATATCCAAGTGGTGCTGAACAAACGACAGGGACCTCCTGGATGAACCACCAGCACCGCAAGATAGCCACGGCACTACATGAAGTCGCCAGGAGGGAACTCGAAGCGGTACCTGATCGGGAACCATGGATACGACAAATCATACTAGGTAAGACAAGCCTACAGGATGGATGTTTTAGTGGGTGTCAAGGAGTCCCACATTGCCGTGAGGTGTTGTCAGTAATGCATTCAAAAAAAAAGGTGTCACTGGCTCGATGTAGGCGGCCTCCATTTCAACCATTGCTTTTTTCTATGAAGAATGCTTGCACAGAATTCGATGGTGCTTAGTCCAGGCGTGGTCAGCAATTGCCGATTCCGATGCTTTTCCAAGTTTCAGTTAATCTTACGGGTGACGGCCTCCTTATCGCTCCAATGCAGAAATCCCCACATGCACTTGGGACCTTATGGATACATACCTACTGATTTCTGTCATGTTATTAGGTGTGGTCTTGGTGGGAACTCTATACTGCCGGAATGAAAGCAGCTCTTGATGTTGTAATTGGTTCTGATCCTTCTGATCTTTTTGGAGACACCTCTGATATAAGGAAAGTAGATCACTGCTTCGTCTTTAGAATCATTCGGAAATCTCTTTACCGGAGTTTGTCGCGGTATCTATTTCAGCCCTCTCTGGGGTGGTTTATTTCGTCATCTAGTGGCTACCAGTTCTTGCATATATACATCGCTCGCTCTTTCCACCCATGTTCGAACGATATTTTCTTGTCAAACTAGGATGATTGTAGATTATATGTTTCTTCCTGTGGACAGATGTGAGGATTCAGTGTCTATTCTCTCATCATTCACATCGGCAAAGGGAGGTACTGTTGTTTCATTTCCCTCGTTAATTCGTCGAATGCTCGATCTGCATTTTCTTGAAAAGGAATCCTGAAGGTGTTGATCTCTGTGACTCCCTTATGAGAATACATACCTCAACCAGAGTCAATTTTTCCTAACCACTCAATGTAGGAAGATCACAGCTCAGACCATCGTCTTGGGAGAAAAACCGGTCCTTTCCTTGAAAATATGATGATTCTGCGGGATTTCTCTATGGGAACATTGGTGTGAAGACTCTCCACATCTCAGATGATCAAACGTTCTTCTGGTCCAAGTTCAACATATTTTATGGTGTCCACGAAGTACTTAGATTTATTGACGTATTTCTTTGCAATAGTTTGTAATAATGGTGGGGAGTAGCAAGAAAAACAAGGTTTCCACCAATCAAAGCAAAAGTTATTGGACGATAGTCAATATTTCAACCGAACCCCTTACAGAAGTAGAGAAATCTCTGCTTGGAACTTGCAGTTGTACCAAAATAATACCCATCCTGGATATCATGAGCTCTGTGGGTCAACTAGCAGCAGAATGAACCAAAATCCAGAGGAAATAATATTCAGATGGAGAGTGGAAGAGACACTTGAGAAGGAGTGAAATTCCCGAAAAACATCAGTGTTGGAGAATAAAGGGGCCTAAAAATCTTTAAAAATTCATAATGAATATTCTTTCAGCCGACGTAGGAAATACCATGGTGATCATGTGACGATAAGACAGAGTCATTTCTCCACACTAGGAGCTATAAGCTCACTTAGGATGAACACAAACTATAGAGAGGAAATCTTGCACTCTGAGGAAATATGGAACTCTCATTGCAGGCGAGAAAAGGTCATACCTCACACCACCCTACCTCATCTCTACAGGCTTCCAAAAACCTACAAACCAGGTTTTTGCCTTCCATTCGGATCAGCACATCCAACGTTATATAAGCCTCCAACTGTGGGAGTTTGAGGCAAGTTCTCATTATGGAAGTCTCTTACTCAACATCGCCCAGTTGAGTCAATGTTGGAGAGTAGGCCCTTTTCCCTTTCTTTTCTTTTTTGTCTATTCAATGTTATTTTTTCTTCTTCTCTCTTTCTCATTAGACTTTGCCTTTGTACCTGTGTTCAATTAGGATGACTCAAATTTGGAGAGTTATACAATGATCTCGTTGAGTTTTCTCGGCATACTAAGATGTACATCTGACAAAATGTAGGATCACATCAGGATGATTGTTAGAGATAAGTGCCATGTGAAGTGGAATGAATAGAAAAATCGAATTTAAACGGTTTTCTTCACATAAAGGATTCAATATAAAATTGAACCAGAGAAAGGTAGATATCTCAGGTGAAAAACAACTACTTTCCTGGCAAATACCACGCAGAACGTTGAATGATATTCACCTGAAAATCCATGCATACTTCCATAAAATATCAATGGACATTGAATGCAAATGTTTCTTTCTGATAAGCTCGATTATGTTTAATTTAAGTCGTGTTCACCTAACAATCCGCATACCGGTTTCAGGCTTCTTGGCCCTCATCAGTACGGAGTAGTCAACCAGCCAAAAGTCCAAAGAACTCTGGCTGAAGTGAGACACAACGTAAACAAACCATCATCGATCTTGTAACACCTATAGGTACGCCGGAAAAGATAAACTTTAACTGCGGTACCTAGTGACAGAAAGAAACACTCGAAAATCTCCCACCTCGATAGGTTTCTAAATAAAAGATTCCTTCTCAGTAGGAGTGGCAAGCCCGTCTAGCATATAGTGAGAGATAAGTGCCATGTGAAGTGGAATGAATAGAAAAATCGAATTTAGACGGTTTTCTTCACATAAAGGATTCAATATAAAATTGAACCAGAGAAAGGTAGATATCTCAGGTGAAAAACAACTACTTTCCTGGCAAATACCACGCAGAACGTTGAATGATATTCACCTGAAAATCCATGCATACTTCCATAAAATATCAATGGACATTGAATGCAAATGTTTCTTTCTGATAAGCTCGATTATGTTTAATTTAAGTCGTGTTCACCTAACAATCCGCATACCGGTTTCAGGCTTCTTGGCCCTCATCAGTACGGAGTATGATAAGCTCGATTATGTTTAACTGGCGGTACCTAGTGACAGAAAGAAACACTCGAAAATCTCCACCTCGATAGGTTTCTAAATAAAAGATTCCTTTCGAGAGTGGCAAGCCCGTCTAGCATATAGTGAGGATAAGTGCCATGTGAAGTGGAATGAATAGAAAAATCGAATTTAAACGGTTCTTCACATAAAGGATTCAATATAAGATTGAACCAGAGAGGTAGATATCTCAGGTGAAAACAACTACTTTCCTGGCAAATACCACGCAGAACGTTGAATGATATTCACCTGAAAATCCATCATACTTCCATAAAATATCAATGGACATTGAATGCAAATGTTTTTCTGATAAGCTCGATTATGTTTAATTTAAGTCTGTTCACAACAATCCATACCGGTTTCAGGCTTCTTGCCTCATCAGTACGGGTAGTCAACAGCCAGATCAAGAACTCGAGGACAATAAACAAACATCATCGATCTGTAAACCCATAACGCCGGAAAAATAAGCTTTAACTGGCGGTGTAGTGCAAACACTCGAATTCCACCGATATTTCTTAAAATTCTTTTCGGAGTAAGCCGTCAGTTATGGGAAGTCCAGTGAGGAATGAATAGAAAATCGA
This sequence comes from Gonioctena quinquepunctata, assembly GCA_018342105.1. NCBI lineage: Eukaryota > Metazoa > Arthropoda > Insecta > Coleoptera > Chrysomelidae > Gonioctena > Gonioctena quinquepunctata. Next base: position 20,829 of record JAFIRS010002668.1, on the reverse strand, counting down.
ATTTAAACGGTTTTCATAAAGGATTCAATATAAAATGAACCAGAGAAGGTAGATACCAACAACTACTTTCCTGGCAAATACCAAACAGAACGTTGAATGATATTCACCTGAAAATCCATGCATACTTCCATAAAATATCATGGACATTGAATGCAAATGTTTCTTTCTGATAAGCTCGATTATGTTTAATTTAAGTCGTGTTCACCTAACAATCCGCATACCGGTTTCAGGCTTCTTGGCCCTCATCATCTTTCTGTCACTAGGTACCGCCAGTTAAAGTTTATCTTTTTCCGGCGTACCTATAGGGTTACAAGATCGATGATGGTTTGTTTACGTTGTGTCTCACTTCAGCCAGAGTTCTTTGGACTTTGGCTGGTTGGGCTACCCTGTACTGATGAGGGCCAAGAAGCCTGAAACCCGGTATGCGGATTGTTAGGTGAACACGACTAAATTAAACATAATCGAGCTTATCAGAAAGAAACATTTGCATTCAATGTCCATTGATATTTTATGGAAGTATGCATGGATTTTCAGGTGAATATCATTCAACGTTCTGCGTGGTATTGCCAGGAAAGTAGTTGTTTTTCACCGAGATATCTACCTTCTCTGGTTCAATTTTATATTGAATCCTTTATGTGAAGAAAACCGTTTAAATTCGATTTTTCTATTCATTCCACTTCACATGGCACTATCTCTCACTATATGCTAGACGGGCTTGCAATTCTACTCGAGAAGGAATCTTTTATTTAGAAACCTATCGAGGTGGGAGATTTCGAGTGTTTCTTTCGTCACTAGGTACCGCCAGTTAAAGTTTATCTTTCCGGCGTACCTATAGGTGTTACAAGATCGATGATGGTTTGTTTACGTTGGTCTCACTTCAGCCAGTGTTCTTGACTTTTGGCTGGTTGACTACCGTACCGATGAGGGCCAAGAAGCCTGAAACCGGTATGCGGATTGTTAGGTGAACACGACTTAAATTAAACATAATCGAGCTTATCAGAAAGAAACATTTGCATTCAATGTCCATTGATATTTTATGGAAGTATGCATGGATTTCAGGTGAATATCATTCAACGTTCTTGCTGGTATTTGCCAGGAAAGTAGTTGTTTTTCACCTGAGATATCTACCTTCTCTGGTTCAATTTTATATTGAATCCTTTATGTGAAGAAAACCGTTTAAATTCGATTTTTCTATTCATTCCACTTCACATGGCACTTATCTCTCACTATATGCTAGACGGGCTTGCCAATCTACTGAGAAGGAATCTTTATTTAGAAACCTATCGAGGTGGGAGATTTTCGAGTGTTTCTTTCTGTCACTAGGTACCGCCAGTTAAAGTTTATCTTTTCCGGCGTACCTATAGGTGTTACAAGATCGATGATGGTTTGTTTACGTTGTGTCTCCACTTCAGCCAGAGTTCTTTGACTTTGGCTGGTTGACTACTCCGTACTGATGAGGGCCAAGAAGCCTGAAACCGGTATGCGGATTGTTAGGTGAACACGACTTAAATTAAACATAATCGAGCTTATCAGAAAGAAACATTTGCATTCAATGTCCATTGATATTTTATGGAAGTATGCATGGATTTTCAGGTGAATATCATTCAACGTTCTGCGTGGTATTTGCCAGGAAAGTAGTTGTTTTTCACCTGAGATATCTACCTTTCTCTGGTTCAATTTTATATTGAATCCTTTATGTGAAGAAAACCGTTTAAATTCGATTTTTCTAGGATGATTGTTATTAGATCTATGTTACGGTTGACATTGAAATTTATGTCAAGGTTATTTTAAATTTCAAGTTCCATGAGTCCATGTCTCAAAATACACTTGTCATGTCAATCACCTTCCATACTTGACACATAATGTAGAGTTTCAAATACACTTCAACATCAAACATTGACTATAGTTATGTTGATTTCCAATTTTTGTATAATAATCCTAGACAAGAATGAATTCAAAGATATATGACTTGTGAACGCCTACAATGTTCGATTCATCGAATATATTTCTATGACTTCTTGAGCACCTGACGAGTGAGTAACCTTACTTTTTTTTTCTAACATTTTGTTTCGAATTCAACCTTTTTCTACCCAAGCAGCATCATGGTGACGGAAATTTTGACTCGGTGGTTATTACGTAATCCACCACCATACAGTAAGAATAAAAAAAATATATTTGCATGGTTGTAGTCACGTAATTCCCAGCTATGGTAGCCTTCCCACAATTTTATAACTTATCATTGTCTAGAAGCCACTAAGCAGAATCACCCTTAAAAGTTTTTAAACTTGAAAGTGGAAAATAAAGGTTGCATCCTGTACCACTGAAATATCACTAAGAAGTCACAATCACTTTCAATAGAGTATGATAGTTTCGATAATGTTCTGATAACTTCCAGCAAACCAATGTGGCAGGCACTTGATTGTCATATGTGGTGACAGTTAACACGTTCTTGCTATCTTCATGAGTGATTGTCACAGTTCGCATTTGATGAAAGTCACTACAAAACTACAATTACCGGTCAAAATTCCCCATCTAGTTCCCTGGATTGGTTCGGCGATGAAGAAAGCTAACCTTACTTTTCTCACATTATTTTTCCAAAAGTTTTTCCCTGTTACGTGAATGTAATGATATTTTCCAAATGAAGTGGGCTATGCGTTTTCGATATAAATTTCTCTTGATTTTGAAGTGATCGTGAATTGTCCGCGCGATGACAAAAACCAACCTCACTTTTCTCAAATTATTTATTGTGGCTTACAGAAAACACGTTTCCACCTGTTACGTGAATGATATTTATTCAAAATGAAATGGGTTATGCATTTTCAATGGACAATTTCTCTTGATTTTGTAAAAAAAGGTTGATTTTGAGAGATCATTCATCTGATTTGTGCGCCTGCTTGATATTCATACCTAATTGTTAATTCAGTTTGCATTAATGTCATCATTTTATTACTTGTTAATTATAATCATTACTTGATACGTGATATTGTTAATTGGAACTGCATAATCCACCATTTTTGCACATGTCCTTTTTTAACAATTAATGGACATGTACCCGCAATTTCGAAATTATAACTTTGAAGTGGCCAGTTATCATGGCCGCGAAATGTTCAGCACTTTCCAGGGTATAAGACCTGTTCATTTATATATCTATTCCTTGATACACTGTTCTACAGGTAACACCCAACTACAGAACAGGAATATGAGTTACAAATACAGTACAATACAAAATAACAAATTAACAAAATAATAATACATACCGAGATTAACAAAAGCACTGGGATTCAATCGTAGAGATTGTACAGTCAAAAATATCAATTTGTTAACTTGCAGAATTACAATTGCCACACATGTTATGCAGCGGTGAGTATTTCAAGACATCTGTTCGTGGTGTTGGTATTGTAATTTTCAGGTTATAACTTTGAAGTGGTGAGTCATGGGCCTGCGACGTGTGCGCCACTTTCTTGTGCTGGAGAAGTTGATAATTCAGTTCCACTGGCCACTCCATGATGGGAGAAACAGTATATTTTCAGTTTCTGCCACTTGAAAGTTATTTTCTCCAAAAGCTGCCATATTTACAGAAATATGCTGGGTCGCCATTATTAGAGAAGTGAACAAAACATTCAATGAAGATGTATTTGTCGTCGGAACTGTAAACGTAGTAATTTATTACGTAAATATTGTTTTCAAGTAACCAAGCTGATAAAATTTTTTTTAGGTATTCATGTACATATTTGAAGGCTAGTAATTTTCAAAATCATAATTTTTTCTTGAATGAAGAATTTCCAGATGGCGCGTGGTCACAATCGAGCTACAATACTCATATTTCACAGTAAACTTTCAATCGATTGAATTTTATCCAGATCAGAAATATCCAAATTTAATATACTTACGTGAGTGTATGTTCCATATTATTAGCGTGCGAGTGTTAGGAATGAATAAGGTAAAATGGAAGAATAAGGCATATGTATTATAGAAATATGTTGCAGGACAGAGATCGTGCTTATGATCATACAACGCAGTCAGTTGTTTAACATCGGCCACTACATATTCACGTTTTTGCCAGAAGAACGCAACGTGGGGCTATCTGAGATCCAGGAAGGTAGATCGAAATGTATCGGCCACCAAAAAAGTGTTCCTCATTTTGGTAGCCGCCGCGTGATAGAACCGTAACGTGGCAGTGGTTGTGATCAAACACCTCAGAGTTTTCCACAATCGTGACCGCTACGTTGTGTCCACTGAAAAAGCTACCGGGTATTTTTTTTCACAGGTGAGTACTAATCGACTTAAGTCAAACGCGCTCCGCCACGATTTAACAAATAATTTTTCGCGCGAAATACAAATTTCTTCTTTTGATTATATCGATACGTGCAATTAGCTAGACCTTTCACAAACCGGTTATACCATTGAAAGCGATCACCAGATTCGCTAATGCACCAACTTGAAACTTGTCGAAATACCTTCTACCAATACCACAAGCATTACTAGAAGATAGCAGCTCATAAGTCAAGAATTCCCAGCACTCCGTGGTTACCGTAAAAATGTTGAACTGGACCAGAAGATCATTTCATCAACTCGACGTGGAGAGCCTTCACACCAATGTCCCATAGGGGAATCCCTAGAACCATCAGAGAAAATTCGATGCGAATAATCAGCTCCAGGACTGACCCACTCATTGTAGCGATATTAGGATTATTGCAGTGCTGCCTACACAACTCATATTTCCAAAATGACGACTGGTTCTTCTGCGTTACTACGGACTTGATATGGATATTCCCTTCCTCAATAATTGCAAACATATTGTCAAATATGAAATTATCATTACCATACTTATTCCATAGGATATAACACTCAGTATATCAGAATTACCTCATTGTTATGAATTTTTACTGACAATACGAATTGACCAATAGAAATTGTCTTCTTCTTCCTGTAGGGATTTTGTGGGGGTTCACAGTTGGTTTTCCATCTTTGCACCACTTATCCGTCATATTTGGAGCAGTTTGTGTCCTTGAAAATTTGCCTCTCAGCAGTTTATATCTTTCGAAAAAAAAATCCGTCAGGAGATGTCCCCAGTCTGCAATAGCTGTGACTGTTGTTTCGCCTATGTATGATATGATTTTTCTATTACCACAGTGATTAGTTTTGTGGATATAATATTGAATGCTTACTCAGTGTCGACGAATGTCGCTATGGACTTGGAGCATGGGGAAGGAGTTGAACGTGCAGCGCCACAGTGGCGGAATCGGACAAACTGGTCCAGACACTATCACTTATCCCCATTTACTGCTGTGATAAAAAGGGTGTTTTTGAAGTGCGATAGTTTGAATTTTTCGATCGCAAATGACTAAATGGCATTTGTATTGTGATTTGGCAGGTGAATGCTACGTATTATAGGGAGACCCAGTGTCGAAAGTGCGCGTATAATAAATCAATGACAATGAACGCGAACAACCTCGAATCGACTATTTGGACGTCCCTCGGTAAGCGTTTATGTATGAAAATACTGGTTCAGCATGTTTACAGTCGCCACGAGCATTCGCTTCTGCAAGTGCAAGAAATTTTCGTAACTTCTCTGTTACAATCAATCTACGGAAGGGAAAAAAGTCAATTGGCAAATTTTGCAAGTTCAATTTTGACATTGATCTGAACAATTGAATTTCCTGATTCTATAATTATAGTAATCTTAAAAACATGAATGTAACAAATTTCCATTCATGTTATACATATTCGAAATCATTTTTTCGGTCGAAGTCTGACAGTGAAGGGACAATATGAAAATGTATGTATGTAGGAAAAAAACATTTTCAATATATTTTATTATATTTCTCGATATTTATTTATTATTTTTCATACGTGTGATCCATTCCTATATCAGAAATGTGTGTTTCAATTGAATTTTGTCAATTGTTTGTGAAAATATTCATTCACCTCTAATTTGAGAGTAATGATTTATTGTTGCTGCTGCTTGGCTGATCACTTCCGCATATATGCTGGAATAATTTTTTTTCACTTCTCGTACCTGACACACATGACTAATAATAATAATAATAACGTTTATTCGCACAATGATGGACAAGATACATATACAAAGTAGCAAATAAACAAAAGGAATCTGCAAAGCCTAATGGCTGTGTGCAGAATGAGTAATCACTCAAATAAAATAAAAATAAAATAGTTACTAAACAATAATAATTGAAAAGTGAATAAAATGAATGAATAAATGATAGTGTGATCCCCTAAAAGAAGCCTTGTGCGTGGGAAACACTGTAACATCAATCTACACCGCGTAATCACATATTATGGCAACAGTTGCATAGTTTTCTTCGGGGGTGGGAGTAATGAAAATGGATTTTTTAGGACAAACTCAATCGCACCAATGCTGTTTTTTTTCCACAGACTGATTCTCGAATACGATGTGGCTTGAAATGGGTAAAAACCCAGTTGCAACCACGAATATAAAACACTTTCCAACTTGACAATAAATAACATGTAAGCACTATTATGACAGCCGAATTATGTATTCGCAGTGCACGTGTTCAGTCGTTTGATTGCGGTTCGCAGGCCAATCGTCTTAATCTGCATTTTATTTATTAACTAGAGCAATTTCGGAAATCGGAGATCAATTTAATTCAAAGGTAATACATACCGCATCACAACGCAACCGCAGTTTTCACGTTCGTTACAAATAAATTTAAACTGTTGCCCTTCAAAAACACTCTATTTATCAAAATGTCAAATACGGATAATTTGCGCTTCTCGGAGTAATTCGCCTGATTCCGACACTGCAGCGCCACTTACAAGGTCATAGCTACCTCTCTGTCCCTCAGGGATTTCGTTAGTAGTCTGTTGAAGTCATTTAGTGCCAAGTCTGTTGAGTTTCTTGACTGATATGCTCATTGACGTTTGTTGAGAGGGGTTTGTTTGTAATGTCCAGATTATATATCTGATTCAGCTCATTGGCAAACATTGCATATTGAGCTCAAATACCTAAGCAATTTCGTAGTTTGAGTTGTCAAGTAATCGATTACTCTCAAGATTTCTTTTGAAGTCTGCCTTGCTAAAATCCCTGAATATTATCTGATAGAAAAGCTAGTTGGAAAGTGTTTTTTGGAAGTTTATAGTTGAAAGTGAAATTTGACTCTTTCATTTCGGAATGAGTGAAAAAAAAACGTGTAGATAACCCGTTTGGTTAATTTCTACATCAGCTAATATCAGAACTTTTCAAATCTATTGCACCTCATTTATGTCTTTGACAACTGAATTGAATTTGATCAGAATGCGAACCTTGTGGAACTTCAGAGGAAATATCAATAGTATTCGGAATAAAATTAGCATCATCATTGAGAGCGAAAACACTTTCTCGATTCCAATTTGGGAAACTGAAAGCAACTGAAACGTTCGATTCGGAGGGCTTATATCACCTCATAAACCTCTATTTGAGACCTCAACTTCATTTTTTCGAAGTATTCAAGTGCAGTTATATGAGGGAGAAGAATATGTTGGAATTGAAAGATTGCTTCGAAACTGTCCAAGTTGCTTTTAGAAAAAGCTGGTGTGGCAAAATCAGATTTGGCGAATATTCAAATATTCCTCTTGGCTCTCCCACGTAGACTGTAACATTCGATACTTTGTTCAGGATTTCTAACCACCAGTTGATGTAAAAGTTTCATGGAAACCCTATAAACCTTCATAAACTTGGAATAATGCACCCCATCCCTTCCCATTTCGAGTAGATCCCAAATACACATCCGTTTCAACCCACAACATGTTGCATTACGAAGTTCGAAGGGAGACGTTCCCTCTGAAATAATGGAAATAACATTATGCAGCATTCTCGTCCTCTAATATGATTGGATTTTGGGCTACCGAGAACAAGAGCAATGAAAAGTGAATTTCAGATGATTGTTAGAGTTTTGACGTTTATTCAATGTTTTAGATAATGTATAATTCAAAAGCTCCGAAGGAGTCCAATAACTGTTTCACTTATAATTTTTCGAAATTCAGACTAGTTTTCATCGTCCTTGTTTCCATTCTCCAATGGAAATGATCACCTCTGGATGATACCAGATGGGTCATCCAACGGAAACATATCCACATCCTCTCCATCCGTACGATTAAAAAAATTGGTCATCTTTGTGCTGTTGAGAGACCTTATGCTGTAGTAAATCACCTCATTTACTCACACAGTGGGGAAGTTCTCTCATAGAAAAAAAGATTAAGGATCGTCAAGAATCTTCGATAGATTTCTCAGAGTAGATTCAAGAGATGTCGGAAGCGGTTTCGAGAATCACCTTCATATCGAAAAAAAGGTGCTAATCGTCCTAGTACCAGCTACGAGAGTGAAACAAAACCTTCCAATATCAATTATCACAGTACACCGAAGTTAGTTTGCAGGATATGTAAATTGTGTACAAAAGGTGAACATTCACCAGAAAAATGCCAACAGTTCCAGAGTATGGATGTACAACAGAGATGGAAAATAGTCCAAAAAGCGAACGTTTGTTACTGCTGCCTACGTTCTCACGATGGAAAATGTAAAAGAAAAATAACATGTGGTGTAAATAGCTGCGAACGCTTTCATTATAATCTTCTACACAAAAATAAAGAGATTTCATCCAATCAAACTTATAGAAATCCTGAAGCCAATACATGTGTCAATGAGGTTACTTGCAATACTTTACTCAAAATATTACCAACCAAAATCAAAGGTCCCAATGGAGTATTCAACATAACGGCACTATTGGACAAAGGAAGTACAGCCACTTTGATCGATTCGTCAGTAGCATAAAAAATCGAATTGACAGGACCGATTCCACCCCTATGCTGCAAGTGGACAGGGGAAATCTATAGATACGATGAAAATTCTTAAGTTCTTCAAACAGAAATAAGTGGTATAAATTCCGATTCATATTATCTACTGAAAAATATCAGAACCATTCAAAATTTGAAATTGCCCTTCCAAAAATACGATCTCCAGAAAGTAATCATGAAATATCCTTTCGTTGAGCAAACTGCTTCAGAACTTGAAATTAACGAAAATCCAACTCTTCTCATAGGACAAAACAATGCCAATATAATTCTCTCAAGAGAAATAATACAGCCCCATCCAATTGGTCCAATCCTATCCAAAACTAAACTAGGTTGGACTCTTCATGGGCCTGTGGATAAATCAAGGGAGTATTGAAAAATCAAATTGCCGTCGTCTGCTGTGAAGAAGCTGATGAAAGTCTACATAATCTGGTGAGAAATTTCATGAAAATTGAGAGTTTTGGAGTAGTCCCGTCCCTTCGTGAGGGAAGAAAATCGATGGAAAGTGAAAAGGCATTTTCTTCAGCTCAAAATTCCATTAGATTCGATGGCACTCAATACGAAATAAAATTGCCGTGGAAAAATGCCTCCGAAGATCTACCCGAATCAAAACGAATGGCATTTCAAAGATTGATGTGCCTTGAGAGACGGCTCAAAAAAAAATGGTTTAGGTAAAGCGTATTCAGAAGAAATAAAAAAACTGTTTGAGAAAAACTACGCAGTTCCTGTTCAAGATTGCGAATTACAAAAAACATCATCGCCTTTTCCAGTTACGAACCCTAATAAACCTGGGAAAATACGGGTCGTCTTCGATGCTGCAGCGAAAAGCAACGGTTTCTCACTAAACGACTTCTTACTCACTGGACCAGATCTCCTTATTTCACTATTTGGGGTCATACTACAATTTCGAAAACATAAAATAGCATTTGCCGGTGACATACGAGAGATGTTCAACAGAGTGATAATTGCAAAGGAAGACAGCTTTTCACAATGTTTTTTATGGTGAAATCCGGATTCAAATGAAACTCCAAGGGTATATCGCATGACTGCAATGGTTTTCGGTACAACTTGTTCGCCGTTTCTGGTACAATTTGTCAAAAATTACAATGCCGAAAAATATTGAACGGAAAATCCGAAAGCAGCAGATGCAATAATAGATTCCCATTATGTTGACGATTATTTGGATTCGACAGAGACCGAAAAAAAAGCGATCCAGTTGGTGAACGGAGTCATTCGGATTCATGATGAAAGTGGATTTGAAATTGGTAAATTCATTTCGAAATTCTATCACGTTATTGAAGAATATTCCGAAATATCTTGTATCAGTCAATCAACTGAGTACTGAAGTCGATAAATACAGGGAAGATTCTAGGAATGATGTAGAATGCTCGCAAAGATTGCTTCACCTTCAAGATCAAATTCCATAAGATTTCAAGAGAAATATTGGATGGAGTCAAAATCCCCACAAAAAGGCAAGTTCTCAAAACGGCAATGTCGGTATTTGATCCTATAAGCATATTGTCACCAATAATTGTCAAGGTGAAGATACTTCTTCAGAATATATGGCGAGCCGGACTTGGGTTGGACGACTGCATCACCGAAAATATAATCTCCCAGTACCTAGCTGATTTGGTTAGGTGTCGCTGGTTGAAAGAATACCTTGCCACATTGATCAACAGAATAAAATGGAATGAAACTGATTCAAACATACGAATTGGTGAAATTGTTGTTATAAACGGAAACAATGTTCCAAGAGAAATGTGGCCAATGGCGGTGATAGAAAAAGTCTACAAAGGGCAGGATGGGGTTATCAGAGTGGCAGACGCCCGCATTTTCCAGGGAATCTTCAAACGACCTGCAAGAAAAATACACCGACTGAATATCAGTATTGACGAAAGAAAAGTCAATACCAGGGGGGAAAATGTTGCAGAAAACACCCTGTGTATTGATTCTTTTGATTAATTTGAGTTTTTCTTGTTTCCATGTGAATAATGATATGAGTGTGATTCCTGTCAATTTTTGGTCTAATCTGAAGATGTCTATCTTGTTAGAAAGTATTTACAAATATAGTTTTTTGCTGACAAGTGGAGTCTTTGTCCAATATAAACCGACATAAATATCAGTTGTAATTTTTTTTAGTGATCATATGATCGAGATCCAATTGAGAACTGTCTATATCCTTGTGTGTTAGTTGAACTTCTTTCTCTTGATTTGGGTCGGATTACATAGAAATATTGAAGAGCATTGAGGGAAATTTGAATTCTTCACCAACTATTGATTGAAACGTTTGAGTATTTTACAAAAATAGAAATATGGTTTTTGTTTCCAAAGAAAATTTGCCATTCCTTATGACATATGATTTGTTGGCTTGATTGACCGCAATTTCAGAATCAATAAATATATTCCGAAATGTTTCTTTCCGACTGATCGCACCTTCAGGTTTTCGAATGAAATTCCGTGACTTCTCATTAGATGTCATCAAATGGAAACTCCTACCTCTTTCCAAATAAGATCTCCGGAGTTATTTACATACACTCAATAATATTTTTGTCTCATGAGGATTTCTCTAGTTATCGTTTTTCTACTCGTTGAGTAGAGGCAGACCGGAATTTCAGGGTACTTCAATCGAAAAAGATAATTTCAGAACGTCACCCTAGGAGAGTGTAGATGACTATAATTCCTCTATTAAAACGCTCCCTCAATTTTGTTTCTACATTTTATAACTCTAATTTTCCATAATTCCCCAAAATATCACAAGATGGTAGTAACAATAGTTGCATTTTGTTGATCCCATCCCGCCCTTTTGTCGACATATCATATCGACCACCTTTCTAGAGAGCAACAATAATTATTATGATTACTATCGTTTTGGACGTCCATCGTCTTAATGTATTCCAAAGGTTTTCACGACGTTTCGAATGCTTGTATCTGCAATCGTCTTCAGGTGAATACTGACAAGTTAAGGTGCTACTTACCAATTTATATGACTGTCGGCGCAATGATGCGTGCAATTCCGCCATGTGCGCGGTGTGTGTAAATTTTGCGCAGTGTGTGATGCGTGAAGTTCGCGCCTCTGAGCCGAGAAGAGCAATCAGGGGTTTCCACGTTGTTGATCTCAACGCTTGGTTGATAAAGGCGTTTTGGCTTCGATGTAGGCGGCCCTTTGAACTTTGTTTGAACCAACCCCTTCATGTGTTTTGGTCGTCCCATAAAACTCGATGGTTCTCAAAGCTGGCGCGATTATTTCGATGCTACGTTGGCCTTTTTTCATGTCCATCAATCCCCGATATCGGTTTTTGTTTCCCCCAATGGGAATTCCCTTAAGGAACTTCATAAATGCAATTTTCGATTTCATTTTTTTGTCAGGTTTGGTTTTTGGTCGGAAAAAAACCCAAAAAGAAACGGGGTTGGAGGAACTCGTTTGAACCTTGGGGGTTTCAAAATTTTTTTGGAAAAAGCCCCACTTAGGGAAAATAGGCTTTTTTGCCCCAAGCCGCCCATTTTAATACTTCTTTAGGGTTTCGGGTTATCCATTGATAAACACTTTATCCTGTGCCAAAAAATAAAAGGGGGCCTCCCCAATAAAACCCCGAAACCTAAAAAATATTAAAAAAGGCAAACTTTGGGAGGAAAAAAGCCATGTTTTGCCTTTTTTTGAAAGGGTCTCCGAAAATAAATCGATGGGTTCAACACAAATTTTTCCCCCAACTGGAAAACCCCCGGGTTTTGACAAACCCAAAAAACAAAATAAAATCAAATTCATTTTTGAATTTTTTTTTTTTTTTTTTTTTTTTTTTTTTTTTTTTTTTTTTTTTTTTTTTTTTTTTTTTTTTTTTTTTTTAATAAAAAAAAAAAAAAAAAAAAAAAAAAAAAAAAAAAAAAAAAAAAAAAAAAAAAAAAAAAAAAAAAAAAAAAAAAAAAAAAAAAAAAAAAAAAAAACCACACGTCTACAACCTTCAAACAAATAATTATTATTACAAGCTTTTATTCAACTTCACATTTGTATGTTTAGTTCAAAGTTCAAATCTTGGAAGTGAACTTTGACCCACTTCTAGTTGTCCGATTAACGTGAAATTTGGCAGGTGTTCCTAATTCCAGTGACAACGCATTATAATAATTTTCTCTGAATCCGTCACTGGCTTCGTTTTCTAACACAATTTTCTATCTCCTCAAGCTTGTTACATTTCCTCTCGGCAACAACCACATTTTGTTTATTTTCACAAACTTTAGAATATATTGCCACTATCTATCTGATTATTAGTTATTCTAACTTATTTTATTCACAATATCTAATTCTAAACCTCATATAATATGTACAAATTTGGACAAAACTCATATTTGACATTTTTCTGTGTTCATTATTTTTATATTTAATTGTTTTCCTGGCATAGTTTTAGACATCTCGCTGTTGGGTTTCCTCCCGATATGATTTACCATACTTTTTTATGTTCAAGTCGGCGGCTAGATGAATTCTTCCAGATTTGTTTGTCAATAAACTCTCTTACTTGACATTTTTTGTCAAAAGATTTGATAGATACATGATTGCCATCTCGTTATTCTTCCGGAATGTTCCCTGCAGACAATGTCTTAGCAATAGAATTTATTCGATCTTTTTTCATGTTCACACATTTCAAGAAAAACGCCTGACATACTTGTATTTTTCTCTTCGTGACTCTTTTAGGTAGAAAATAGTGAACAGAAAAATTGCGGCTCCTAGACTGTCTCCTCTCTGTTGGTCTTTTTCTTTGAATTGGCACTACGGATATGTAGTAGCACAATTTGGTGTCCTGCTCTATTTTAATATTGTTTCCAAAAACTTTACTTCGAATGGCTCGTACGTCACTTACTGGAATTCTGTCGCAACAATATGTAGGACCATTGTGATTGCAAACTTTCTCAAAGTTATCCAAATCAGCATTGCTACAATGATATCTAAAAACAAACAGATGCTATAAAAAAATGATCCCAAAAACATTATCTTGATGTTTCACCTTTGCTTTTGTGCCTTCTGTCGTTTCGTCTCATTAGTCTTTCTCTTCCTACTTCCTGTACTAATTTCTAATACACTAGTTTCCCCTCCTTCCATTATAAAAACTCCAAAAGCTGCAAACTAAATAGAAATATAAAATAATCTGCAAACTTATTTCACTCTACAAACAAAATGTCGGATCCAAGGTGGCGGACGAGATTTGTGTTTATGCTTTGATTCGATTCAAAATTGGTATGTGGAAATTTTCGAAGTCAAAGATCATGAATTTCTTGATAAAATTCACGGGAACAAAATGCTGGCTACAAGATGGTGGACGATCTCTGTGATTATTGTTATATTGGTTTATATCAAGGGATATAAATAAAGGAGAAACTCGGGGTAGATACTTTTCACTTAGGCTTTTATTATTATCAATCAGTTTAGGTTACAATCGGTATCCACGAACATACTAGCTGTCTACGATATGGTTGAAACCGGAGTCGATCCAAATGCGGCGTTGCCGTAACTAGTAGAAAGTATTCAGACCTAATACTTCACACGCCCCTTTTTTTTCTACTTATAACAACAACAAAAAAAAGAAGATAGGATAAAAAAAACAGATCCTATGAAATCAATGGATTTGCAGCCTGTCTATTGGCTTAACTATTCTACCACTTCTAGTTTTATAATAATCGTTCTCCGCTTCACTGGCTGATTGAATGGTAACTTCACGTACATGTTTTCCACTCGACAGGTTGGTAGGAGGTTTATCTTCAAGCTCAAGTGAATCTTCTGTGAAGGAGTCACTAGAGGAAGAGCTAACAGGAAGCCTACTTCTGGCTTCTCTCAGGAACTGCCTATTTCTGCGATAAACTGCTGCATCCATTTCAATATTATAGTCATTAGGTCCACTTTTGTTCAGGACTTTACCCGGTTTCCATTCGCGGGTTTTGTTCTGACAAATACCTGACAATTGGGTTCCAGGCCAGGAAGTGGTTTTGGGGATATGTCGAAGTATTTTTTCTGGCTTTTCTGACGAGCCTCTAATTTTCATCTGACATCATCAACTGGAAAATCTGGTTTCAAGTTTTCAAAACTTACAGGCAACATGGTACGGATTCTCCTTTCCATAAGCAACTGAGATGGAGCTGGTAAATCTTGTTTGGGAGTGGCGTTATAATTTAGTATTGACAAAAAAGGACCTTGATGGTCCTTACCACTGCGAATTCTATTCAAAATTGGTGTGCGCATTTTCGGGGTCAGACGTTATGAATATTGTCAAAATTCATGAATTCAACATAGCGGCTCCAAGATGGTGGACGAACTTTGTGATTATGTACCATTTCTATTCAAAATTGGTATGTCGGGGTTTTTGTGGTCGGAGATTATGAATTGAGTCAAAGATTTTTGATTTTCTGTCAAAGTTGATAAATTAAAGATGGCAGTTCCAAAATGACGAACGTGTTAATCTTCGGATTGTCTCCGCATTGAAGGACTAGATATCTCAAAACACAAAAAAATGGCCTCATAATAACGATTCTTCAACAAAAATGCATAGATAAAGGCGTACTAACCAAAAAGCACAAAATGAAATGAAAAATAAAAATATTTTTCAAAGACAAGCTTTTATTCGAATGCCTAAAAATGAAAAATAATTGCTTTGTATGTGTGACGTAGGTTATTTCGTGAGTTACAGATTCAAAAGCTTGTCGTCTATGTATTCGAACTGAAAACTTTGTGCGACAAGCTCTTGAATCTGTAACTAACGAAATAACCTACGTCACACATCCAAAGCAATTTCGACACACAATAATGAATGAAACATATTCACGAACAGTAATGTGTTAAAAACAATATAATTCAGTAGAACTATAATAAACTATGCTTTATAAATGAAACAAATAGAGATCAACTTTTTCCGTTATTCAGACTTATATTATTCATCTGGTGTTGAGTATCATTGATAATACGCATTGTTGTTGCTGTTCACTGTAGACAGCTACCCTACGGTGAACAGCAACAACAATGCTCATTATCAATGATACTCAACACCAGATAAATAATATATGTCTGAATAACGGAAAAAAAGTAGACCACTTTTATTTTTCTTGATCCCGCTGAACCTAATCTCCAATTTATTGTTATAGTTATAGAAAAATACCATCTCATAGTCTTGAATGAATGGTTCGTTGCTTTCTGGGGTGTGTTGCCTCACTTTCGAGAATGGGATATGCTCTAGCCCTTCTCATTTGAGTTACGTCAGGAGATAAATATTTTTTTCTGTAGACCAAAACGAAACGAAACTCACCTGTAGTCTGGTCTACAGAAAAATAAACACAGTCAATTCGTAATATCGAAGAAGTGGACACAACATAACCTAACATGGCTATGATATTTGAACGCAAGCCATTTTAGGGGTAGTTTGTATTTGTGATTTTTCTAATAACTCTGTTGATGGATGGATATTCTATTAAAAAGCTGAAATGTGGATTGCAAAAAATATATTATTTTGTGTCATAATATTTTTTTTTAAATCAGTCCCCTCATGAGGGCAGTTAAAACCTGTGCTTTTTCGAGAAACTTTGTTGAGCGAGAGTTTTCGGTGAATTAATTTCATTGAAACGGTAGAAAATAATTGCATAAAATATATTTTTTGCGCAATCATGAAAAAATATCCAAATCAGTCCCGTCAGGGTGGTAGTTTTGCTGACCGGGGGTATCCAATAAGTATTCTTCATTGAAACGCTGGAATATGATGGCACAAAACATATTATTTGGGTCATCATAGAAAAAATTTCCCACATGAATGTTACTATCGTCATCGAGATTGACCATTGTTTGTTTGAGTTGCATTTCATTTATATATGTTTTGAATATTGATTACATTGAAACTGTTTTGGTCAATTCTGATATATATATATATATATATATATATACAGATTCAACCCACGTTGTCAGACCATTACAATTATCAGACCACCACAGACCCACTAGAATTATTCATGATTTCAACAAACATTTTGGTGTTCTACATTCATTACAACCTCCAAAAATGACTGAAATTGAGAGGGGTAAAAAAAGTTAAAAAAAAAATAATTGTATTGTTTATGTCACGTTCACAAGCCCATTATATTTTACCGCCTTCTCAAGCCATTACATACAATTTCTGACATTTAATCCACGTTCACAGACCCGGCAGTGTTGCCGCTTTTTTTGCAAGATATTATGATCAAATTGCGCAGAGAATGTTTTATTTTCACAACACAAACACGCGAGGAAAATTAAATAGCCAAACATTCTCATTCAATTTCGTTAACTTGACTTCTGTCTAATTCAGTCGCCAGATAAATAATTTTCATTTTAGGATGTTTAATGATTTTTACAAGCTTCTATGCAGTTTCATTTGTTAGTTAGTTCGTTCGTTTGTTAATTTGGTTCAAATCTCGCAGGTGAATTTTGACTGACCTAGAAGATGTTCATCATTCCGGGGGCAATGCATTATGGAAAAAAACAAAGTGGCGACTTCAAGATAGCGGACGAGATTTGTAATTATGGTCCTATTTGATTCAAAATTGGGATGTGGGGGTATTCGGGGTCGGAGATTATAAAATGTTTGACAAAATTCATGAGATGGCGGCTCCCATATGGCGGACAAGTTTTGTGATTATGATCCGATTCGATCAAAATTGGTATGTGAGGGTTCTCGGGGTCGGATATTATGAAATTTTTGTCGAAATTCATAAATTCAAGATGGCGGCCCCCAGATGGTGGAAGAGATTCGTGATTATGGTCAGATTCTATTCAAAATTATTGTGGGAGTTTTTGGTGTCAGAGATCATGATTTTTACAGCTCAAAACTTACAGGGAAGAGACCTTGTAATAATGATGCTCTATTAAGAATGAACAATCAAGAACTAAGTAAAAGCAGAAAATTAAAATTCAATAAAACCCTTTTTACAGACAAGATTTTGTTTGAGCCGTGTGATAAAACGTATAAAATAAGTTTAAGTCATCGCTGACAATAATACGATTACTTTTTGTTGAATTATTTAGTTTCAAAAAGCTTGTCGCGCGAATTGTAATAAAATTAATACTTCAACGAATTGTTACTTACCAACCAATGAAATTAATTGGTACCTACTTTTATGAATATTTGTAAACATTATATACTTTGAGAAGTTCTTATTCACCAACCAATCACTGCCCAATCGAATTATTTGGTACCTATTTTCATGACAAGCTTTTTAAAACCAAACAATTCGAAAAAAATAATCAAATCATTGTCAGCGATGACTCAAACTTATTTCATACGTTTTAGTACACGGCCTACATGAAACTTGTCTTCAAAAAGGTTTTTCATCAGTTATTATCAACTTAGACCCTCTGTATGTCAGTTTAATTGTTTGCATCTCAATTTTTCCCACTAATTCAGAATGAAATTCGAGAACTCAAATGGTTTGCATAACATAACAACTTCAAAAGGAGAGAAGTGTATACTAATCTCTTTCCATTTGTGCAAGATATTTTCAACTTCATGGAACATGGAGTGTCGATGTGTGCGGTGTACACCGACTTTTCCAAGGCATTCGATAGTACATCATCCAACTCTGGTGACGAAACTTGGAAATATTGGTGTATATGCAATGTATTGAGGCTTCTCAACTCTTATATTTCCAACAGATACCAATATATCGACTTGAATAACTCTCAATCGCATGGAACAGTGATTACCTCAGATGTACCACATGGATCACACCTAGGTTCCTTACTACTCAGTATTTTTCTAAGTATCATAGAAAAATGTTGAATTGCATCTAAAATATTATCATACGTGGATGATTGAAAAATTCACAGGGGAATCAAAGACAACGTGGACTTCTCAGACCTTCAGAAAGATCCAAATCGTTTTTCAAAATACATCACAACCAATAGGCTCGTTCTGAATATACAGAAATGTTCCCAAATTATTTTATCGAAGTATTCAACTCAACAAATCTTTATATGAATAACAGATACTATAATATGAAAATAAAGGAAAGGACCTATAGGTCATCCTGGATTAAAAAAATCCGTTAGAAAGCCATGTTGAGGTTATCGTTAGGAAGGCATTGAAAGCTGTCGGCTTTCAGCCTGAGAAATACCAAATAATTTTTAAGTCATCTCTATGTTATAAACAATTTATAACTCTATGATAATAATTTGGAATTTAATTGAATTATACCTATGTATAAAATACATCTTACGTATCGACTATGTCCAGAAAAAAAATTGTCAAAATCTAAACTACATTTTTTTGCCATCGGATTTCGAATGTTATGATGAGGACCTAGATTCAACAAACTTGACGATTATTTATCTGAGGAAATTTTCCGATATACTTTTGTTTACGCTAACCAATCTCTGAGTATTAATTGCAGTCCCTACATAACAAGCAATAGACTAATTTTCCACATGAAAACTTCTTATAGCAATTACTTCAATAACTCTCTTTTGATGAGATCTATGAATTCTCTTAATTTCGTATGTAATACCCACTTTTCTATTAGAATAGATCACGAAATTGTTATCGATATGTATTATGGTAAAACACTTTTCTTCTTTCTTCACTACTTTTTTCACGTATAAGTTTTAGTTACAGGATTTTTCTGTTTTAGTTTATGGGATTCATTTTTAACCGACGAAAAACAAGGAGGGGGTACTCTAGTCGACGCGTATATATTTTTTTATGTATGATCACTCATAACTTTTCGCACAGTGCTCCGATTTCGATGATTCTTATTTTGATGGACAGGGTATACTCGTAGTTGGTTTCAGTTGGATCTGAAAAAAAACTCCACTTCTTAGGGTAGGAAAATGAGGAATGATTGTTGGTTCACCCACTGAATTTCTACTTCCTAACCGATTCTACCACGCATAACTTTGTACTGGGATATCCGATTTAGATGATTATTTTTTTATAGTGTAACGAACCTAGGCCGGACCTGTCGCCTCGCGCGTTGCCGTCGACAGCGATGAGATCATCCCCGGAGATATTCGAGAACCATCCAGTCGCTCTGCCACGGAAAACAACGGTCAATATTGGAAACAATTGGAACATGCCAGAATTCGAAACATTTGGAAACAAGCCTATACAGTGGAGTAGTAATATAAATTAAGTTGTAGATTAAGTGTGAAATAAATTAGTAGAACCAAGTTTAGTTTATTTACGTTACAATTGGTGTCGGAAGTGAGATTTCGAAAATAAACAAGTGATCGTGGAGTGGATAGTCAGAAAAAATAAATTGATAGACCTTTTTGTGCGCCCAAAATAGACAGTGGCCCGGTTTTCGCGAAGTGGACAATTGTGCGTGGGAATATAAACTGATACACTGTTCGCGTGAAACAGAAAATAGACAGTGGCCCGTTTCGCGAAGTAGACAATTGTGCGTGGAATATAAACTGATACACTTTCGCGTGAAACAGACAATAGACTGGTGGCCCGTGGAAAAGAATTCCGAAGTGAATTTTTAACAAACTGATAAACTTTTTCGTGAAACAGACTGATACCTCGTCAGACAAAATGTGTTCAAGAAAAGTGCGCCTTACGGACTTGAAGGTAGCGGAATTGAAACAGGAATTGGAGGAAAGGAACTAGAAACAACGGGTAAAAAAGCAAGTATCCAGGAAAGACTTGCAGAAGGACTTATACAAGAAGGTGAGGACCCCTGAAACATTTTTATTCGAAGTTCCGAGGTGATTTGAGACCATAAATAGAACCTTTGAAAGAAAGCTGCAACAAAATTCGAGGACTTTGAAGAAAATTCTAGAAATCTGAAGAAGAAGCTTCTAGAAAACCAAGAAGCCTGGAAGAAAATGTAGAAATCTGGAAGAGAAGCTTTGAAGAAAATTCTAGAAATCTGGAAGAGAAGCTTCAAGAAAATTCTAGAAATCTGGAAGAGAAGCTTCTAGAAAATTCAAGAAGCCTGGAAGAGAAGTTCCTGGAAAACACAGAAGGCCTGAAAAAGAATTGTGTGGTGTGGCTAATTTTCAGAAGACAGAGATAGATAAAATTA